>CAJQUW010013018.1:0-526844 GCA_907163375.1 Prostheceraeus crozeri
ATTTTGCCATGGGGTTACTACTAGTAAATAAACCTTGTTTGTATCATGTGGCCGAGTTGTTATTTATCTCACTCTGATTCTTTTTGATTGTTTAGAAAGAATGCAGAGTGAACCTGTTTTAAAAGCCTTAGATCTGACCCGACCAGAGTTTGAGCTATAAGGTCTCCCGGACGCAGAGGGAACACTCTCCCACAGGGCCACAGCGCCGGTGGCTGGCCTGTTGCATATTGCGTATTACCCACTTAACAATTCTCTGTTGAAGGATAAATTTATCATCAGCAAAAATTGCTGATGTGATAGAAGCTTCTGAGTTATAGTAAAATTTTGTTATTGTCAACAAACGATCAATTCACAACTTCATGAAACAAAGGGCAAGCAATTGATAAACGGAGACAATTAGTTTGATAACAAATTTCGTGTTTGCATCAAATGTGCAGTGAATTTGGCATTTGGAAGATAATTCAAGACAGAAATCAACCTCAGAATTGTTATGTAAGACGAAAATTTGACTTCAGTACAGTTTGTGATGTGATCACGGTAAAGAAAATACTCTTATTTCCAAGACTGAGTATAATATTAAAGTAGTCACCCATCGAATTGTTAGTTTAATCAACATATTAGCTCTCTAACGTTATCATGACTATTCTTCCGTCTGTATCAAAGTGATTAAATGGTCTGTATTGCTATCATGATGAGTCAAATCCGTGTAGATTTCTCCAAAAGTATAATAACTTGCATATCTCAGATGTGGTACTGGGTCTCAACTCGAGTTCATTGAATAAAATCGAAACTACACGCACATTGGGGATCTAATCTATCCTGAGTTGCTACTCTAACTAATATACTTACTCCATGTTAAGGCTTTTGTGATATCTAAGTCACTATGCTTTGACAAACCATTATTAATTGTCCCCTGAAATGTTAAAGAAAGAAATTTTCTTTTTTATCAAAGCTTGCAGCCGAGAATGAGAGACAAGTGGTTCTTCTTGAGCTTGTCGGCCTCTTTCGTTCACAGACATTGAAGCTGAGACAAAATTGTGTTCTGACATTGGGGAAAGGAGAAATCTTTGCTAATTCAGCCAGAAAGTCAACAGACGGTTTGTTTTGTTTGTCTTGCGTTCATTAGATTGGATGGTGGATGTTGTTTAAAGAAGATAATCTGAGAGTGAAGGCAGGATTGAATAATGGTTCCATATTGATAACAACTAACTCCGAAGCGAAGATCTGCTTTTATGTGATGCACTAGACCTACACTCCATGAGTCAAGCGCCAAAATAAACTTTTTAATTCCAGTTTTGCATTGAAAAAAATATTTTAAATGAATTACTAGCAAGATAAATTTCGTGTTACTTTCTTGTTATTTGAAGGAGTTTCGGATTTCTTCCTGTTCGTGTCGCGTTTAAGTAGTACAGTTGTGTTTCCAGCTACGGCGAAAAACTTCGTGTCATGTTGAAGGCAAATTTCCGATGACTGCAGACTTCTATTGTCGACTAGTGTGCACATGATCGAGCTTTTTGTCGCAAGCTCTTACATTGGGCCCTATTTAATTTTTGGCAGTAGATAACCAAACTACAGGCCTATTCAATTAAAGAGACTGATTGACCTAACTTAAAAGTGTTTCAAGTGATTACAGTACCTGCATGTATGCATGCATGGCAGTTAAGCGTTTGCAAGTCTGGATGAAACCTCATTGTTTGCATATGTCAATTCATATTGCATCAGATGACGATGACTTTGTTGCAAAATCAAGATGCTTGTGTTTTGTACAGATTTCTATTTTCAACGAAGGTTGTTGACTTTCTTCCACTGTACAGCTTGTCTGATTGCGTGACAGATATTACTGTGCTGCTGGTATATGCAACATTTCGAATTTTTATTAAACAAAATCTTATAAACTATGCCACCAGAAATTCCATTATGAATAAGTCCATGTCAATGTATAAAACATTGCATTAACAATTCCAATTAATGAGAAAAATCAATCACAGCATTGAATGAGTCCAAAAGTGTTATTCTAGCAAGCAGAATATGAAATTTTAGTACTTGAACGTCTGCTACCTGGCTTGAATATCCACCATAATGTCTTACAGTCCGACAAAGTAATGAGCGAGATCGATGGAGATCAGAAATCCAGGCTTATGTCATCGAGATTTCCGAAGCTATTGCACAGTATGAGGCAAATTCTTTTTTGAATATTTAGCTTTGTGTTTTTATCGTTTTGTTTTATTCCAGCACTTTGCACTTTTTTCGATTGAACAACCTTTTAGATTTGTCAGCAACTTCAAGGGCTGTTAATGCCATTCGAAGACAAGCTATTAATGTGTTTATTAAGTTGCATGTTTAGATCTACATAATAAATTTCTTCAAAGTGCTTCGAGTGCTTCAAGCCTTCGAATTCGTCTCTCCAGCATTTGTCTTCATCAGATCCCGCTATGAATAAAAACTGAAGTCACCTTCATCATGACAATGTGTCACTGTCAACATTTGTATATCACGCACATAAATTATTGACTTTTTGTGAGAGGGAAGCCCAAAACAATGGATGTAATCGATTTTGTGTAGTTGATGAATCCTTTCAGCCGCTTCAGCCTGCCATCTTCAGGTATCTCGTCTCAAGATGGGTGCCTGTAGCGGATAAAAGGATTTGCCAATTAAACAAAATCGATTGCATCTATTGTGTTGGGCTTCCCTCTTGGCCTATTTTTCTGTGAAATCAATTATTGGGACCTCAACACAACGTACTTCACAGATGGCAAGCATTTCGAATTCAAAAATTAAAATGCGACTTTAAATCAATGTTTTTAAAAAGCTTGAAAGCAAAGTTTAAAAAATATGCCAACCATAGCTTATAACAGAGCAGAAACTAATTTTCAACGGTGTTGCTTTAAAGCCATTTTTGAAGACGATGGTCAACAACGTACAAGTGTTTAAAATCAGGTTTTAAAAGCAATTTAAAATGCTGCGTTAAAACTGCTGTTATTGTCCCTTTGACTATGCAGCTATTTAATTGATATTCAAAACTTGATTCATTTTTAGTAAAATATGACATGCGGCAATCATGCCTTTCTCTATTAGGAAGGTCTACTGAGCATTATTGTATAAAAAAGAGCATGCAGGCTACAATTGGTGTCCATCAAATCTATTTACAAACTCAAAAGACAATTAGAGAGGCTGGGAGTATGTTGTGAATGTCAAAATTTGTTAGCTTATATAATAACGAAGCATGAAATAGCTGTTATAGTTTGAAATATATCAGTGAAAGGCCTCACTCTTAAATGGAACCTCAAGATAGTTCAGTTATTTAATCTTAAATTCATAACAAATACGATTCAAGCCACATGCTGTTTCACAGCTGGCAATGCTGATCAATTTCTATCTAATCTGATAACTTCATTCAGGAAATGTAATTATACAGATAATTCAATTGAGCATTATAATGGCTTCAATAGGTTTTGTTACAATAATGGCATCAGTCTTCATGTTTGTTGATTGACAGGTTAATGGCAGATGTGCACTAGTCATGGATAAGGTATCTGATCTGATCGACTACAATGTTTTCCGATATTGTCACATTGTTAAGAGGGTCTGTTTTGATAAGGGTAATGAGAAATTTTGAAGTCAAGCAAATAGCTGAAAACAATTTGAATCACAACACTGCATGCCTACCGTCATGAATTATGTACTAGCAGATTTTTTCTCACATTGAAGTAGAAACAAACACAAGGAGAAAGCGATGCCTGCTGAGGTCCGGTGGAAATGTGTAGAGGACATTTTAAGAAAACCCTTTTGGCTAAAACAAGAGTGAAACCAAAAGCCAATCATTGAATTAAATTGCGATATGCAGTTACATATTAATTATAAAACACAAATAGAAAGGAGAGAGAAAAAGAGGTATGTCCAGTAGTTGAAAATAATTAATTACGATTTAGTTTTTCCCATTTTTTGCTACTAATCAATTTATTTAATTGGATCACATGAGTAAGCAATCAATTACAATTACTTTTTGTCATTTCCAAATCTAGGGAGATCCTTCCACAAAATGATTGACACTTGATTGATAAATAAGTAGAAAGATATTTCCGTAGCACATAGTTCTACGAAGGTGCATTGAAGCACTTACAAAAATAGACTTTGCCTGAAATCACATGCATGGATTTTCTGCATCACTGTTCATTGAACTAATTTGCTTGACAAAACATGTAAATGCACTGATTACAATATTAAGTATAATGACTGATGATTGATGCACGAATGTATGCTCTCCTCTATTCTCCGAGCGTAATATTTCCAGCTCAAACATTGAAACACTGCCACTCTGGCCATCGCGATATTATGTTTCATTAGATTTACCATAATTTGAATTTTTCTAAGATAATTAGAATGTATGAAACATTAGTTAAATACTCTGAAATGCAAGAGCAACCTTTCTACAGGAATGAGGTAAAACGGGGCGAGTATTGATTCGAAGATTTTTAGGTTTCCAATATTTCCCATGGATTCTCACAAATTTTCCTATAACTTCCCAATGCAGACAAAGGAAGGAGAAATCATTGATTTGCATTCTGGCTACACTATACACGGTCATGAAAATTTACTCATCAAGAATTACACTAAATGGCGCACATTCCTAATTCGTTGTAGATCATTTGTTGAATTATTTACATTTCTTAGAATACACTACAACATCACATATCCATCATGAAGTAACATTTAAATTGGTGGTCATCATACCCATCAGAGATCAATGTCAAATCTCAAACTGGCATTTTCAATGACATTTAGGAACCCAATCATACAAGAAATGTCATCATTTGGCTACAACATTAACACGTTTGCATAGCATGGTCATTCAATGTGCCCATTACTTACTTCACAGAGCTGAAAAGTCGTTTGCTAATTACTTTTCAAGGATGGTTTACAACAATAGAAAGTTTGAATAAAGCTATATTTATGGATAGATTGGGGTTGTCAAAAGCTTAAGAGAAGATATACGCTTGATTTGCAGAGTAAAATTTATCAATCATCACCACTTGTTGATGAATTGCAAATGTATGTACTGGACAACTGACCTAGTTGTTGATTTGAAATTCTCATTAATTCCAGCAACCAGAATACATTTATGCAGGGGGCGAAACCGAAAATGTAACTTTCACAGAATGATTTACACCTTATGGCAAGCACTCATGTGCACCTCTGCCGAGTTCTATTCGGTTCCTCTTCTTGTCACAGAAAATCAATCTCATCGGAATTCTTGTAAAATACTCTGTCAAGGTGCTACTATAGAGTAGTCAGGAAAAATATGTGTTTGTAGCTATCGAAATATGTAATATCAAATGTATTTTAAAATGCCAAAATAAGTTGTAATAATGTAATAAAAAAATTAGAGAAACCGTGAAATTATCACTAACTGCCAGCTTTCATGATAGAGAAAGATCAGTCAAAGTACTTAAAATCTCCTATTGCAATGGCAAAGATGAAATTTTTTCAAGCTAGTTTCAGTGAGACTTCGTCTTTATCCGACAGGAGTTTCATTTCATCATTTCATCCTTGTAGGATGAATAACTGCGCTCTACGTCGCAGCAGACTTATTGGCAATCACCATTTTTTTTCAAAACAAATGAACTCCAATTTCCGATAGACCTGCGTCAAACTTGTAAATACGGATGAGTTTGTCGATCACGAAGAACATACAAGGTGGTTTTGAGTTGCCTATAGGCCTATCTAGAGATTTTGCTAAATACACTGTTGAATTTCTCCTTATCTATAGGATGATTTGCGAGTGATCGCTAGATTTTTTCCAAAATTTCAAGAGAGTCGCTAGGTCTTAGTCTCCCTCAAACTTTTGAATTGAATCAAACAGTGATTTCAAATTCGACAGGCATACGTTATGCACGTGGTTGACCATGCGGCGAGAGAGATTAGTCATTATCGTTTGTCCAAAATGGTAGCAAAAATAGCAGTTCTCTCGAGATACTTTTTATGGTCAGAGTTAGAAAGTTATAAGTTAAAATGGCTTTGACAGGGCCTTCGGCGTCCAGCGCCTTCTCTCGGTCGATGTAATTGGTAAAGTCGGCAGCCTGTGTGAAGGTTTATAAAGAGTTGAGTGATATTAAGAAGTGTGTTGTGCGTCAAGTGAAAGTCTTTGTCCTTGGGAATGGAACTCCTGCGAGTGGATATCGACAGTCCGGAACATAGAAATTGATAACAATAAAACCTCTAGAATGTAAGTTAATCTTCATGCAATACACAATAGTGGCACAAAAATCGAACGCATTTTCATTTAGATACACTTGTCAACGTCTTGATCATTGGACTAGAATCAGTCACATGTATAAATCTAAGCTCTTAATTGGTCATTCATGCCCCAACTTAGTTCCCCCGGATGTGCCGTGACCTTGAGTCAATTTCCATTCTAGTCAACTTCAGATAAACAGTTTATTTCTATGGTCTGGAATCAAAGCATCGGAGTCTCGTATAAGAAGGTGGATACCTACGAAGGAACCTGCAGCGCGTGGGAGAAGAGGATAAGAAGTTGTCGGAGTTCGTCCTGAACAACATGGTGTCGGTGATGCAAGCTGAAGTCAAGTGTGTGTACGATCGGCACTCCCGAAAGTGGTCCACTTTATGTGACTTTCGCTATCCTCTGTCTTTTGAGTTTTATAAATGTGATTCGCAGCCTCGTTTTCCCTCAAAAATCAACATAGCACCTCAAAACACGAATACGCATGCACCTAATGTACAGAAGTTTACCAATGAGACCTACCTGAGGGTCCCCGAGGTAGTCTGTGACTTACTAAACAAAGGTCGTAAGTACCGGTTACCACAAACAATCAATAAGAACTACTGGAATAAAATTTCTCTCAATTTCGATAATTTAGTGTATGATATGCGATGGAAGCATAAATTTTCAAACGATTGTGTCAGTGTCAGTGATAATAAGATTATGGTTCCTTTTGATAAAAATAATTGTTATCTTCCCCCTAAAATGAGCGAAGATCTAGAAAGTAGAATTAACTGTTTCGGTAGCGAAGTAAAAAGTATATTAGATAGTGAAACAAAAAAGTTAAAGAAATCCCAAACTACCGTAAAATTAACAGTCAATGTAAAATTGCGAAAGAGTTTATTAACGAAAATGAACTTAAGTGCATCAGTTCAGATAAAACTAATAGGTTTGTGATCTGTAATGCGGATAATTTTAACCAAAAGAATGAACAAGTGCTGCAAGACTTAGACACGCATTTACCACTGAATAAAAGTCGTAATGATGCCATTGAAAAGCAGGCCAATACTTTGAATAGAACGTGTACGCGTAATTCTCGTCTAGAATCTCAAGATAAGCGATTAATAAGTACTGGTGGAAACCCAGCTAATTTCTTTTCCTTTATTAAAGATCACAAAAATGATAATAAAAATGATTATCCAGTTCGCCCAATTGCCTCTGTCCGGAACACTCCGATAGAAAAAGTAGATTGGATAGTGGCTAGTATTCTAACTAATGTTCTTCCTCGAATTAAATCTCATTTACTAAATAGCGAATCTTTAATAAAATCAATTAATGAATTAGAAATTCCTAACAAAAATAACCTTGTCTTTCTGTCATTAGATGTCGTGAAACTTTATCCTAGCATTCCTCTCAATTTAGGAATACAGTACTGCATGGAGAGTCTAGCAGAATGTTGGAGTGATATTGACTGTTTTGGTATCACAATTGATAATATAGAAAAAATGCTGAAATTTATTTGCTACAACTACGAAATTAAATACGAAGATAAAGTTTATAAGCAAATACGTGGAGTTCCTATGGGTGCTCATTTTGCACCAGCGTTCGCGGTTATTTTTATGAGCCATATAGAGACCGATGCTTTAAATAAACTAAACTTTTCACCATTAATATTTCAGCGATACATAGATGATATCATCTTTGGTCCAGTAGAATTCAACGAAACTTTATTTGAATACGTGTTGGATACCTCTAATTCCATTCATCAAAACATAAAATTTTCTATAGAAATTCATCAGCCTGAGGAATGGCTACCGTTCCTAGATCTAAATATAAAAATTGTAGACCAACGAGTCAAATACTCTTGGTACCATAAGTCTGGTCATTCCAATATCACTTAGAAAGGATTCCTTCGTTCCGACGCATGTTAAGACTAACTTCATTACAAATAGAATATCTAGCATAAAAAAACGCTGCAGCGATGACTCTACAACTCAAGAGAGTTTAACAACTTTTTCTAAGATGCTAAAAGAAAATGGCTACAAAGAGGGTGATTGTAAGAGAAAAAGGACAACAAGAAAAATAAAAACAAAAATAGTAATGCTGATAAGAGTACACTTAAAGTACCATACATTAGCGACAAATGCAATAACTTAATATAGAAAGCCATTAAGAAGTATGACTTGCCAATTAAAATTGCTAACGACTATGGTAAACAGTCAGCTAAGTATCTTAATAACAAAAAATATAAAAACAATTGTAACTGTGACATCTGTTTGCAATTAATTAAATACTCCTGCAATGATAAGTTTGTAGTTTACAAGTACACTTGTCAACGCTGCAATGAATTTTATATTGGTAAAACCACGCGTAAGTTTATAACTAGGCACAACGAACACAAAAGAGCCATTAAGAATAAATCAATTAGCAGTGTCTTGTATGAGCATATTAGAAATAAGCACAACGACATAGGCGACATCGGGGATTTTCAGGTCGGTTTCATTGCTAAACTCGATAACACTCGCGACACAACATTTACCGAATCAAAAGCAATCACACAGCTTCAGCCGAAAATCAATAGAAAACATGAACTACCGCAGTACAGTCTGTCTTCACACTTCAATCATCTCACACTTGACGCACAACACACTTCTTAATATCACTCAACTCTTTATAAACCTTCACACAGGCTGCCGACTTTACCAATTACATCGACCGAGAGAAGGCGCTGGACGCCGAAGGCCCTGTCAAAGCCATTTTAACTTATAACTTTCTAACTCTGACCATAAAAAGTATCTCGAGAGAACTGCTATTTTTGCTACCATTTTGGACAAACGATACGTTATGCAAACTTTCGCAGTTCGCAGTCGAATACCGATCCTTGCATTCGTCATCCAAGAATTTCGATATGACTTCAGATTAGTTCGACTGAATTAGGGGGAGCTGAAGAGACGAAAATAATTGCGTCGAGATGCTGAGACGTGAAATTATATCTAACTACATTGCAATATTCATGTCGTGATCAGTAAAAGGAGAAATCAGTTGTGACGGCAAATTACAGAGACAGAAAATAGCTGCGGGTCAGGATGGATTTGAACCACCGACCTCTGGCATTCTAGTCCATCGCTCTACCAACTGCGCTACGTAGCAGCGTGACGTAAGTCCTCAATTGAAGAATCTGCGAAATCCAATCAGATGGCTTCATCTCCCAAAATAACATACCAGTAGTAAGGAAGTGACAAATACCAGATAGCGCAAGATGGCCGCCATCGCTGACGTCTCCCCCTCCCCATCCCCCCTCCCCCTCCCCTCCCCATCCCCCCTCCCCCTCCCCCCTCCCCCTCCCCCTCCCCCCTCTGGAACGGCAGAGTGTCGTGGTCGGCGTGGTGCTTCCAGTCTGACTCCCCCCCTCTGGAACGACAGAGTGTCGTGGTGGACTTGGGCGACCGCCAGGATTAGTTTTGAGGCTATAGTGTGTGATGTTTTTCGTGCTGAATGTTGGGTTGTAAAATGGGCTGTTTCGAGTGGAAGGAGTGGTCGGATGAGAAAACGGAGGCCAGATTCGGATTCAGCGTGAAATTCTGCATCGGTATGGTGAGTTTCAAGGCAATCGGCGAGAAAAAATTGTCAACATTTTTCGAAAAAACGACAGAGTTAGAATTTGGGACGTTTTGGTGTGTAGCGCCAAAACGAAGCATCGGATGAGAAAACGGAGGCCGGATTCGGATTCAGCGTGAAATTCTCTATCTGTATGGTGAGTTTCAAGTCAATCGGAGAGAAAAAATTTTCGCTGACGTCCCCCCCTCTGGACAGCTCGCTTCGATTTTGGCTTCCAGTGGACGGATTTTGTCGTGCAATAGCTCGTTTGAAAGCTAAGAGTGAGACAAATTCACTGAAAGAATCGGCTTGTTCCTATCTGTCTTCGTTTAGATGTGAGACGCCATTTAAGATTTTGGGACATTGGCGAAAAACGACAGAGTTAGAATTTGTGACGTTTTGGGCTCTAGCTTCAAAACGAAGCATCGGATGGGAAAACGGAGGCCAGATTCGGATTCAGCGTGAAATTCTGCATCGGTATGGTGAATTTGAACGCCATCGGAGAGAAAAAATTTTCGCTGACGTCCCCCCCCTCTGGACAGCTCGCTTCGATTTTGGCTTCCAGTGGACGGATTTTGTCGTGCAATAGCTCGTTTGAAAGCTAAGAGTGAGACAAATTCACTGAAAGAATCGGCTTGTTCCTATCTGTCTTTGTTTAGATGTGAGACGCCATTTAAGATTTTGGGACATTGGCGAAAAACGACAGAGTTAGAATTTGGGACGTTTTGGGCTGTAGCTTCAAAACGAAGCATCGGATGAGAAAACGGAGGCCGGATTCGGATTCAGCGTGAAATTCTCTATCTGTATGGTGAGTTTCAAGTCAATCGGAGAGAAAAAATTTTCGCTGACGTCCCCCCCCTGTGGACAGCTCGCTTCGATTTTGGCTTCCAGTGGACGGATTTTGTCGTGCCATAGCTCGTTTGAAAGCTAAGAGTGAGACAAATTCACTGAAAGAATCGGCTTGTTCCTATCTGTCTTCGTTTAGATGTGAGACGCCATTTAAGATTTTGGGACATTGGCGAAAAACGACAGAGTTAGAATTTGGGACGTTTTGGGCTGTAGCTTCAAAACGAAGCATCGGATGGGAAAACGGAGGCCAGATTCGGATTCAGCGTGAAATTCTGCATCGGTATGGTGAGTTTCAAGTCAATCGGAGAGAAAAAATTTTCGCTGACGTCCCCCCTCTGGACAGCTCGCTTCGATTTTGGCTTCCAGTGGACGGATTTTGTCGTGCGATAGCTCGTTTGAAAGCTAAGAGTGAGACAAATTCACTGAAAGAATCGGCTTGTTCCTATCTGTCTTCGTTTAGATGTGAGACGCCATTTAAGATTTTGGGACATTGGCGAAAAACGACAGAGTTAGAATTTGGGACGTTTTGGGCTGTAGCTTCAAAACGAAGCATCGGATGAGAAAACGGAGGCCGGATTCGGATTCAGCGTGAAATTCTCTATCTGTATGGTGAGTTTCAAGTCAATCGGAGAGAAAAAATTTTCGCTGACGTCCCCCCCCTCTGGACAGCTCGCTTCGATTTTGGCTTCCAGTGGACGGATTTTGTCGTCCAATAGCTCGTTTGAAAGCTAAGAGTGAGACAAATTCACTGAAAGAATCGGCTTGTTCCTATCTGTCTTCGTTTAGATGTGAGACGCCATTTAAGATTTTGGGACATTGGCGAAAAACGACAGAGTTAGAATTTGGGACGTTTTGGGCTGTAGCTTCAAAACGAAGCATCGGATGGGAAAACGGAGGCCAAATTCGGATTCAGCGTGAAATTCTGCATCGGTATGGTGAATTTGAACGCCATCGGAGAGAAAAAATTTTCGCTGACGTCCCCCCCCTCTGGACAGCTCGCTTCGATTTTGGCTTCCAGTGGACGGATTTTGTCGTGCAATAGCTCGTTTGAAAGATAAGAGTGAGACAAATTCACTGAAAGAATCGGCTTGTTCCTATCTGTCTTCGTTTAGATGTGAGACGCCATTTAAGATTTTGGGACATTGGCGAAAAACGACAGAGTTAGAATTTGGGACGTTTTGGGCTCTAGCTTCAAAACGAAGCATCGGATGGGAAAACGGATTTCAGATTTGGAATCAGCTTGATGTTATTGTCCAATGAGGATCATCATCCAATGAGAATCAAGCATTTCTATATAAATAGCGAGCCTTCCACAGTGAGAATCATTCCATCGTTGAATCGCACGAGTGACGGACGCACATTTTCTCTCTCTCTCTAGTTCCCTGTTCTATTATCCAACTAAAATGGTAAGTCGCTACTTTCCTCCCTCCCTTGAACGTAAACTTAATACAATCTTTTCCATTTTCAGGCATCTACTCCATCTGCTGCACTAGTAGGACAAAATGGCGGTCAAACGTTACAAGGTTCGCTACGGTCAGATCATCTACAACTGAGGCCAGTGGAAGAAACAACCAAGGTACATAATCCTACACCGCTACAGCGAAAATTTAAACAAGTCTTGCGTTATGACGATCATGGTGTAGTACTCCAAACGGGAATGCTCCCTTCCACGATGTCAAGATAATGCGCAATCAGTATGGGGACTACATACTGATCCCCGTGAGTCCGTACATTCGCCACCAACTTGATATTATTGAGGAGTATGTGACATTAAATATGGACATTCCTACTCCTCTTGCTCAAGAGTGGAAGGCTAGAGATGACAAGGATACTCCCTATAGAAAGATTTGGGATGGTAATCACATTTGCCTACCGATATCACATTGGTGTACTTACTATAAGAAGGATGGAGATCATTCAACATCCATCAGATGTGATGAGCTCGGAGAAGGTACTTGGGATATCCTTTTCAAAGTGAATGGGCTATATTATGGTCGACACAAGGATAATAAAATAGTCTCTCTCTCTCCATGCATATGGAATCCATCCTATATATTCCAAAACCACCCAACGTGGATGACATAATTGATCAAATCCTTAACAGCAGTGGTACGAAGCGCAAGTCGGAGAAGAATGCTGCATCAAAACGCAAATCAAAGAAGGAGAATTACTAGTCCTTTCCTAACTCTACCCTATGACAATTCGCTTATGTGCTTTGAGTGTCGTAGACGTGGTCTTATTAGATACATTTTACTTCTTCGTTGCCATCATATCATTTGTGTATTTTGTCGTGAAAAGCATCGATGTAATTCTTCATTTTGTAATATGTTATAGAACGTTTCCTTAGATATGTAAATTTCCGTTTTAGGCTTCTATCATCATTTTTATGGATTGTGAGGGTGAACCTGTACAGGAGCTCAGTGCTATTGCTATGAACAATTGGACATATCAGATTGTTAGTGTCTATCATCAACATGCCAACTGCGATCCCAATGTTGATCAATGGGCGAGAAAACACATTCATGGACTTAATCTGAAGTATTTGCAAGACTATGGCTTTTCTTGTGAGAGTGCTCTTCTTATTGACTTTAAACGATGGTTAGCTGCTTTCAATGTTATACGCATCTTTTGTAATAATCCTGGTAAGGAGAGGAAAGTATTTCCCAATCTAATCATTGATGATATTTTGCTCCCGCCTTGGGATAGTAGAGTGAATCAACATTATCATGAAGTCACGAAACGTTTTAAGGATTTGTGTGTTCCTATTTTGTCTGTTCGTTGTAGTAGCTACGTTCATAACCAATGCTTCTTTCCTCCTTACCTCAACACTGCCAAAGTCCTGTATGGTTATCATTGCTCGCTGTATGATAGTTACCAGCTGTATCTATTTTATCTCTTTCAAACCATTGATTTATAATGCATGCTTGTTACCGTTATTCAATAAATGTCACTATGAGAAGAGTTGTTGTTTTCATGCAATGGATGGGTTAGATAAAGGGCGATCATGTCTTTCTCAAACGACTGCGGAACATTACGTTTTCATAGGCAAAGTTTAAAAGGAGCTGTTCAAGATTATGTGATAAATTTTCATAAAGATGAGACCGACATCGAAGCAGTGGTCGATGATGCTAGCACTCTATTTCTAGAGTTAATGAATACATTCTCTGATAGCATTATCATGGCGCGATTAGTTGCGAAAATTAAGTTTAGTCATTTTGGAAAGGAAGAGGTGGAAAGTCGCTCTTTCCATTTTGCTTCTTATTCAATGGAAGTGGTAGATCACCCCGAAGAATTTTTTAAAAGACATATGATAAAAATTGCTGAACGTCTTAACGCATTTAACCATCATGGTAGCAGTCTAGTGATTGAAGCGATTTCAGATATTCACATTCAACTTTCCATAAAGAAAAATTGAAAATGCAGTGGTACTTGATTGTGGCACAACTGGTTTTCGAGCTATGTCTGCTCACTCTCGAAGTATATTCCTTCTGTACATGTGTCTATTATTTAGAAAAGGCTAGCAAATTCATATCTTCAAGAAGACTTGCTATAGACATCAGTAACGGTGAAACTATGTGTTACGATGTATGTAAGCGAAAGGATGGAAATGAAAAGCGCATCTTCAAGAGATGTAAGCATGCTTTTTGTCAACGCTGTTTCATACGTAATTGCATTCAACTTTGCCAATGTAACCACTGTGATATTGCTCATTTCGAGTGTCACTTATGTCGCAATAGTTAGTACCTATGCAAATGTGGTAAAGATAGGTTTTAGCAAAGACTAACACGGAAAATGGCGAAACGTAAAAGTCAAAAGTTTTCTTCAGCCATTCAAGCTCTCCGACGAATGAAAGCAAATCAGCGATACAATGCTATACGACATGCTAACGATAAATTCATTTGTGAAATTATTTCTCATGTGAGGAAGTTGAGGACGAAGAAATTAGCGCCAAAACAACGAAAGTTACTTAAGCGATATGCTACGAAATTGCGTTTCATCTCCAATCCTAAAGTCACCCTTCAAAGAAAGAGGAAAACTCTAACACAAAAGGGTGGTTTCCTTTCAGCAATACTTCCAATGATAGCTCCTGCCGTGGGCAACCTATTGGTAATATCTTTGGCTCTAAGCGTTAATTATGCAAATGTTGAGTCTCAAAGTAATAAAATGGATTTCAGACTTCAATGTGATAAAGTTCTGACTGTATCAGGTCCATCTCATGCAGGTAAAACTGTTTTCACGCTGAATTTATTGGATAAAAGAAGGGAGTTGTTTAAGGAACCTATCAATCGAGTGATTTGGTGTTATGGTATTTATCAACCGTCGCTGTTTCAGGAATTGCAAAGTCGCAACTTTATTCAACATGAAGGAATTATTCCAGTGGATAAACTTCAGTCTAATGATGTTGTTGTATTGGATGATTTATTAAAAGAAAGTAAGAATTCAAAAGATGTTACAGATATGTTCACTCGCGCAGCACACCATAAAAGGTGCTTTATCATCTATATCACACAAAATTTGTTTCCTGATGGAAAAGAAGCTCGTACACGAAACCTGAATACACACTATTATGCTATTTTCAAGAATCCGCGAGATAAAAGTCAATTTGAAATTTTAGCGCGACAAGTTGCACCCAGAGGATCAAAAGCCTTAATTGAAATTTTTGAAGCAGCTACTGAAAAACCATACGGTTACTTATTCATTGACTTTACGCAAGAGTGTCCGGAAGAATTTAGATTTCGAAGTGATATTTTGAAAACTCCCATGATTATCTACAAACTATGAGTTCTTATTCTCGCATGATTGTTATTCCTCAGGATGAATATGTACAATTGACTGCCATGCAGCAAGTAAAGCAACCTCTTGCAAATCAAATGTATAGGAAAGAAATAGATTATCAGCAAAATGTTCACATCAAAGATCCACATCTTGCTGTATTATTACAATCGGAAACTGTTGAGCAATTGAAAAACTTGAAGAATAAGATGCGTGACTCTGTATCGACTGCTACACCTTTAGCATCTCGAGCACATGCCATATCTCTTTTCAATAGTATTGAACCCCATCTCAATGTAAATGATAGAGGAGAACTCATTAAAGATGAAAATAAAGTGATTGATGCTTCACGTTATGAAGACTTGATTCAGTATGCGACACGTAAAAAGCGCCGTCAGGGCTATGTTCCACCTGGTTGGTCATACTTTCTTAAACTATTGAAAAAGCACAATATACCAAAATTTGCTTTGAATAATGAGACATTGAAAGAACTTGATTCAACAGTGGCTACTGCTCCAATGCTTCAGACGATGAAAATGCCAACAAATTGGTTTAAGTCGTCACCTGCTACATCCCCTCCCACACTCACTAAGAAAACAAGAGGAAGAACTCGACGTAGATCTACATCACCACTAAAACTAGTAAAAGGAAAACGTAAAACAGCTCCTCCTAGGAAATACATGTTCTCAGACTATTAATATGAAGCAGATGTGTTGCTTGCCATGTAATGAGCCGCCAGAGGTGAATGTCGTTGTCACTTGCACTTGCTGCGCCAGCTCTCATAATGAAACCCCTAAGCAATGTGAACACGATCGCAAAACCGCTAAAGCTAAATGCTGTAGTTGTTGTAAATGTAGAAAGGCAAGAAAACAAAAAGATGAGAAGGAGGAAAAAGAGTCAGCCGTCATCGACTGAACGTTTGAAGTCAATCTATTATTATGTAAAACATCCGGCAGGATTTGCATCTATCAAGAAATTATCAAAAGCGAGTGGTCTTCCACAATCACAAGTGAAACGATGGTTAAAGGGTCAGGCTACCTATACACTCCACAAACAAGCGAAAAAGAAGTACCGCACCCGCCATTATATTGTTCATGACATCGATGAACAGTGGCAAGCAGATTTGTGCGATGTCGCCTCCATTTCAAAACATAACTCGGGCAATAATTTTATTTTAACCGTCATTGATATTTTCTCGCGTTATGCGTGGGCTCAACCTTTAAAAACTAAAGAAGGGAAAGGAGTAGCAAAAGCATTCCAAACAATTTTTCGAGAAGGTCGGATTCCAAAAAGAATTCAGAGTGATCAAGGAAAAGAGTTTGAAAATCAGCATGTGACAAGATTATTTGAGAGGCATGACATTGAGTTGTTTAGTGTAAAGAGTGCTTATAAAGCTGCACTCGTTGAACGTTTTAATCGCACATTAAAAAATCGCTTGTGGCGACATTTTACTGCCAACTTGACACAAAATTGGACAAAGGTTCTACAAGATACACTCCATGCCTACAATCACTCTATCCATCGTTCTATTGGACTCAGACCAGTAGATGTAAATGCTGACAATGTAGATAAAGTGCGCGAATCATTCCAACGTAAACGCACTCATGTGAAAAGTGATGTGAAAATTGGTGATAAAGTTCGTATCTCAAAAGTGAAAAGTGTTTTTGCTAAAGGGTACCTTCCGAATTGGACAGAGGAGGTATTTACAGTATCAAGGATTAATCAAAAAGACTCTCCGACCACCTACAAGTTGAAAGATTACGATAATGAAGAAATTGAGGGTAGCTTTTACCGCGATGAGATTGAGGTAGTCACTGAAAGTGAAACATATTTGGTAGAGAAAATCATTCGATGTAAAAAACGGCAAGGTGAAGAATGGTGTCTTGTTAAATGGACTGGTTATCCTTCAAGTATGAACTCTTGGATGCGTCGTGCCGACATCTTTCATCTAAGTGATCGACAGTGATTCATGCAAAGTTGTAACTAACAATGTTTAGGGTTTGAGCTATGAATCCAACTGCCTCATTTTATTCACGACCCTCCTATGTAAGTGGCGGAGGACAAATTTACATCGGCGCTCGCCGCCAACGTGAAGGTAGCATACTTGGTGCACTGAAATCTGTTGTAGCACCTCTCATATCCAATGTCGGTAGATCTTTAAAACGAAATGTTTTAAGTAATGCCGTTGGCTTTGCTGGTGATGTTGCTAGTGATCTTTCCAGAGGTAGAAGTTTTAAGAGCAGTTTGTTGAATCGTGGGAAGGAACGCGGTTTAAAAACATTGAAGCAGACCTTTGCTGGTGTTACTCAAGGAAAGAAATCACCTAAACGAATGAATAAAGGAAGGAGGAAACATCGCGGAGCTGGTAAGGTGCGATCTTCAGTCAAAAGGCATTCACGCAAACGTCGTAGAGGCTCT
This sequence comes from Prostheceraeus crozeri, assembly GCA_907163375.1. Taxonomy (NCBI): domain Eukaryota; kingdom Metazoa; phylum Platyhelminthes; order Polycladida; family Euryleptidae; genus Prostheceraeus; species Prostheceraeus crozeri. The sequence goes on from CAJQUW010013018.1 coordinate 17,858, forward strand.
AATCATTCATCAGGCGCTAAACGACGACGCTGCTATAACTTCTAATCATGGAGTGTAAAACTTCCGGTTTTTGTTTGTTCGATCAACAAGCCATACAGACAGATATTCTTAGTTCAAGTATTGTAGATTATCATCCTCGAACAGCTGAGAATGCTGGCCCCATTGAATTTGTTATTCCTGGTGGTAGTGATGACTACATAGATTTGAGTTATGCGATGGTTGATTTGAGGTTTAGAATTCAGCAAGCAGATGGAACTGCTATTGACGATGTACATAAAGTTGGACTGAACAATTTACCATTGACTACATTACTTCGCGATGTTTCTCTAACGATTGGAGAGCAGCAGGTGGAAGGTGGTCAAAGCGATTATCCCTATAAATCATATTTCAATCATGTATCACAGTTTCATCCAGCAGCACAAAAAAGTCATATGGAAGCCATGGGATGGTATGGAGATGAAGCAGGAAAATTTGATGTTGAAACAAACAGTGGCTTTGTAAAGCGATCTGCTATGATTAAAGATAGTAAAGTATGTCAGCTATATGGTCCGCTGAATTTAGACTTCTTTAGACAGTCAAAGTTTTTACTGTGTAATACCAGCATGCGACTCAAGCTGACATTGAATAAGCCTGAATTTGCGCTGAATGCATTTGCTAAAGTTGAAAATTTTAGAATTCATGTGGAAGATATTGCACTTTACATTCGTCGAGTAGTACCGAATCCAAGTGTCATTAGAGGGCATGCTGAAGGCCTTAACCGCCAAAATGCCATTTACCCCGTTCAGCATACAAAGCTTCTCACCTTTACAATTCCGAAAGATCAAAAGAGTTTCATGAAAGATGGCCTCTTTCCATCGGAAGCACCGAAGCTCCTCATGGTGGCAATGGTTGAAAATGATGCATTTAATGGTAATATAAAGAAGAATCCTTTCAATTTTAAACACAATCAGTTAAGTGAAATTGCTTTACGTGTAAATGGTGTCAGTCATCCTGGTCCACCCTACAAACCAGATTTTGCTTCGGATCAATTTATGCGCAGTTATGTTGATTTTATGGATGTCTTTGGCTTTTACAATACGGATGACACCAACGGACTGACTATGAAAGAGTTTAAGAGTGGATATACTATTTATGCATTTGATTTGACTGCTGACAGCGATATTAGTGCACCCTATCGTCAAGCGAACGTACCTCATAATATTCGTTTGGATTTGACGTTCAAAAGAACACTACCTGAGACGATCAATGTATTAATTTATGCAGTCTTCGATTCAAATATTGAAATTACAAAGTATCGTGACGTGATTCTTCAGTATAATCGTTAATGAGTTGGTTGACTGCTGACGATATTAAGACTAAAGTGCAGCGTAATGCAGACGAAGCGACGTTGAAAGCTTTCGATAATGTCTATTCACTCGATACCTTACCACCTGCAGTAAATCACTATCCCATCTTTATTGTGCTAAACACTCATTCACAGAATTTAGGCGGTGAGCATTGGAAAGCGATCTTTATTGGAGAAGACCGACGTGGTGAACTATTTGACTCTCTTGCTCAACCTCCAAATATACCAACACAGCAGTGGTTGAGAAAACATACGCGTCAATATCAGCGAAATGAACGCATACTACAACATCCACTTTCATCAACGTGTGGTGCTTTTGTACTGTACTTCATCTTAAAACGTTTACATGTATCTCGATTTGCATCTGTTATTCAAAACTTTTCATGTAATCCATCCTCTAATGAAAAAATGATTTGTAAGTTCTATCATGATTTGAAATAAAAACATCATGTTGGAAAAATTGTTTTTTATTTTACAATCCGCTGGGTACGTACATACTCAATGAGATAGTCTAGGATCATATTTGCTTGTACATGAGATTTTAGTCCAGTAATGATCACTTTACTATTATGAAAGATTGCCACATGTACAGGTAACCAACAACTAATGAGAGCTGCAGGAAAAAGTTCGGGTTCATAACACAAACTGTAACTGCTGGTACGAATCTTCAAAAATGATACACTTTCACTCAATTGAGTAGAGATCACCATATTGTCCACAGTCAGATTCGACATCACACACCTCTCCCTCTTCCATATCCGACGTAGTAGTCTTTGTAGCTCTAAGCGCATTGACTGCGCCGATGAATGAGAAAGGGCGCCGAGAATCTGTACAGTCCCATTTGGGAAGAGTTGAAGATTCCGTGAATTGTTCATCTTCACCACTAACATTTGAGGACGGCCCGGGTAATACTTGCTGTTTGGAAGCTGTTGGTGTAATGTTGTGAGATCGATTTTGGTGTATCGTCTGAAGCGACGGAGAATGTTGACGATGGTGTAGCGATGGCGCTTCATGATGAAAGAATGAGTAAATTGAGCGATGTACCTTCCTTTTATACTTTTCCCAACTACCTTGATGAAATGTGAAGTTAGTATGAAGTTGGGAATGATAGAGTTGAATTCGCCGATTGTTGACGCACAGCCAGATGCGATTTCCAATACGTGAATGTCTTTTCATATAGAAGTATTTCAAGTCCTTCATGATATGATGTAGAGATTGAAAATGACGATAAGATAAAGCAAACTCTCTTCTCACATTTCCAGTTGAATCTTTGAAATAGACGTTTCGATCATGATCCGTTTCAATACGTTGTAGGGAATCTAATTTCCAACTCATGATGTGTGGTAGTCATGTCTGATTAAGATTTGCATAGTAGGGCGATGAACTCACGACGAATAAATGTCATGATGGAGCGATGTATATATCTTCTATACTTCTCCCAATTGTATTTGCGAAATGAGAAACAGTTTGCGGAATGAGAATGGTAGATTTGAATTTCATTTCTGTAATGTTGAAGCCAAACTTGATCACCCAAGGAGATGAATCTTAATGTTTCAAAATATTCCAAATCCCTCATGATATCATTGAGGTTGACAAATTGTCGCCATGTTAATGTAATTCCTCTTGATGTATGACCATGAGAATTTTTGAAATGTACGTTTCCATCACGATCAACTCTGATATATTGTAGAGAGTCCAAAATCCAAGTCTTCATGATGTTATGCAAAGTTGCAGATTAGCAATATAAAAATGTCGTTTTATCATATTTTGCTTAGCAATGCGGCTACAAAGAGATTTACTAGTAATCGAGCCGCACTCTTTTCTACTCCCATTGATCATGCACAACAGCTAAATGGAAATTGGGAAGTGGGTGTCACTCAACTTGTTTATAGCAACTGTGTCTATACTTTTGATCATGAGGTGATGACTATTAATATGAGGCGTACAGCTGCTTATCAATGTGAAAAGGGGTGCCGAGTATACATTCCACAGTGGCCAAAGAAAGATCTCTTATCATGTAAAAAGTTTATATATGATTTCTTGAATAAAGCGAGTAAACATATTGTCCAATTTACTCCGCACAATGATGATTATAATTATGTACATCATGTAGTTGAGAAAGATTGGATTGTTGGTTTAAGTCCAAGTTTAAGAAATGATTTAGGTTACCTCGCTAGCGCCTTAACAAGCTATGATAATTTTAACGTTAATTACCACATAAGTGGTCATAAACAGTTAATATATCGAGAGGAAGCTTCTTATGTAGATCTTATTCCAAGAAATGAGAAGACGTTGGTGAAGAAGATTGTGATTAAGCCAAGAAAGACAAACATGACTCCTGAAACATTATTGAAGAAATTTAATTATCTCCTTCGAGTTGATGGCAAACAAGTGGCAACATTGACTTATATTAAATCATCTAATCATATTGCAATAAGCAAATTAAATGATGATGATCTAGTATTAGTTTGTTCAAAAGATTTTCATCAGTTCTTACGACATCGTTCTGCAGCTGTTCATGGAAAATCTGATATGCAACATTTACCATGTGAAAGGTCAAATCAATTTGATACAGAATGGACCGTAGCTTTATACAGAAAGTGTGTAGAGCCTTTAGGTGGTATCTTACATGAAACAAGAGTGTTGATGCCTCGCATTATTACTTCGGTTAAATTGGTTGTAGATTATTTAAATGAAGTGATTAATGACCAACATATTTCATTTTCTGAAAAAGAAGGTTCTTTGTCTCTCACTATAAGTGGAAAAGGTATTGAACTAATTATGGATAAAACTCTAATGGACATTTTGGGTTTTGATCAAAATATCTTTAAAAGTGGTACTGTAATCAAAGATAGCGCAGACATGTCGCTATCGCGTCGTATTAACTATTTTCAGATATATTCCAATATTGGTGAAGATGTACGTGTGGGAGATGTTGAAGCTCCATTGCTAGCAATGATACCATACCAGCCAAAAAGCTGCAGTATTTTATCTGAGCATACTTTCAAGAAAGTGCATTATACAAAGCTGAAATCAAACTACATCCCACAAATTGATATTGCCATTTATGACGATGCTGGTGCGTTGATTCCTTTTCATAAAGATGCTGTGACAAGTATCACACTCCATTTCCGAATGAAGAGTTAATGCAAACGTATGCTAATATATTTTTCCAATGTGAATAATATGGAAAGTGAAAATAAGGACTCGTTTCTAATCTACTTGCCCAGTAATGCTTCTATGAATAAATTTCCCAAAAATAAACCATCAGACTATCGAGTAGAATTAAATCGGCCACTGCATTTAGAAGGTGAATGGGAGGTTGGCGTTTCTAGTATTTGCTATGATAGCAATATTCAGAATGTGAATGATTTGGAAGAAATGATATTGACTCCTCGCACCCATGATGGAATAACGATGAATAATGCATTTCAGTTCCCATACAATTTAACATCAGATGGAAAGTGGAACTATGAATGGATTCAGATAAAATCAGATTCTTATGAACCATTTGGGAATGAGAAAATTATTAAGGCATTCAACAGTGGTAATACTTCCATCATGAAGAATAAAAATCAGAAAGCTTATGAGTTTACTATCTATCATTGGAGTGGGAGACAGTTCCTCCGCTTTCATTCTTTTACTAAAGGTTTTACGCTGAGGTTGGATAATGAATTCTATCCACATCTTGGTTTTGGTCATGGACTACATCTAACATCAATTGCTACTGCAAATGTTAAAAAAGTTTATTCAACTCGAATCAACAAATTTCATTATAGATTTAAAATATTTGATGAAGATGTTGTAGAATGCGAAGAACGCATCATTTTGAAAAAGCGTGGTGTTCAACCTTTATCACTTATTGAGTTAGTAAAACGATGGAATGAGACTGTGGGTAAGAAGTATGGAGAGAAAATTATGGCAAACAAAAATAAGTTGGTTATTCAGAAATATAATGACAAACTTACAGTTTATTTCTCTCCAACCTTGCGTCATTTTGTAAGACATTATACACCTATTATTGGAAGCGGTGTGGTGTATGCTTCTCATGAATATCACACTAAAGCTGATTCAGTTAATGATGAATGGTGGGTGGACATCTATGGTGATCGCATCAAGAAAATTTACCAGTCTTATCAAGAATCTAAAGTTGCTATCAATATAATGCCGCGTCTATATCATACAGTTGAAAGCTTCATTCATGTAGTAAATCCTTATATACAACAGAAGTTGAAGCATGTGATGAAAAGTAAATATGATGTAAAGACACACCACATTTCGTTTTCAATTGAAAATCAACGCGTTGTTCTGAAACTGGGTGATGACATTCAATGTCAATTGAGTAAAAATTTGAAAAAACTCTTTGGTTTTTCAATGCTACAAACTGTGTTTACTGCTGCGCATACGATTGGTATAGAAACACCAATGACACTTGATAAACATGAACAGCACCTTTACATTCAAAGTGATTTGATTCTACCTATTTCTGTTGGTGAGAAAAAAGAATACATTTTACGTGATTTCATTCATGATAAAGACGCTTCATATGGAATAGTCGAGAAGATGTTTGAATCTATTTTCTATCATCCCGTCGTCAAACAAACTATACCCTCTATTGCTATCAAAATTACCAATGGTTTACAAGAGTGCATCCACGTGAAAGATACTAAATCCCTCATAACGTTAGTGTTTCGGAAAACAAAGTGAAGTCTTTATACAACATTTATTGAAATATGTACATGAATGTGAAGCAATAGACTTTATACAACATCCACTGAAAATATATACATGAGCGCACTTCAATAAACATTGCTATATACAAAAAGTCTTTTTACTTCGTGAAGGGTGGAAATATACAGGGATAGGAAAAATGTCTTTCAGTGGAAAAGTCATCACATGGGGAATGTACAGATGTGGACACATATTCACAAGGAAAAAACAATCTCATGCGATACATAAAACAACAATGTTTATCTACAGAAATCAACATCAAAATACTAAGTTAAAGATGATTATGCTAAGACGTCTCCTGAATGTGGTAGTGTGAGTTTAATTCTTTTGGGTGGTGGTATGTTTGTGTCAGGATGTCCATGTGGAAGAGATATGTTGTGTTCTAGCCAGCACCTCTTATCCTCCCATGCTGAAAGCGCCCGTTTCCTAAAAGTATGAGTTTTGATCTCATGCGACTTAGATTTTAAGATTGTCATATTGACAAACGTTATATTTTTATTTCTATAGACTTTCCTGAAATTCTTATGTTTCATGTTAGAGACCAATGATCTTGATATGCCTTTAGCACGCTTAATACTATCGTCGCTATCCTTTAATTTCATACTGTACATTTTTGGACGGAGGAGAATCATTTCATCTATTTCCTTCCCTGCTGTCTCATCCTTAAAGCAGCCAAGTTTTGCCTTATTTTTGATGGAGTAGAGTGGGTGATCAGTAGGATAATTTGATGTATCAAAATATCTTTCTAAAGATTTTCCTACTTCATTGAAATTTAAATCTTTTTGAGTGGTAATACCTAAGAAGAAACTATCTGTATCACCACCCAACAAACGAACCTCTTTTACGAGAGGACATGGTTTTAGTATTTTATAAAAGAGTTGGTACATTTCAAGCTTAGAGTAATCTAGTACAGCTTGACCAATATAGATGGGTTTGCACAACTCAACTTCAGATTTTATCATTTTAACACCTATAAGGTCCTCATCGATAATGTCTCTATCGATGAATAGAGGTGATGAGGTCAATTTGTGATACTTTTGATCATCATTAACTAGTTTGTAGTTTACGCGCTTTCTAACATCCTCCATCGTCTTACCAAATAGACTGTTGTTCTTATATTTATAAAAATCTTTTTCAAAGTTATTTTGGGCTAGTGCACGTTTCTGGCTGTTGCTATCAATATATGGTTTGAGGAAGGCTTTCTGTCTAAATTTAATAATGCGGTGAACTCTTTTTAAAATCATACCCATTTCTAAATAAAATTTTAAGATGCTAAAGTGGACTAGATAGTCTTCCTTATCATACTGGGTGAGTAAAAGTTTGCGGCAAGGCTTATAGTCGGGTTGACCGCATGATTCTAAATCTTTATGAAATTGTTTCATAAAGTCGGAAAACATATCTTTGGTCACTTCACCTGATTCGGGTGCGAGTGGAAAATCTACGGTTTTATGTTTAATATTATTTGGATAGATTAGATCTATCTCAAAATAATATCCCCAATCACCTTCATCTGGAATTGCTAGTATGTTAGAAGGGTTGGAGAAATGTTGAATTTCACTATCATCTAACCAGCTAAACTCAGAGTGAGGTAGCGGTTTGGATAATGAACTACCATACAAATTATTTTGATCATAATACTTAAGATGGGTATGATCATTACCTACTGTTTCAGATTTTAACCTATGTTTATTTACAAATGTGAGACCACCGCGAATTCCTCGCTCAAATAAATTATACATCTCTGGATCTTGTAAGAGATGAATGGTCTCACCAGTCATTTTAAAAGCAGACTTAAATGACATGGCTGGCAGACTGAGAAAGTGGACGGGATCTAACTTATCTTCTTCTAATGCCACTCGTCGAAACTCCTGAAATACATCAGCCAGCAAAAATACATCTAACTTAAGGTAGGCAATCATATATTCACCAAATGTATGGCAATCAAATTTTATCCATGCATCTTGTGCATGATCATAATCTTCGGTCTTACATTCTGCGCCGGTCAAATCATTTTTAAATTTATCTATGGGCGGAAGAGAAGTCTCGCCGAGTTTACTAATTGCATCAAAATATGCATATGGAAAGACTCCTTTCCGTGTGATGACTTCATCGGTTAGATTTGGATATTGTTTCTTAAGATTTTGTGTTAGTGGAAGAGACTTTAGATTTTGCACGAGAGAGGCCAGTGATGCAGTCATAAATTGGTAGGAATTTAAAAATTTTATATCAAAATAGACCGTCTTATTTTCTTTAGTTTTATCGACAGGCACTTTTGCTGTCATGGCCATAAACTTCTCTCTCGTTTGTGCTATTACATCAAGCTTCCACTCTTTCATTTGACCTAAACCTCCTTTTATTATCATATGGCTGTCGTAGCCCTTGAAATTATGGAAAATGACGGGTAATGTACGCCGCTTCACCCTCAGCGAAAAATTACATTTTGAACAGAGTGCGTTTCTAAATTTACCAGTGATGTGATCATGGTCGCGCACTTTCTTAATCTTATCATCGTCAAATGTTTTCCTACATTTGGGGCAAACGTTGCAACTATCAAATTTTGCTTGATCATCTGCTGTCATATGCAATGATCTGCGATAGAGTTCACCATCATACTTTTGTTGAAATTTTACAGCCTGTTCGAGGAATTGTAGGAATTGGTAAATACAATCCTCACCTTGCCAGACGCGCATTTTATTTTGCCTACTCCTAAAGTGATCATGCCATACTTCATAGCAGGAAATGGCTGCTGGTCGATGGATGTTATCATCGATATAGCATTCGATGTCAGCATAGATGACACGAAGAGGACTTAGTTCATCGCCATTCTCTCTATATGAAAACTCCTTATCTTTGGGCATGCGTTCCATTTGCAGTTTACCTCGCTTACACCACTCATAATGAGTTTCAAATTTAGTTTTCCTCCTAAAGTGGCGAATACATCTGTCGCAGTAATATAACTCTCTACTAGAGTTTTCTAAGTGGTGGTATAAGCGAGAGATTTTGGGAATACCGCAGTAGTGCCATTCCTCACTATCATCCTGTTTTACTAATAACAGGTTTACTGTACGTTCATAACGACTCAAACGCGAGTTGTAGCGCACACCCTTCAATCCCTTTTCCCAAACATGGAGAACTATTTTAATGTTGTTCAATTTTTCAAATTTTTCTATATCTTTAATTTTCATATCGTCACTATTACAGTCATCGAAGTTTAATTCATTCTCCCACTGCCTATAGCTATATGTGCGATTTCGATTCGCATTGATGTCATTATAGTGGAGAATGGAGAGGACAGCATATTTAAAACATTGCGATTCGCAATCGACATTGATGACTGCTGTTTTGTTATTTAAATTTTTTGGAAGTTTAAAGGAGCCTCGACCACTATGATTTCCTAATAAACTGATTTTAAATAAGGCGGACTCAATGCCGTCAAAAATGAGACCGCTATCGCGCTCGTTAAATTTATCAATATTTAATTTTAATCCTTGGATGTGAAAATTTATCCAAGACTCATAGTCTACAACCTCGGTTGCAGGAGAGGAGGGTATGTGAAACTCCAACCTCTCTATTATTTGTCCAGTATGGTGGTCGATTTTTACATATTTTATTTTAAGATAGATGAGCGCCTTCATCCTAAAATTGTCTAAATTGTTGAAGAGCGCTTCTATCAATGATGAATTTTGATGAAACCATTCCTCAAAGTTAGCAATGGTTTCTGAGGAGTCCATCTGGTAGTTCCTCACTAAATTATTTATGGACACTTCAGTGAGTCGGATAGAGGAGGTACCGTTGGTGTAGGTATCGTTCGTGTGTGTATGTTGAAGTCTGTGCGAAGATAGTTCAAAACGTGTCTCGAAAGACTGAGCGCACAAGTCGCAAGAAAAGGAGACGACGTTAACAGAATCATCCCCACCTTCGGAGATTGATGCCGGCTTAGGTCGACAAACACCTCGCTTGATGTGTCGGGTGAGATCCCATTTCCTCGTGAAGATGTGCCCACAGTCAGCACATTCCCACTCGTTGCCATGTCGCGACAGTTCTGAGATGGAACTCACATCACCTGAAAGAGAAATCATTCTATCATCTCTGTTCAAGTCTCAGTGTATTGTTACAACCTACCTTGACTCAATAACTCTAAACTTTCCTCGAGAAGGGAGGGCGTTGGTGATGAAGTTGATGCCTGAAATTGAGGAAAATGCTATTAGCCACACGTTTGAGGGAGATGAGAGAGGAAATTTTCAACTTACCATTTCAATGAAATCAAGTTTAAGGTTGATACTTCTACAAGATAGAGACTTCACTCAAATTTGGAATTCACGAGATAGCAGTTCACTTGTACACCTCAAATAATAACAGAATTCGCTAGAGAACACTTCACTTATACGTCTCAAAGACAGAGTGAAATGACACGATTGTCACTTTGCATATATACTTTCATATTCATCATTCATTGGCTGTTCATTCTGATTGGTTGCTTGTTGATACTTAAGAATTAGAAAACATTTCAAAGTTATTATTCACAGTCAGCATGACAAGTCCTCCGACCACACCAAACACAAAATTCTCTTCTCCATGCTCAACACCAAGGGCGCTCGTTGCACCAAACGCTCCAACGAAGGGGAAGGTAGAGAAGGTGTACCGACTGGACAATATCAGAAAGTTGTCATTACCAGCGGATGAGGAAGAGGAGAGTGTATGTGAGAAGGAGTGTCCCGACTTAACAGGCGTGAGGTGGAAGTATCTCCAGTATGATACTGACGATGTGATGGAGATCACCAGCACCAAATTCCTCCACCAATTATGGGAGTGGTACACCCCTAACTCCCAGCCACGAACTATGGCGGAGTGGGAGTATATTGACAAAGTGAGGCTCGCAGTGGAAGAACGATTAAAGCAAGTGAACTGTTTTTGTGATCTATGTGAAGCCAGACTCTGGGACGATATTGATGATGAAGACCTTTTGAAATACATGCCATAATAAATTTTTATTTCATATTATCTTTGCTTTCATACCGAATTACTTCAATGGGGCTTCAGTGGATGATTTAAGCATGTATACTTTTTCATTTGGTAATAGTAACACGCTTAGTCTAACTTGCAAATCTTATAACATTTCATATGGACGATGATGGTTGATGATGGTAGATGAAATAGTGTTAAATAAAATTAAGATAGCTTACACTTCTGATACAGGGATAGCAATCGACTGCGATCCATGTGTAAAGAGCTTGTTAGACTACGAAAGAGAGAAGTGTGTTATGTTGCGTGTGGCGCGTGAGTGTCCTCCCATTTCATTCCATTCATCAATTCGTCTCATTGATAGAGACAGGTAGAACTCATGGTTCTCATAACGTATGCAGTGGAAAGTTTTAGGCAACCTTCGACAGTTGGCTAAATGTCGCCCTGGCGCGAATGCATACTACGTTGAGACAGAGGCAATCACTTGCAAACATGACGCAGAGAGGTTTCACAAGGATTACCATTGCCCACGTCCCGTGCAGTACTCATCGCTACGGACTTCACCGCTGTCTCGAAAAAACGCCCACCCACAGGAAGTATCACACCGAAAATCTCCGTGACTTGCACCGTCCATGACTTGATCGCCAGACATGAAAACCTGTAGAGTTGGTAAGAGGTTGACAGACTTTGATCAGCTTGATAGCAAGCCGTAGAGAGCTTGATTCACCAGCGTTTTGCAATGGAGATGTTTAGAGGCCACCCATGACAAGATAGCTAAGACTCAACCGATTGGCGTTCAAAGTGCTACGTTGAGAACTGTGTCAAATGCCCAACATGAGACATGAGTTGTCCCAGCGGTTACGGTCTCAAACATGACACACTCCCTTGCCACACTTATCACTACGGCATCGTCCGCCGTCCCGAAGGAACACCCTGTCAGTGGAATATTACAGCAAAACTCTCCGTGTCTTGCTCGCTTTCAGGGAAAAGCCGCTTATACCATGAGAAGACTGGCTCAGACATCATTAAAAATGCTTTCATTGACTTCAGCAGGGTCGAAAACCCCAGAAAACCTCCAAAACTAGTGAATTTAAATTTTTCAACTTGTTAGCACTACTTATGAAATTTTATAAGTAGTCTATCACTTAAGGCAGGTCAATAGCGACCGAACCTTTTTTGAATCAAGTCAAACGGACTTGTAGAAGCAAAGTTACAAGCCTTTAAAGTTTTGGAGTCTTTTATGGCCTGGAGACGAAGGCCATCTCCTGGCGAACCTCTAGGTCTGACGGCTTAGCTGATATCAGCAATAAAATTTTCTAAGTCGGTTTCTTACAGAAACTCGGGATTTGGAATGTCCGAAGCTATCATCGGAGCTCAAAGAGACGACTTACCGTTGGCAATCTCTCGTCTGAATGACAAGTCTCTGTCGGTTCCCAGCTTATATAGTGTGTGGCGATCAGCTGATGACGTAATATCCATCATCCAAACACTAAAAACCCGTCTATCTCCGGTTCTAGTGCTCCGATTGAGCTGGAAATACACCATTTTCATGTAGAATTTGATGCTGAATCCGAATCTGGCCTCCGTTTTCCCATCCGATGCTTCGTTTTGGCTCTACAGTAGGCAGCCATCGCAAAAATTCTAACTCGTTTTTCCGAAAAAATGTTGAAAATTTTTCTCTCCGATTGACTTTAAAACTCTCCGATTGACTTGAAACTCACCATACAGATAGAGAATTTCACGCTGATTCCAAATCTGAAATCCGTTTTCCCATCCGATGCTTCGTTTTGAAGCTAGAGCCCAAAACGTCACAAATTCTAACTCTGTCGTTTTTCGCCAATGTCCCAAAATCTTAAATGGCGTCTCACATCTAAACGAAGACAGATAGGAACAAGCCGATTCTTTCAGTGAATTTGTCTCACTCTTATCTTTCAAACGAGCTATTGCACGACAAAATCCGTCCACTGGAAGCCAAAATCGAAGCGAGCTGTCCAGAGGGGGGGGACGTCAGCGAAAATTGTTTCTCTCCGATTGACTTGAAACTCACCATACCGATGCAGAATTTCACGCTGAATCCGAATCTGGCCTCCGTTTTCTCATCCGACCACTCCTTCCACTCGAAACAGCCCATTTTACAATCCAACATTCAGCACGAAAAACATCACACGCTATAGCCTCAAGACTAATCCTGGCGGTCGCCCAAGTCCACCACGACACTCTGTCGTTCCAGAGGGGGGGGAGTCAGACTCGAAGCACCACGGCGGCCGACCACGACACTCTGCCGTTCCAGAGGGGGGAGGGGGAGGGGGGGACGTCAGTGATGGCGGCCATCTTGCGCTATCTGGTGTTTGTCACTTCCTTACTACTCATACCATTAACTTTCAAGTCAACTTACTTAGTCAACTTACGTCCCAAATTCTAACTCTGTCGTTTTTTCGAAAAATGTTGAAAATTTTTTCTCGCCGATTGACTTGAAACTCACCATACAGATAGAGAATTTCACGCTGATTCCAAATCTGAAATCCGTTTTCCAATCCGATGCTTCGTTTTGAAGCTACAGCCCAAAACGTCCCAAATTCTAACTCTGTCGTTTTTCGCCAATGTCCCAAAATCTTAAATGGCGTCTCACATCTAAACGAAGACAGATAGGAACAAGCCGATTCTTTCAGTGAATTTGTCTCACTCTTAGCTTTCAAACGAGCTATGGCACGACAAAATCCGTCCACTGGAAGCCAAAATCGAAGCGAGCTGTCCAGAGGGGGGGGACGTCAGCGAAAATTGTTTCTCTCCGATTGACTTGAAACTCACCATACCGATGCAGAATTTCACGCTGAATCCGAATCTGGCCTCCGTTTTCTCATCCGACCAGGCAGTGAAGAGTGAATACAGAGCGCTTAGCGTGGCTTACGGGAGATGAGAGAGCTGCCATTGTTAAGTCTTGATGTATGAGGCGAAGTTTGTGTAAAGGCGGATTACATATTTATCACACAGCGATTACATCTTTATGGGATTCGAGGATGAACAGGATCTGTTTACTTGTGGGAATCGAAAAGGCAAAGATTGATGAACAGGATTTGTTTACATGTGAGGATCGCAAAAAGCATACTGTATTTATTGATGTGATGAATTTAATGACAGGATCTGTTTACATATGGGAAACGCAACAATTGAATGATATCTGATTTATCTTTGTGACATATCTTTCAAGACATATCATTACCTATTCAGTATTTTGTCAGCCACTATGTGTGGGACCCCGCTCGTCTGGGTTTGAGTGTTCAGGTTAGGGGTCGAAACACAACTAAACGAGTACCTGCTGATGACTGACGGACTGCAGTATTATGTTTTATATCCCTTAATCGGTAACTGAAGTAGTGGTCGATGTATTGTAATTCAAATGAAGAAATGTGGAATTACATGAAGTACTATAGACGGATGAAGAAACTGGCGATGACAAATTCAAGTGAAGAAATAGTATTTTCTATGTGTAGTCTTAGGTATAGTGTGTATAGTTTCATTGCTTTCGGTGTAGTAGAGTGTCATTGTAATTCTATTGTTTACCTCCATTATCCACTTTCCACTTATCCACTTTGTGTAGTGTCAGATATAGTTCACTTGTAATCAGTGTAGTAGCATCGTTGTATTTCCATATTTTACCTCCACTTTTCCAATTTTTATTCATCGGTTTCCTGTTGTTTTATAATATCCATTTTTTAATTTCCTTAACCTTTGGTGACCATTGTCTTATTCTATTTCCACTATCAGCATCTGTAGTCGGTACAGTATATTAGAAGTCTGTTTTGAACGTGTATACGGCAGTGTTTGGAATCTATGGTATTAGTATATCAACAGCAAGAATGAGTAGTATTACAAGTCTTAAGATTTCCATTTTTACCAGATATTGGGCCAAAGCTGATCAATTTTAATTCGTTGCCACGAGAAAGCTACATTGAGTTCTTTTAAGAACTGATTAATCCAATGGTTACAGTAGCATTGCCTTTGTACACTTGCGGATTGGAGAACGCCATCAGTCCTCCTTAGGACTACTTTAACTAATAATTTAAATTAGTAAGCATTATATTCTATTATAAATGGCTACTGGGATGACTTTCATCATCGTATGAGAATTATACTGAGATATCAGTATTCAAAGCCAGCATTATATGTACTTTGTTGTATTATGTTTCGCATTGCGTAAAGTATGCTGCTGAATCCCGGGAGGTTTTCGCGAGACATTTCAACTAAAGAGCGCGATATTTTCTCTAAGACAGTGATGAGTGGTGACTTCATTGAAAGTTGGCTCCTCAATCAAATAATTTCACAATCATTGAGAATTAATTTATTGCAATTTTTCATGGCAGCAATCAATTCATTTTTGATAATATCTGTTTATGTGGAAGACATGTTCTTTCAATGAAGTGAAAAAAATGAAGCTTTTACGTCACTACTCCCCATACTTGGGGCTTGGACGGTGCTGACATAGTCAGACTTATGGAGCGTTGTAGTACTTTTAGTCCGGATGCCCTTCCTGTCGACTTCCAATGACACCTTCGGGGCTCGACCTCTGGACCAAAAGATCGCTAGGCCAAGCACTTAATCACTGTGTCACGGAGACCACATCTTTCAATCTAATCTAATAATCTTTATAAGCTTTGAACTAACTATATAGCAAATCTAGAGAAGCCTAAAATAATACTTACATCGATTAGTACAGAAATTTGTAATGCCATGACTATTTATGCTCATAGTCATTTTGATAGGCGCACTTATAACACTACAAATGATGAAATTATGTTGAAAAGAATCAGGAGTGTTTTGATGTTAAGCTATTGTAATTAATATTACATACAAAATTTTTCGGTCAGCATCCACAGACCATCCTCAGGCAAAATCTTACAATCGGCTGCGCTTCGTGTATATAATTTATACATGTAGAAATATTCGTGCTGCAATGTACAGATATACAATAGACGCCGCTTATTAAAAACACGGATAATAAAAACACCCGGTTAATGAAAGCAGCCTGACATGGTCCGGAATTTTTGCTATTAAAACTTCGATGTACACCTCCGCTTATAAAAACAAACTCCATTTATTAACAACAGAATTTTATTCACATTTTTCTTTTAAAGACCAACTACCGGTTCGAATGACAGCACATAAAAACGATTCTTTCATAAACTCTTCATTACTGTTCAATCATTGTAGGCGTAGAATCAGCTACTCTATCCTCTGAGACGCGTGATGGCATGGTTGAGAATGCTTTACAGGTTCTGAGAATAGGACTTGGAAGGAAAGGTTATTCCGACATCAGTAAGTTTGACACCATGGAAAGCGAAATACTCAACTTTATCCGTCAGCAAGTTATGACATAACTTACAATCGAACACTGTTTCAAATAGGACCTGTATGCATTCGTATAATCGAGCAGTTCACCGAAATTGCGGTAATGGACATGTAGTACTGTATTGCAATTTCTAATACATGGAAGTGTTTTGCAAAGGATGGTTTTCTGACAGAGGAAGGTTAATACACAGCACGTACATACATCTATAGAGTTTCCCATCGAATATCTCGATAATTCGCAAATTAATTTTGCTACAGTACACGTAGATTCAATTTTAAGTCATATTCGTTTAATAAAAACACTTTAAGACGGTCCCGATGTGTTTTTAATAAGTGGCGTCTACTGCAGCAATAAATAAAAGAAAAAACGGAAAATGCAAACGTCAAGAAATATGGGATCGCGGCTTTGAGAATATCTTGGTGTCTCAACTTCTAATGCATTTGAGCATCTAAACACAAAGACCTGGACAGTCTCGCATCAAGGTCTGACAAACTATGAATCCACCAATGTCCGCCCACAGAGACCGACAATCAACAGCCAACTTTCTAGCTGTTTTTCATTATCAAGGTCGAGCATTTATTATCTTTATCTTTTATTGATCTGTGATGCAGCAGTGAATGGGCTGAATAACCAAATTTCCTTTTTTTCAAATATAGAATAAGATTTGTCACTTACACTGAATAGTTTGACTTTCGACTTTTGTTCTCGTTTTACTGAATTTTCCCAGCATCTTAGACAGGAAATCACAGATGCAATTGGCACATAAGAACACTTTAATTTGACAATCAAAAGGAAAGTTACAGAATTTTTAAAAATGATGTGTATGAATAATGCGGCGGTATTTTCGCTACTAGATTCGATTAACTAAACTTTTGGATATATCTTGCAATATTTTGCATTCAGTCAACCACGATGGGAGACTGCGACGATAAGATCTCATTTCCGGCGAAGTGAAATTCATCATTCGCTGCTTTGAAATAGACAGCGCCAAAATTTCAAAGGTAACGATGTGGATACATTGTTACAACTCCCAGCCAGATTCGTGCTATACAGAGGATATCAGTTGCTTCAATTTCAACCATTTCAGCAGCATTTAAGACTTTCGGAAGTGTATGTATCGAAAATGGTTCGCAGACGCCGTGATCATTACCATATAATTGCAACCATTGAATCGCAGTTATAACAAAACAGGATTGAACTTCGGTGAATAATCTGTAATTAATCATGCGGCAGCTGGTTTTTATAGTTACTTGTGTAGCCGGTATATTAATCAGAATTATCAACATTTCTTCATAAAGTACAAGCTTCATTTCGCGGTTGCTCCCTTTTATCAAATGGATAGTAGGGTTTTGAAAGTGGGGATGTGCAAATATTCGCAATGAAGACATCATTTGAATACAAAATTTCTCAGACATTCATTTTATCTTCGGAACTGAGGTTCAATTTCCACTTAAATCGAGACACAATGAACATATTCTTCTTCTTCTTATTCCTCTTTCATCTTATCTGTCTGCATCCTTTCACATTTTGCGTTTTCTCTTCCTCCATCCTCCTTTCCCATTTTCTTTTTCTTCATCTCCTCATTTAGTCTTCTCCTTCAGTTAACATTTCTACTTCTCTTTCTCAATCTTTATTTTCTTCTTTTTTTCTTCTCAACCTTCAACTTTTCCTTTTATCTTCTTTTTCTACTTTTCTCCCACTTCCTTTTCGTTATTCGTCTTCTTTCCTGAATATGACAATTGACTGTTGACTGACAGGTAGTTGCATCCATGAAGTTGCTCAATAAATGTGTGAATTTTTAAGAAGTTGAAGAAGAAGTATTGCTAATAGCATATAACATGCTTGCATTTACGTGGTCGACAGACTTTGCGGAACAACTGAAGACACTGATAGAATGGAAGACTCAAGAAGCATAGCAATTGTGCATTTTTAGACCGTCAACACCCAATTCGATGAATTTATGATTTACTGTCTTCGCTATATAAACACAACTTACCGTTCGGCAGTCGGGCAATCGCGAGTTTGGTTAGTTAGTCATTGTCTCTTTGACTGAGGCCAGATACAATGAAAACTTCTCTGCTAAGATTAATCGTGAATGCCAAATGACGCAGTGCTGAATCCTCGGAGCGATGTACTTCTTGTCCTGTTCCGACTTCTTGTGTTCTTCTTCGTGCTTTTCATCAGTTTCTATTTACTTCTATTTTCGCACCCTCTATATTCGCTATTTTCCTTCTCAGTCTTCGACTTTTCATTTCATATTATTTTTCTTTTCCGTTACCATCTTATTCGCAGGCGTTCATTTCTTCAGGTCTATATTATTCGGCATCTACTTTATTTACGACTTTTTTTTCTTTGTCGTCGTTAACTTTCCTGTTTCTCCTTCTTTGTTACTTCTTCCTTTTCTTCGCCCTCTTCTTTCCTTCATTATTAAATTCTGCTTCTCCTTCCCTCCCTTTCTTTCTCTTTTGCTTCTTCATCTATTTCTTCTTTTCTATTATTTCTACTTCTCTTTCACCTACTATGCTTTTCTTTTTAATGGGTTTTATAGTCGCGATTAATTTTTTTAAGCTTCTAATTCTGCGGTCCATTGAAGCTTGTGCCCTCAAGAATTTCAATTGAGTTCCTTGTTTTTGCATGCGTCTTCAGAAGGGGTGCTTGGGTTCAACAATCAATAAAAATAGAACTAAATTATCAAATCCGATCTACGAAGAGAACGGCGGCCAATGTAGCAGTTAAACACGACTCTGTGACAGAAAATGGTGCCTTTTAGGAAACAGATCTGCAGGAAATGCAGCAGATAGATAATGAATTATCTGTCAATTGTCTACTGGCAAATAATGCATTGTTGGATGATCATTGTACATTCTGACACTTAAGCATTTTTCAATACTTAGGCCTACCATCAAATTGCATCATCCAATAGTTCATGGTACAATGATTATATTTCTCTGATCAACCTTAATTATGAAGAATTGCAATATTAGAGGAAAATCCATGAGCAAGGGATTATTATCAAAGAAGAGTCACTTTTGAAATACTAATGAAAGATCCGGAAATGTATATATTCATGTGATACAGAAAAGGGCACAAAAATAGCATGCATCTTCACTTAGATACACTTTCTATCAACTTTCCATTCCTATCAAATTCTGATAAGCAATCTGATAGCACTGGTACAAGTCTTAAGGGAAACAAAAATTGAAAAAAATCAAATTAATCAATTTCATATCAATCTTAGCATTTTTGGACAGCTTCAAAATTTTGGTACATTGAATAGAAGATCTCGAAGTCTAATAAGAGAGCAATGAAAGTTAAACAAAGGATCCAATCACTTCGATTTTCAATTAAAAACATAGATAACGTAGAACCTAAGTTTCTCATGGTCCATTGTCAATAATGGCTTATTATTGTTCCTTCGCTGTTAAAAATTGCATCATCCATGAAACTGATGGATAGGTTACTCTGCAGACACATGATTTTGTGTTTGAGATGTATTTAATCACTGTTTTTGAAAGCCGTGTGAGTCTGAAGATTTTGCCTACTCAACAACCTATTGAAGCGAGAATAAGCAAGCACTTTCGGTGATCTTTGTAGTTCATTGCTTCCTCGCTTGTACAAAAAATATTTGCTCCTGCTTGTGACGCACATTTATATACACTGTGGATTTCATTGAATGTATTGAAAGCGTAATTCAAATGGTAATCGCCGAATTTATCAACTGAATGTAAAATAGAAAATGTAATAATTGATGTTCCTCCCATGGCGAGCTCATAGACCGAAAGCTTTACACTGGTTATAATCCTTCTTATCTTCACCTGTTCTCAGTTTCCAGGTGGAAAGTATAAAGTAGCTTTATATAAAGATTTTTCTGGAAAAAAAACAATTGCAAATTTTAGAAATTGACTCTTCGTTTCCGTGCTACTCGCCTTACCCTCTCTGAACTGAAGTTACAATACTAGGATACCGAGGCTCGTGGCTTAAAAGGGACTTCACTAAGTTTGCACTGGTCTCTTTTTTCCGAGGCAGAAATTTGGTAATAGCGGTTTTCTAATACATTTTCCGGTCAGCAACATAGATTGGGGGAAAAAGAATATCACAACACCGGCGCATGGAAAACCCCAATGTACGATTTGAGGGGAGGGAAAGTAGGGAAATTCCCCTGCACTGTCTTGTCTCATCCCCGGTACTGAAGATATTCCTTCCTTCCCTGAAGGGGAACAATATTTCCGAAAGATTGACCCTATATTGCCTTAACCAGATTGATTGAGCATTAATTCATTATTTTTGTGAATATGAGCAACATTGACAGGTGTAGGCCTAATTTCCTACGCAATTTCTTCGCAACCTTAATTGTCTAATCATCAATAATTAACTTTCTTTGTTCAGAAGGATGACAAATAAATTCGAGAAGCAGAAAATGCTTATTGGAATAATTAATCGAAACCATCACAAAAAGGGTGGAATTCAGAATGCTATCTTGTTTCCTTCAGGGTCTTGTTGACATCGCACACATGGTATTTGATTCATATTGATGTGATAAAATTCTTCATAATCAAGAAAATCATGTTTATGAGCATCATTTACTTTTCACTCTGCGAATATTGATAAAAGCCTGATCTTTGTGAATTCATTATAGGTCTAATTGCTATAAATTGCAGAATTGCCAACTGAGGAATATTTATTGGGATCATCACATGCGTAGAACTACCATAAATTTCTGATTCACATGGGTATTTACGGACCTAATTTGAAGCATGATTTGATAAATACGAGTATAGGCTAACAAATGCATGCATTGGAGAGTGACTTTCATATCTCCTCATGTATCCTCTTTGCAGGTATATCCTCCTTGCATTTATGGCTCAACTATTTTCGAAATTATTCGCGGGCGTTCTAGGTGGGAGGATGAGAGTGGTGCAACAAGAATTGATGTCCTCATCTTTTCTTTTCCCGGCTTTATGGTTACGACTTTGACCCAACAACTTCCGGTCGAAAACCTCCCCCTACTGCTATCAAACTCAAATCCAACACTGGAAAACCCAGCACATTAGTTACCAACATTATACATATTCTATCTGTTCTGATGAAATTTCGGTTGACAAGAGTTCACCTCCAAGTGAATCATGGTGTCTGAAATTGAATAGTTCTCCGTTTCAATCGCAAGAGTTAGGGGAGAATATGATTGATTACTTGCTTTCAAGGCGCATTCCTATCAAACCCAGTAAGTTAGGATGTGAGTCAGTCACAAAGATTCGTCGGAAATGTACTTGCTGCAAGAGAAGATGATTAATGTGGCGTACAAGTCTCGACGGGAAGTTTTGTGGTAAAATAAATGAAACTGTTAGATATCGATCTTGTAGACTGAATAGAAGATCAAAATGAACAGAAACTGAGATTTTCTGAACAGTATGAGATATTTTATTTTCGATTTGCGGAATCCCGTCAAAACAGTTGTACTGTATGTATGTGTGTGTCTAATCATACTGCACCGAGAGATCTTCAATTGAGAAGACTTGCTGACGATGGACAATGGTGCTGTTCGACAGATCGCCATGGAGATTGGATACAATAGAACGTCTTGGACATGTGTTTTCATGACAATGGTGCTTAGACGATGGCAGCTTCCAGTTGTTGACCATAGGAAGATACCGGCAACTAATCAGTGTACCATAGAGTAGGTATATTAGGTAGAGTGGTAACTCCGCATTTATTAAATCCCCAATGTGTATACACTTTCGATTTTATTAAATGAACTCAAGGAAGACACAGGTCGTATTGTCACCAAATATGAGATATGGAAATTTTAGAAGTTTTGCAGAAATTACAACGGAATTGACTGATGATTGTAATGCAGAAGGAATGATGGTATTTCACAGAATCTCATGACTGCCTTGGAGATTTAATATTTGCTAAATTAGCAATTCGATAGGTCCCTGTTACTTTCATGCTCAACCTCAAGAGTATTTTCTTATGAGTGATCATATCACAGGCAACCTGCCACTGGCAGAGCAAAATAACAGAATCAAAGACAATGATTTCATGTAACTTTGAAAGATGTAAATGGGTTCACATCACTATTCACATTCTAGAATTGAAGCATGAATTTAGAGATCGAATCATAAAATCATGCCGGTGAAAATTGAATTAAAAACTTCAAATTTCAGCCAAGAAAGCACGAATAATATCGCGACTTTTTCATGAAGGCTTTCATTAGAATACAATTCATGAAATTCCCTTGATAATCAGCTTGACTTCCACTTAGTTACGATGCTTATTATCAAATATTCATTCCTTTTGATATCCAACTTGTTTCATACTACTTATATAGGAGAGTCATCTCGGTAGTATATAGATTGGCAAATTTTGACTTTTTTAAAACTGCTCAAATAATTTTTTGGACGACGGGAACGTAATCTCCGCAAAAAACTGAATCTTTTGATATAAAAATTTTTCACTGTATACAGATACTTCTTTGAGTAGACACTCTACCTATATATCCCTACTCTATGCATGTACTTTGTAAATTGCTATCATTTCCTATTATACATCAAATCGTTTTGATAAAATAACTTACAATGAATCGCCATGAGGCAAGAATCTGCAACTGTTGCATGCTTCGGTAATTTGTTTATTCCAAAGATCTACAATCCACACACAGCCGAGCGGCTGGATTTACCATCAACAAACAGCTGTCTATGGATCTCGCACAGCAATCTGATTTGACACAAATACTGTTTTGACGCGATTCCCTTATGGAAAAAATCATCAAGCCCGTTATTTGAATCAGCACGAGGCACGATGTAGCTCAGAGGATAGGAGGATCTCTATAAAGCGATAGTGAACAAGCAATCCAGTGAATTTCTTCTTCTTTCTTACTCCCCGCTTTTCTCTTCTTTTTCGACTTCTTCTTCTGCATCATCATCATCTCCGAATATTTCTATTTCTTCTTCTTGTATTCTCTTCTTCTTCGTACACCTCAAAGTGAACACTGTCCATTTATCCATAGGCCTAGCGTCAATAGTTTTCATAAGTGTCCTTTATCTGTTGTTTATATAGTTTTGATAACTAATATTAAAGTTCGATGGAACAAAATTGTTAATTTTTAAATCAGACAAGATTTCTAACATGAATTGAGTAGCTGCGTTGTCATTCGTCACTTGAACAAAATCAGCGGCTTTAAATTAAAGCCAGGGATTAAAATTGGTTTAATTGCCAGGTTCTTAGGCATGCTTTGAAGCCATAGAGACATGGATGCTTTTGGATGTATGGATAAAACTGCATTTTATATATATGAAACTGTGATGTATGATAACTGCGTTTCCAACACGCCACGCTTATATTGAACATGCATTTTGTGCATCATAGGATCATAGGCATCGTAGGAAATATAGTATTCACAACACGAACACAGCCATTCGAAATCCACGCGAAATAGTCATTTGCCACTTTGTATACTTGCATTTATTGTCGTTTAATCCGCGACGGATCTAGGAGACACCGGATATGAGCAGAGACACCTGGGTTTTTATAAATCGCAAAATTGCAATTTTTACAAAATCACGAAATTGTTTGCATAAAATTAAGATTCATGTATTGTTAAAATCTTCTTGACAATTCCTCGTATTGTTAGAGACAACTTTAAAAACAGTCTGTTCCTCAACTCCTGGCATGTTTATTACAAACAGCATTGTATGTAATGTATTTCGTTCATTGGAGATGAATGCTAGACAAACCAACCATTCTATCTTTAAATATATTCAGCGAGGCTTTTCGGCGATTCTCGTAAAGCGGTACGTCGTATTTACAGACATATCATGGCAAAACGTTAATATACAAAATGAAATAAAAATAAGGGAGTTGAAGTGTAAAGTAAGTAGTCAGAGCATGCAGCGCGAGCTTCATCACTGTTTGCTTTTGTACACATAAAATTGTTAACTTTTGGCTCTCGTTCATTCAAAATTATTTGAAATTTGCATATTCCGAATGAGAGCCACAGAATACTATTTAAGCATGCAATAATTGCCAAGATCTAAACGTGTGGAATGTACAAGACTCGTTCAGGGACGAACGAGTGCAGTCTTCAGTTAAGCTCCATGCATATTTTCAAGAAAAATCAGGTTCCATAGTTGAATGGTTCAATGACATGCATGCTCGCTTAATGAAATGCATGACAACCTGACTGCCTTCATGGAAAGCGGTGATAATCACCTTGTCACAGTCGACACAAATGCTCGGCTGGCAAATTTTTTCGTTCAAAATAGAATTTATAAAAGCTATTTGCTACGGCTGACAATATATTTGAAGTCCATCATTAAAAATTATGGCAACATTATGAAAAGCCACCATTAATTCTTTATGAACAAGCTTGTGAAGAACTCTTTCGAACGCTTTTGAAAAGTCAAGACGTACAAGACGAACAAACAGATTATCACTGCTTTCCGCAAAAGTCTAATCTATGAGTCCTCAAGAAGGATTTGTAATGGGCCAGCAATTGTTTGCCATGTTCATCGGTGCCATCATTCCAACCAAAGCAACCTGATGTTATTCCACGACTTTTCCAATGACAATAAAATGGACTTTAAAAAAACTAAAATTTCACAGATGATGTTTCTTCAAGCAAATAATATTACACAGGATCCTTGTCCAGAGACTATGGTTACTAAATCAACTAACATTGATTGTCTTGGTCAGCAGTACGCTGACTTGGGATGGACATTTTGACTACATTGTTCTGCGTTCTTTTCGTTGTCTTCATGTCCAACTGTTGCCAGGAAGTAGCTAACAGATATCTTTATGGGCTCATCAGGCATATGTCTCTTTTCAACCATGCTGCGCCAGTTTCTCGTAAATGTTCACATGGTGTTATCTCAAATTTGGTCCGTGTTGGAAAAGGGACTCATTGATAAATTTATTCTCTTGTATGTCTGTGGAATACGTGATTCATTCATTGACTGTTTTGTTCATTGTTGTTATTACGCAATATGCGGTGTGCACATGACTTCTGGCTCTGACTTTCTTACTCGGTGAATACTTCTCGGAGTCGGATTTTGCCATTCTGATCACAACAAAATACACCATGATGCTAAACGGAAGATGGTTCTCTCTTGCGCTGCTTTAACAAATTAATGAATTCAACAATGTCATTGTGATATTGTGTCAGTTTTTAAATTCGAGAGTAGATTCGGGAGTTGTCACTAATGTTTTTCGAAATATGGTTTCCGCCAGATCACCCTTTTTACCATATTGCTCCGAAGAAGTTTTCCTTGCTTATATTCTCATACGATGATGAACATCATCTTAGCAGTAATTTATAACAGAATATAGTGCTTGCTAATTTGAATAATTATTGAAGTAGTCCTGATGAGGACTGATGCAGCTCTCCAATCCGTAGGTGTACACCCTGGTGTACACATGCAATACTGCTGCAACCATTGGGTTAAGCAGTTCTTGAAAAGAACTCAATGGAGCTTTCTCGTGGCAGCGAATCAAAATTGGGAGACACCAAAGCCCGGTTTTATTCGACATCGAGCCATTTGAATCGTCTCCATCTACGCATGATTGGGGCTATTTCGACAAATAAGTTGAATGCAGATGTTTGCAAATTACATTTGTGAGTTTTTGAGAATCCTTATGAACCTATTGCGCCTACTGTGTCGCCCTTTAAGCATGCAAATCATATTTGTGTAGCAACTGAGATGTATTTTCATGTCTTCTAATTTCTTAGTATACGCATTGCTTGATATTTTATGATACTGATAAAATTTCTGTGATTACAAAACTAAGCTTGCAAAAATTTCAATTAATGAGCACAGTCTACAAATGTCGGCTACCGCATCTCTCACCATAGATTAAATTGCCAGTATAGTTGCAAATCTGAATATTTCAAAATCCTAGCTCAAGCCTGTAATAGCCTTGATATTTGTACATAAAAAATTACCCTTATCTTAACAGACAACTGAATCATGATGGTGCATTTTTTGGTCGTAAACTGATTTGATGTCTTCCTTTAGGATTGATGCACATGTCTCAATTATTTTGCATGATTTCAAACCATAATTTCTGTGAATTCCAATTTTGTATAGAGTAATCTAATTTCTAATTAATTAGGCAATGTGGATAAGTTCCAATCATGATTCAGTTTATCAGATATGCTCGTAGGTCTCGGCTGTAAACTATTTCTGATGAATATGAAATCGATAAGTTAATTGCAAAAGTATGAGAGAAAAGTGACGTTTTCCATTTTGCAAATTGATTCGTCGTTTACATCCTTCTTTGCATTTAAAGCTAATCCTCACCTGCTTCTTTTTTGGGAAAGAGAGGATGGATAGTTGGCATGTTTTGTATCTTAAATAGGCAAAATTTGTTCCTCCAGAACGACTACTGAACTATGTTTCAGACTTGTAGCCAGGGACAATCATGACATGAGTAATCTGCGCTTGTTATTGTCACAAAAGAGACATAAAGTTATTTCCGAAATTAATAATAATAATTTGCATTCTACTCAATAAACTGATCAGTAGTGTTAATAATTATAAATTATTAAAATTTTCAAGTGTAGCAGGAAAGTCGCGATGGCCGAGTGGTTAAGGCGTTGGACTCGAAATCCAATGGGGTTTCCCCGCGCAGGTTCGAATCCTGCTCGCGACGTTCTTTTGCTTCTCAAAATCTGGTTTTCGGGTTGCTGTTATTTACTTACAGTGTTAGCATTACTATATAACTTCCGTTCTTCGAAGGAAAATAGAATGATGCCGCTGATATTATTGTGAAACATTGTTGATTTCATTCAAACTGACGGATATTGATTTGAAGTTAGTGTGGGACATATTCAATTTTAGTCAAAAAATATCTATTGAAAGATTAACTGAAAGATTTGCAAATTCATACAGGCAATTGTCTGAAAGCAACATGAGAACTGCATTATTATCTTTAACTTATTGTTTTAATTTATATTATTATTATAATTTATATTATTATTATAATTCTTTATTAACTTTATTTTTTGAAATTATTGTCTAAGAACGAAAAACAACAATATGGAAAAACAGAGAGAATATTTCATAAATGCATTAAACTGAACAATGACATAATTTTCAGTCAAACGTGTTAAGAAAATGAACTGAAACCAAAATTTATAAACATCAAATTAACAAAAAGATCAAAGAACCATCAAAAAATATCTGATCAGTTCCAATCAGGTATTTTAGATTTAGAAATAAAGCAAAACAAGAAAAAGATATTTGATACATTGAAAATGGCAATTTTGCATTAAGTCACTATATAGTGATGGTATGGATTGTGCAGATGAAAAAATAACCCGATTTCATTTCTTGCTCTGGGGGAGGAGGGTTATTTCTTAATTTCTTAAATGAGCATTACAGGATTCATAATGCTAATGGACTCATTGATTCATCTTTCATTTCCACCGGCTAACATCGATATTAGAGAGAGAGAGAGAGGGAGAGAGGGAGAGAGAGAGAGAGAGAGGGAGAGAGGGGGAGGGGGGAGAGGGGGAGAGGGGGAGAGGGGGAGAGGGGAGAGGGGGAGAGGGGGAGAGGGGGAGAGGGGGAGAGGGGGAGAGGGGAGAGGGGGAGAGGGGGAGAGGAGAGAGGGAGAGGGGGGAGAGGGGAGGGGGGGAGGGGGAGAGGGGGAGAGGGGGAGAGGGGGAGAGGGGGAGAGGGGGAGAGGGGAGAGGGGAGAGGGGAGAGAGGGGAGAGGGGGAGAGGGGGAGGGGGGAGAGGGGGAGAGGGGGAGAGGGGAGAGGGAGAGGGGAGAGGGGGAGAGGGAGTGGGGAGAGGGGGAGAGTGGGAGAGGGGGAGAGGGGAGAGGGAGAGGGAGAGGGGGAGAGGGGGAGAGGGGAGAGGGGGAGAGGGGGAGAGGGGGAGAGGGGGAGAGGGGGAGAGAGAGAGAGAGAGAGAGACAGAAGTCCGTGTACCACTCGCACTACTGCTATCACGTGCTAATATAAGAAAACGAAATGATTCGGAAGACCGGTTTCGTATTTAAACTTTATCAATTCCGCGTACAAGTCCGATGAAATGACTGTTACACAACGTTTTATACTTCAATGTTAAATCATCTCAAGATTGATCGCAGATTTCTCTGTGTTCGATACGCTGCTTGGGTTCTGACGTCAGGCATCATCTTTCGACACAGATTGATCACTCGCTGGCTGCAAAGGCTGTGAGTATGACGAGATTGATCGGTTTGGTGTTGTTCACAATCTTGTTCATGCCTGTTGGTGCAGCGGTATGTAGCCGTTTGATCCATATTGTTTCTTTATTGTTCAGCTTATCTTCATTGTTGCATCGTTCTATTGCAGAGAAGGAGAAGCTATCTATGCACAGATGCTGAAATGTTCTGCTACAGAAGAATGACGTCCGGCATAGATATTGTCTAAATGTTCTTTGATCCGGGATCGAACTTCATGAGTAGTTTGGCCGACATATCTCATTTTGCACTTTTTGCATACGATCAGATAAATTACTTGCACTGACATGCATGATAATTTATGTAAAATCGGATAACAGTTATTGTCTTGTCTTACAGAATGAATTTCAGAGACAAAAGGACACACTTCGCAGTCGGCAACGGAACATGAGAAGAAACCTGGCCTCCAGTCTTCATAAGTGAGTTGTGTAAGTCGGAATATCGTTTTTGTAGCGTTTCGAATTTGTGTTCTCGTGTAGCCTTTCTTTCTCCAAAATGGCTGGACTATTCTTTTGGTGTTCTGAAAGTCCTTGTAATTTGAGCTCCGAATACACCATCTATATAATTCGCATTGCACGATGTTTTTAAAAACGTGTCGTGGGTGATATGAAGTGGGAGGAATAATACTGAGAGTCAGTCGCCTTAAAACCGATTCGATGACCTAACCTCTGGCCATTTGTATAGATTTCCAAATCTAAAAAGTTTATGGCACTTTTGAATGTGACAAGGTCAAAGAGATGGACGGATGAAAATTATTAACAACTTTAAAAAATGAAAAAAGTTCGTATTCACCGTGGCTCCAGATGCCAAAGATGTCGTCGATATATCTAATTCATAAGTTAGGTGATTTTTCTAAATTTAAAAAGCCACTTTCCCATTCGGTAAGAAAGATATTTGCGAACGATGAGCCATACGCACTACCCATAGAGACTCCTTGAATTTGGAGGAAGCGTTCTCCTTTGAAAACAAAGTCGTTGGAGTTGAGCAATAGTCTCATAATCGAAAGAATAGTTAGGTCGGGTCTGCGTTGTCTGGATACTTCAAAAAAGCACGGCTAACTGCAGCAAGACCTTCGTCTATTGGGATGTTCGTATAGAGCGATTTTATGTCCATCGTAAAGAGTATAGTGTTAGGGGTAACTATCTTATCCTTGAGTATTGATATCACGTGTAGAGAATCGCGTACAAAGCTGGGCGAACGTGTAACGATTTGAGTAAGAAAGTGCTCCACCATCGCCGCACTCTTCCTCGATATACTGTTTATATCACTAACAATCGGCCTGCCGGGCGGCATGAATTCATTTGGCCAAGGTGATTTGTGAATTTTAGGAATGATGTAAAAGTTCCTGTCTCTGGGGTCATCCGGGGCGCAAGAGCCCGCAATTCCCTCTTATTGAGAAAGCGTCTATCATGAAGATATAGGAGGAAATTTTTCAACCTCGAACCCGTAGACTTGTTAAAATCATTGTCAATTGGTAGATAAAAATTATCATTTGCAAGTTGGCGAAAGGCCTCGGCTTCGAACTCCTTCTTTGGCACCACCATCCATTTGCCACCTTTGTCTACCGGACTGACGGTGATAGAATTACAAGACTTCAGCCGGGTAATCTCACTTCTTTCGTCAACTGTAAGATTATCTTCAGGAAAACATTGATTGCAAGATGATAACAATCTTCTCACTGCGTCGAATACCTCCTCACATTTAGATTTGACGTGGGAAGGCACACTGTTAGGATGTGGATAGGCACTGGAAGGTACATAAAAACGCTTATCAAAGTTATTATTGCTAGTGGCGATTGCGCTCCATGTATATTTTCGGAGCCAATCACGGACCCCTTTTATAATTTCGGTATGGCAGCAACCCTTAGGGTAGGAATAAATTTGTAGCTTTTACTGAAGAGTGAGTAGGTAGCGTTACAGGCAGTGAAATCAGAGTCTGTTATGTGAATATATTCATTGATTAAATTATCAGCTTTTCTGATCGTAAAACTAGGTCTGATTACAAAAAATTCAATAAATTGTCGTAAATTTCAAGTTTGGATTCTTTAGTCCAGCTGTTACTATTTTGTTCAAAACAAATGTCAGCATTAATAATATTACAATTAGCCGGTCTGCGTTCTTTTATTAATTTAATCAACTCTTTAATATTCTCCCTTTCAATAGGGGTGCAGTCGGCCGATTCACTCCACAATAGAACATGTAAAAAAGCATTTGGAAAATGTTTGCGTGCCTTATATAAGAGCCCCTGAAGCAATGGAAATTAGTTGTGGGAAGATTGCCCTTGTCTAATAAAGAAAGACAGAAAACAAAAGAATTTACATTGTGGAACTCCGCGTCACCGAGTTGAGTTAATGCCTTTTTGTAATTGCTAAGGCGCCCGGTATTCTCGGATATCACTGTTGCCTCATCGGATTTGAAATCCTTAAGATTAGAATCACCAAGAATCACGGCATCTTTGAAATTGCTAATCCCATGAAGCGCGCCTTTTGGTCGCGAAGCATTCTTGTTGTCACACACCAGTCGACCAAAGAGATTGGACTGAACAGCAGCATTGTTCCGACCGGAGAACACCTTAGCCGCATGAGAACCATCGTCCGAGATGTCTAAATCCACACGTTGAACGCTTGAGGAGAGCATTGACGAACTCCCACCATCGATGCCGATGTCGCCGGAAATCACCTGGTCAATTGTCTCGATCACGTCATCAGAGTCGGCCACGACGTTGGAAGAACATACGAAAGGTGTACCCGTAATTTGCGGTGGAGGAGGCACCCGTTCGATTGTAGCAGTGACTGTCACTGGATGAATGAAAGAGTCGGTTTGAGTAGCACTGGTTATGAAGGATCTGTCTGAAGTCGTTGAAGTCGTAGTAGACAGAGGCTTACGGACAGTTGGAACAGGAGCGTCGAATCTTTGGTTGGCAAAAATTGAGGATAAAGCCTCGTCGAGATCCGCATCGGATAATTTGTCTCTCAATTGCCTTTTTGCCCATTTGACGATGATGGCGATGGATTTGTCCATTAGATGTTCTGGAATAGGTTTGTTGGAGATGAAGGTCATAGCATCTTCTAGTGCACTGTCATAGTGTTGTCTAAGAGCACACACGACGGACTTGCTCCAATGTGATGAAATTTCTTCAATCTCAGCAGCAAAATAGTCGTTCGTAAACGCAGGTCTCACAGAATGTTGCAACATGGTCAACCTCTTTTGTAGGGAAGGAGGCAAACCCTTCTTGAGTTTGTTGCGATGGTGCAAACATTTTATCACAGAAAATTGTTTTCTGGTTACCTCAAAATATTCCTGAGGAATAGAGTGCGGCCCTGTGCGATTCGCTCTTGGAGGATGTTGGATAAAGGATGGCTTGTGAGGACGCTGTTTGACTCTTGCGCGGTCAGCATATGACTCGGAGATTGCAGGAGTGGGACGAGTACACCTCTTGTTGTATAGATTGTTGTTTGAGTAGAAAGTACGTGGCATAGCAGCAGGCCCAGGGTTGTCAGAGAGAGGGAGAGAGAGGGACAGAAGTCCGTGTACCACTCGCACTACTGCTATCACGTGCTAATATAAGAAAACGAAATGATTCGGAAGACCGGTTTCGTATTTAAACTTTATCAATTCCGCGTACAAGTCCGATGAAATGACTGTTACACAACGTTTTATACTTCAATGTTAAATCATCTCAAGATTGATCGCAGATTTCTCTGTGTTCGATACGCTGCTTGGGTTCTGACGTCAGGCATCATCTT
The DNA here is from genome assembly GCA_907163375.1 of Prostheceraeus crozeri. Taxonomy (NCBI): domain Eukaryota; kingdom Metazoa; phylum Platyhelminthes; order Polycladida; family Euryleptidae; genus Prostheceraeus; species Prostheceraeus crozeri. Next base: position 50,195 of record CAJQUW010013018.1, read on the forward strand.
TCGACACAGATTGATCACTCGCTGGCTGCAAAGGCTGTGAGGTATGACGAGATTGATCGGTTTGGTGTTGTTCACAATCTTGTTCATGCCTGTTGGTGCAGCGGTATGTAGCCGTTTGATCCATATTGTTTCTTTATTGTTCAGCTTATCTTCATTGTTGCATCGTTCTATTGCAGAGAAGGAGAAGCTATCTATGCCACAGATGCTGAAATGTTCTGCTACAGAAGAATGACGTCCGGCATAGATATTGTCTAAATGTTCTTTGATCCGGGATCGAACTTCATGAGTAGTTTGGCCGACATATCTCATTTTGCACTTTTTGCATACGATCAGATAAATTACTTGCACTGACATGCATGATAATTTATGTAAAATCGGATAACAGTTATTGTCTTGTCTTACAGAATGAATTTCAGAGACAAAAGGACACACTTCGCAGTCGGCAACGGAACATGAGAAGAAACCTGGCCTCCAGTCTTCATAAGTGAGTTGTGTAAGTCGGAATATCGTTTTTGTAGCGTTACGAATTTGTGTTCTCGTGTAGCCTTTCTTTCTCCAAAATGGCTGGACTATTCTTTTGGTGTTCTGAAAGTCCTTGTAATTTGAGCTCCGAATACACCATCTATATAATTCGCATTGCACGATGTTTTTAAAAACGTGTCGTGGGTGATATGAAGTGGGAGGAATAATACTGAGAGTCAGTCGCCTTAAAACCGATTCGATGACCTAACCTCTGGCCATTTGTATAGATTTCCAAATCTAAAAAGTTTATGGCACTTTTTGAATGTGACAAGGTCAAAGAGATGGACGGATGAAAATTATTAACAACTTTAAAAAATGAAAAAAGTTCGTATTCACCGTGGCTCCAGATGCCAAAGATGTCGTCGATATATCTAATTCATAAGTTAGGTGATTTTTCTAAATTTAAAAAGCCACTTTCCCATTCGGTAAGAAAGATATTTGCGAACGATGAGCCATACGCACTACCCATAGAGACTCCTTGAATTTGGAGGAAGCGTTCTCCTTTGAAAACAAAGTCGTTGGAGTTGAGCAATAGTCTCATAATCGAAAGAATAGTTAGGTCGGGTCTGCGGTTGTCTGGATACTTCAAAAAAGCACGGCTAACTGCAGCAAGACCTTCGTCTATTGGGATGTTCGTATAGAGCGATTTTATGTCCATCGTAAAGAGTATAGTGTTAGGGGTAACTATCTTATCCTTGAGTATTGATATCACGTGTAGAGAATCGCGTACAAAGCTGGGCGAACGTGTAACGATTTGAGTAAGAAAGTGCTCCACCATCGCCGCACTCTTCCTCGATATACTGTTTATATCACTAACAATCGGCCTGCCGGGCGGCATGAATTCATTTGGCCAAGGTGATTTGTGAATTTTAGGAATGATGTAAAAGTTCCTGTCTCTGGGGTCATCCGGGGGCGCAAGAGCCCGCAATTCCCTCTTATTGAGAAAGCGTCTATCATGAAGATATAGGAGGAAATTTTTCAACCTCGAACCCGTAGACTTGTTAAAATCATTGTCAATTGGTAGATAAAAATTATCATTTGCAAGTTGGCGAAAGGCCTCGGCTTCGAACTCCTTCTTTGGCACCACCATCCATTTGCCACCTTTGTCTACCGGACTGACGGTGATAGAATTACAAGACTTCAGCCGGGTAATCTCACTTCTTTCGTCAACTGTAAGATTATCTTCAGGAAAACATTGATTGCAAGATGATAACAATCTTCTCACTGCGTCGAATACCTCCTCACATTTAGATTTGACGTGGGAAGGCACACTGTTAGGATGTGGATAGGCACCGGAAGGTACATAAAAACGCTTATCAAAGTTATTATTGCTAGTGGCGATTGCGCTCCATGTATATTTTCGGAGCCAATCACGGACCCCTTTTATAATTTCGGTATGGCAGCAACCCTTAGGGGTAGGAATAAATTTGTAGCTTTTACTGAAGAGTGAGTAGGTAGCGTTACAGGCAGTGAAATCAGAGTCTGTTATGTGAATATATTCATTGATTAAATTATCAGCTTTTCTGATCGTAAAACTAGGTCTGATTACAAAAAATTCAATAAATTGTCGTAAATTTCAAGTTTGGATTCTTTAGTCCAGCTGTTACTATTTTGTTCAAAACAAATGTCAGCATTAATAATATTACAATTAGCCGGTCTGCGTTCTTTTATTAATTTAATCAACTCTTTAATATTCTCCCTTTCAATAGGGGTGCAGTCGGCCGATTCACTCCACAATAGAACATGTAAAAAAGCATTTGGAAAATGTTTGCGTGCCTTATATAAGAGCCCCCTGAAGCAATGGAAATTAGTTGTGGGAAGATTGCCCTTGTCTAATAAAGAAAGACAGAAAACAAAAGAATTTACATTGTGGAACTCCGCGTCACCGAGTTGAGTTAATGCCTTTTTGTAATTGCTAAGGCGCCCGGTATTCTCGGATATCACTGTTGCCTCATCGGATTTGAAATCCTTAAGATTAGAATCACCAAGAATCACGGCATCTTTGAAATTGCTAATCCCATGAAGCGCGCCTTTTGGTCGCGAAGCATTCTTGTTGTCACACACCAGTCGACCAAAGAGATTGGACTGAACAGCAGCATTGTTCCGACCGGAGAACACCTTAGCCGCATGAGAACCATCGTCCGAGATGTCTAAATCCACACGTTGAACGCTTGAGGAGAGCATTGACGAACTCCCACCATCGATGCTGATGTCGCCGGAAATCACCTGGTCAATTGTCTCGATCACGTCATCAGAGTCGGCCACGACGTTGGAAGAACATACGAAAGGTGTACCCGTAATTTGCGGTGAGAGAGAGAGAGAGAGAGAGAGAGAGAGAGAGAGAGATCCATCTTCAACCATCAAGAAAGGAGACCACCACCAAAGTGTTATTCTTGTGGACGAATCGGACATATCGCTCGAAACTGCTTCATCTCCGGACCACCAAGGCAAAGATGGACAAACAACAACAGAAGCAATTATCGCGGACCAAGAGATCGTCCACAACAACGCTATGCTCAGCGTCATCATTCAACATATCATCAATTCCCCATTCAATACCAACAGCCATACCAACAGCATTACCCATCTACGAACAATTTTCCTGTTCAAGGTATGATGTATCCCACTTCCAACATCCAACCAATGCAGCCTTTTGTTTAGCATAGATGAACGAGGAGAGGAGACTGCTATATCAGGAGAAATTGTTGGTAAGAATAACAATATGCTGAAAATTTATTATACTAACATAAACGGATTAAACATAAGCAAACTTCATGATTCTGATATGATTGATGATATGCAAGATGCTGATATAATATGTTTTACCGAAACACACTTGAATGAACGCAGTTCTACAAATTTATCGATAAACAGATTTGATGTTATAGAAACATTTAGTAAAAATAAAAATAATTTCGGTAGACAGATTAAGGGGATCAGCTTATATCATAAAAATGAAGAAAGCAACCTCAATATAGAGGAAAAAATGACTGAAAATGGAGACATGATAATAATCAAAATGTTGAACCCTCAATGGAAAGATCTTAAAGAGATATATTTAATTCTATGCTACCGAGAAAGCAGAGATTCAAAATATGCGGACAATAATTATCTAAATCGCATTAAAGAATATATAAAAGAATTTAAGATGAAAAACATAATTATATTGGGAGATCTTAACAGCAGGATTGGTCAATTGAATGACAATGAACACATGAATCTCCCCACCAGAAGATCAGAAGATCAAATCATAAATAAACAAGGCAGAGAACTGATTGAGTTCTGCAACGAAAACTCGCTTATAATAGCTAATGGCAGATATGAAAAAGGAAAGCATACATACTGTAGAATTCAAAGAGAAAGAAATTATAAATCAGTTATCGATTACTTGATCATATCAGAATCTTTGATAGAAAAATTAAAAGCCTTTGAAATAACAGGTCCTAAATTATTTACAGACCATAGACCACTAAAACTAGAATTAGATGTGAAACCAAAAACATCGATTAAAAATAATATGAAGAAAAGAAACTATATTGATAAGATCACCAAGCCATTCAAATTGTCATCAAACTATGATCCATGCAAGCTCCAAGAAGCTGTACAAATGAAAAGTACTGAACTGATTAAAAAATTAAATGAAAATAATTTAAATACAACAGAAATCTATCATGAATTGATAAATGCAAGTAGAGATGTATACCTAAAAGTAGAACCAAACAAAAATATCAAATACTCAAAGGATGCAAGAAATTTTCGCAAAAACTATCAAACAGCTGTCGAAATGTATAAGCAAGACCAATCGGAAGAAAACCTTCATTCTTTACTACTAAATAAGAGGCAATATAATAAAATTCTAAAAGTAGAAAAAAGAAAATTGCAAGAAATGAAATTATCAGAGCTACAAAATGCTAAAGCTAATAATAACTCTAAGAAGTATTGGGAGCTGATAAACAAATGCAAACCAAGAAAAAGAAAAAGGCCAGATACTAAGATAACTGCTCAAAACTTCAAAAAGGATATCAAGAATAGAGACCAACAATTGCATAAATTATATATCAGTAAGATAAACGAAATAAATTTTCATCCATGTACAAAATGCGAGGATCATCATTTGAATGAAAATATCACAATAGAAGAAATTGAAAAAGCAGTTCAATCTACTAAAAATTCAAAGACCAGTGGTCCAGATCAAATTGTATACGAGATATTTAAGAATAACCCAAATCAAATACACATACTAGAAACATTTTTCAATCAAATTTTACGAAGTAAAACTAGTCCATGGAATTTAAGTTGGTCTACTCCAATTTTTAAAAAAGGAAATAAAAATGAAGCGACTTCATATCGATGCCTAAATTTATCGTCATGTGTAGAAAAGATTTTGACAAAAATATTAAATGATAGATTAAACATATGGATTGACAGATGCAAATTAATCCATGAATCACAAACTGGATTTCGAAAGAAACATTCCACCATAGATAATATCTGGATACTACGAGAAATCATGCAGATTTATAGAAATGATAGACAACCATTATACCTATGCTTCATCGACCTTTCAAAGGCTTTTGATTCAATTCCTAAAATTCAACTAACTAATAAATTAAGAGGTATAATACCAAGGGGCGATTACTTATCCCTGATAGAAAACATCATAAATAATAAAAAATTCAAAAATTTTATTCAATGGAGAAGAAAGTGAAATTTTTATGTTAAACAATGGAATTCCACAAGGAGACAGCCTATCACCAATTTTATTTTGTCTGTACATTAATGATTTACTATGTAAACTTGACGAAAATATGAATGAAATTGATCCAGCTGAAATATTTGATTTGAAACTGGCTTCATTAATTTATGCAGATGATATAGTATTGCTAAGTACTTCCCAAAATGGATTAATCAAACAACTAAAACTCATGCGAAATTTTTGTGATAGCAATGGACTGAAAATAAACTATGATAAAACAAAAATTATGATTTGTAATGAAATGAATACCTATAATGAATTATTGATAAATGAGGAAACTATCAAAACATCAATTGAAATTGTGGAAGAATATAAGTACCTAGGCGTATGGATCGCAAAAACAGACAGAAAACAAATTGCGGAAATTACATAGAGAGGAAAAACATCATCTTACGTAACCGCTAAAGCACTCAAAGAATTTGCGAATGTAGATGCAAAAATACTAAATGAAACTTTCGAAATGCTAACATTGTCGAAAATGAAATACGGTTGTGAACTCTATTTTGACAAAAATTTGAATGACTTAAATAAAGTAATCATGCAATTTTATAAGAGATTTCATCATCTGCGAATTAATACACCGAACTATTGCATCATTGGTGAATTCGGTATAAAACCTATGGAATTCTATTGCTATAAATCAGCCCTCAATTATTACCTTAAATTAATTAATGAAAATGATCAAAGACTAATTACTAAAATTTTCAAATCAATAAATAGCAACTTAAACTTAAAATCAGTCCGTAATACTTGGTGTGATAAAATAATTAAGCTGATGAATAAAATTCAATTTAAAATATTACTAAATTTTAATTCCAATGACAAAAAATCAAGAGCTACTATCAACAATGTCTTAATAGAATATTTTAGAAAAGAATGGATTAACAGTGCAAAAAATAGCAACAAAGGACTAAGATATTTAGAATTATGTAGATTTCAATGTCAAACGAAACAGTATTTATGTCTAGTCGGCAATAAAATCAGGATTGAAAATATTCTCAAAATACGAACAGGTAATCATAATCTTGCAGCAGAAATTGGTACATATCAAAATCGAAGTACTCATAATGATTATAATTGTAAATTTTGCGATAAGAATGAGACAGAAGACATCTTTCATTTTATATCAATTTGTCCTCGCTACAGATCTGAAAGACTTGCATTAATTCCATTTCTTGCTGATTGTGATCGAGCCGATTTCTATGAAGCAATGAATGTTTTAAAGGCAGGACAAACACGTGCCATTGATGAATTTATTAACAAAGCAATGATTATAAGAAACAATAGATAGTGACAACTTAAAACGTCAAGAATTTTTGACATGTATATTTTGTGCTTTATACAGTTCACTTCGTGATGCAATTTCTATGTTATCAACATGCACATCTCATGTCACGATCTACTATTGTCCTTCATAAGATTTCTATGAAATTCCTACTGAACCTAACATGAAGAAGCGCAAGAAACAATTGATAATGCATTTATATAACGTCGAACACCAGAAACAATAAGGAATGATTAATACTCACTGATATCGATAGACGATTCAGCAACTGTCTCATTCTGCAAACGTTTCCTAACATCGGAGGTCGGTTTCTCAATCTGTCAAAACATTGCTATTAAAAGCCCTTTTCCTGTAACATTTCAGGTAAGCTATTTAACATTTTTGTTCTACATCGTCATGTACTCTATAGGTTCGGTGTCGCTCACTGCTCGGTTTGAGAGCCTTGGCGGCTTGACGGTTTCGCGATGTGGCGTACGTCGTCTGGATGATCTCGCCGTGGATGGAACCCTATCCCTCCATGTGGTGACATTCGGGACTGTGCTGTGTTGCGGGGCTGTCGACCTGCTGATGTTTTCGTGCTGAGCTGGGGGCGATTTCCGGGCTGGTAGATGACATTACGACTACTTACCACCCGTATTACACATTGCTGATAACTCGTAAACCGAACCTCCGATCAAATAATAGGGTTAAATAATCTGCTGTGATGATGTGTGATAGGTAAATAAAATATTAATAAGAAAATGATATTATTAAACTCCTTAAACGCATATAATTACATTTTTTATATATCATGCCATGTACATGAATAACTTTTCTCCTCTCCTCATTTGTCTATGACATCTCTTCTCATAAATTTGATTACCTATGCTTTGACATTATGACTGACTATACATACATGATACTTCCATGCATTTGTAAATACTGTGCTCATATATTCATGCAATTGTATATAATGTAGAACTTATGTCATTACATCGCTCACAGACTTTTTCAGACATTACATCAATCGATCCCTTCCATCCTCAATTCATTGGTGTTGTTGCCGCATTCGATCACGCTTGACTTATCGTGCCTTCTCATCTCTCATTTCATATGTAGCAAATTGTAGATCCATTTTGTCATAATAATCCTGTATCACCCCTTTCATTCATGCTATGTTTACACCAAACTTTGGTTAATAAACATTCTTGAGTTCTTGAGTTCTTGAGAGAGAGAGAGAGATGTAGTTTGTATTGTATTGAATTAAATAGCATGAATTAATAATTTAAGTATACATGAAATCAATGTCGTCAGAACGAAGGTGTTGTTGCAAGCATGGCACACGAAAGTGAAACCAATACTCGAAAGGTTTATTTCTGATAACTTTACAAGGTGCATGTAATTAAAACAGGCTACTAAAACACACACATAGAAATTAGACATAAGGTACAATTTGCAACATCTCTCCCCCTTTTAAAAAGGGATCTTACTAGAAGAGAAAAATAGCAGATATTAGTGTCAATGTTTGTTGTACGTGTGAAATGAACGGCAATCACCAAGAAGTAATTTGGAGCTTTAGTGTCACAGATCCAACCGCTCAGGTCGCCTAACACAACGACCAGAACCGGTACGAATAGGATTGTCATCAGCAGTCACTGAATGGCGTTCAACACGATTGCGCCTAGGTCTTCCGTTGTCCACAATCTGTCCACCAACATTCTCGGATCTCCAACTTCTCATCTGCTCGCATTCGGGACTTCTAGTCTCGACTTCGGGACTTCTCCTCGGCTCGCTCTGATCGGGACTTCTCCTCGGCTCGCTCTGATCGGGACTGCTCCACGACTCTCGGGACTTGTAGCGTGAAAAGGTGCTGATGTAGCATTTGTGTTGTCTAACTGCTGTTGTGTAAGAGTGCTAGTGCCAGTATGCGCTTCAACCGAATTTGTGGTCCTAAAATCAGAACTATCTCTAGTTTCCACCATTTCTCGTTCAATCCTCTCTACATCCTCTCTTAACTCAACCGAATCTTTCACGAATGTCAATTGATCTATATGCCTCCTATGAACGGATCCATCTACGGCATCCATGATCGTCATCATTCTGTTTCCCAACTTCTGAAGAACTATACCGTTGCATAGACGCATATCATTACCTCTTCTAAACGTCACCTTCGAACTACCTATCACCTGACTTCTCAAACCACTACCTCTAAAAAGAACACTAGGTCGCTGACGTGTGGTGTGATGTTCACAGTTACGGTATTGAAATAGAAAGTTCAGTACAAAGTTTTGCAATTCATAAAACGTATTAACTTCTTTGATTACTGCCGAAATAGCATACTTCAACGACTTCACGAAGTTTTCGGCTAGCCCGTTCGACTGTGGATGTCAGGGTGCCGTGTGCAAATGTGTCACATGAATACTCTGGAGCCAATTTTTCAAATTACCCGCAAAATGTGAACCGTTGTCAGTGACCAAGACCTGTGGCACACCTTCTCTGGCAAAGAATGACCTCAAACATCTTTCTGTGAAATCGGCAGTAGCTTCACGAGTGATAAACACCTCCGGCCACTTCGAATAAGAATCAATGACAACAAGGAAATAATACCCCTTAATGGGACCAGCATAATCAGCATGTATTCTTTGCATCCTATCGTATGTCAATGGCCATGATTTAAGCTGTGATGTCCTGGCTCTCTTTTTTCTTTACAATTATCGCAAGAGCTGACAAAATTTTCAATGTCTGCATTGACTGTCGGCCATCAGCATGTGAGGCGACTGAGAGACTTCATGTGTTCGACACTGAGGTGAGTAGAATGTAAATGGGTCAATACTTCTTTTCGTAGAACAGGAGGAATAATGATCATCTCGCGAAAACAAAGAAAACCTTCAGGCGTGACACTCAATTCATCACGATGAATATATATATTGTGGAACAATTTCTTCGCTCTACACGACCAACCTTGGCGAAGGGCGTAGAGTACATTACTGTAATGGCGTTTCGTCTCATCTGCTAACTTCTTAGCATCAATAGTCAGTGGATTCACGAAAAGAGCAGTATCATCATCTAGATCATTCGAATCACTAAAATGGGAAAATCTTGATAGGAAATCTGCTTGTGGAATCTTCTTCCCGCTGCGGTATTCAATGTCATAACTGTATTGGGATAAATGAATAGCCCATCTTTGCAGCATGTGCGACGTTCCTTTCTGTAGTGACTTCTGAGGATGGAAAATATAAGACAACGACTGATGGTCAGTGACAATAGTAAAACGTAATCCATACAAAAACTTGTGCAGTCTCTTAATACACCATACTAACGCGAAAGCCTCCTTCTGAGTTTGAGAGTACCCCCGTTCACTCTTAGACAACTTACGCGAAACACATATCACTGGTCTGCCTTCCTGCTCCAACATGCCACCAATAGCATACTCCGATGCGTCACAAATGACTTTGGTATCAACGCCTTTCCTAAAGGGTTGCAATAGACCACTAAAAACCATTTCTTTCAAGGCTTTTAATCTACGACTATGGTCAGGAGTCCACTCGAATACATGTTCAGACTTACAAAGATCAAACAAAGGAGCGGCTGTGTCTGCGAAAGATGCATGAAATCGGCTGTAGTACTGCAATGAACCGAGAATTGACTGTAATTCGGTAACGGAAGTAGGATCAGGAGACTTAATGATAGGATCAAACTTGTCAACATCTGGATGAATTCTATCTTTCGATAAAACGAAACCTAAATATTTGATTTTCTCAACCGCAAAAACACTTTTGGCCTTGTTGATCTTGACGTTGTATTCACAGAAACGTTTCAAAACAGTAGTCAATGTGTGCATGTGGGATTCTCGATCTTTGGAATGAATTACCACATCATCTTGGTAGGCTACCACATTACCAATGCCTGACAGAATCTTGTCAATAGTCTCTTGAAATACACTAGGTGAAATCGTCATGCCAAACGGGAGAAACCTATACGAATAGAGACCGAATGGAGTGTTTATGGTGCTGAGCTCGCGCGACTGCTCATCCAAAGGCAACTGAAGGAAAGCGTTCTCCAAATCAATTCGACTGAACACGCTGGAGTTCGATAACTGTGTGAAAATGTCTTCAGGCTCGGGTGTTGTACACGCTCGTTGGCGCAAAAAAGGGTTCACTGTGACCTTATAGTCTCCGCAAATGCGAACAGTACCGTTTGCCTTAATGGGACACACAATAGGTGTGGCCCACCTTGAACTATTGACCTTCTCAACAATACCGGACTTCTCCAGCTTCTCAAGGTTCGCTTTCACTGAATCACGTAATCCATACGCCAAAGGACGACACTTATGAAAAACAGGCTCAGTAATTTCGCAATCAATATGGATCGGATCGACCTTCAAACCACCTGAACTCTGGGAAACGGTCTCAATAAGCGTGCTAAGTGAGGAAAAATCCGTCGTGGAATTTAGAAGACCCACAATCTCATCAGATATAAGTTGACCTGGACGTCGATTCAATATTTCAGCAATCTGTGGATAGAGTATGCGTATATCTTTCCATCCGAGTATGTTGAGACCTTCACAAACACAGAATTTTGCTTTATGAGAATTTTCAACAAACAAGTCGATTTCACCGTAGTACGTGTATGTATGACCGGTAATGCCTCGACAACTTCTGGTTGCTGGACATATCTTCTCCTTGAAACAAAAGGTGTTCTCGATCGAAATAAATGAATGAGGGCTACCCGTGTCAATAATAAATTCAACTTCATTCAGTGCATGAGAATCGGCAACTGTGAGAAACTCCTTAATGTGTGAACCGGAAAGATTGGTATACATTACTAAGTCAGCAAATTCATTCTCTACTGTGGAGATGTTTGACTCTTCACCATCATCAACATATCCCACCCCGGAACGACAGACTCTGCCTATATGTCCTTTCCTAGAACAAGTCTTACATGTGGCATTTCGAAATCGGCATGCCTGAGACGAGTGATTCCTTCCACCGCAGGATGAACAACCTGAACTTATGGGCCTGCTAGTTGAATTGGATTGATTTTGGGACGTGGATTGAGAAGCGGTTTGACAGACTTTCGCTATGTGACCTTGACGGTTACACTTGTTGCAAGTGACGTGCCTAAACCTACACGTAGCTCTGTTGTGTTGTTCTCCACATGATAAACATTTTCCAAACTGACTAGCATTAGAACTGGAATTTTGTGGAAATGAATTATGATTAAGTCTACTCGGCTGATGTGATTTCTGGAATCTTGAATTTGCACTGAATTTTTTCCTGGAAGAACTGTGAATTTTGTGAACAACTGACTCTGTTTCGTTTTTGGATATCGCTGCCGTTATGTCAACAAATGATTCGCAAATCTGTTTAGCTTTAGAATAAGTCAAGGAGGTTTCCAACAACAATTTCTTCTTAATTTCATTGTGATTAATGCCAGCTACTAACCTGTCTCGCAAGTGCTCCTCCAAGGAAGACCCGAAATTACACGTGGAGGCCTGTCCCTGCATCTGTACAATAAAATCACGCACTGTCTGATCGGAACGCCGATAGAGCGAATAGAACTTGGACCGTTCAGCAACTTCATAATTCTGTGGAGTGGTGTGTTTCACGACTAAATCGCGAATCTCAGTAGTAGTCAAAGAATCGGGTGTCTTAGGAAAAGCTAGATTCTTGATTAGCTTATATGCTTCTGCACCGGCTAATGTTAATAAAAATGCCGTTTTATTCGTGGTAGGATCGACTTTATCATTGGTCAAGCAATATAGTTCAAACCTGGTGAACCAGTCCGTACATTCGGACGAATGAATATCCAACCTTTCTAATTCGGAACTCATCTTGTATAAATAATCCTGCTCGCTAAGGCCAATTGATGTAGTTTGTATTGTATTGAATTAAATAGCATGAATTAATAATTTAAGTATACATGAAATCAATGTCGTCAGAACGAAGGTGTTGTTGCAAGCATGGCACACGAAAGTGAAACCAATACTCGAAAGGTTTATTTCTGATAACTTTACAAGGTGCATGTAATTAAAACATGCTACTAAAACACACACATAGAAATTAGACATAAGGTACAATTTGCAACAGAGAGAGAGAGAGAGAGAGAGAGAGAGAGAGAGAGAGAGAGAGAGAGAGAGAGAGAGAGAGAGACCTTCCAACGAGTGTCAACTAAAACGAATCACGGAGATCGGTCAAATCATATCATTCTTCTAATTTACGAAAATTCTCAAATTTGCATTACAGGAATGATATCACCAGAGTCGACATCTCCATCTACCTTCGTACAAATCGATGAAGTTAAATGCGAAAAATGTGGTGAAGACAATGCGACTGAGGACATGATGCAATGCGACAAGTGCAACATGGCCTACCACATCACCTGCACACAGTTGCCGTTATACGAACTGATCAAGTACTCCAGAAAATATCAATACAAACGAAAATACACCTGCGAGTCCTGTATGACAACAACATTCCCTAGCCTGTCTGAGAAGATCAGAAGACGTATGAAGATAAAGGTCACACCGCCAAGTGAAGAAGAACTGAGAAAGCAGCTACAAAACTACGAAGAGGAATTAACACAGAAAAGACTGAAGATTGACAAAATGGAAGAACACATATCAATAACGACAGACGAATTGAGAAACTGCAATAGGGAACGTCTAGAATTTCTCTCCACAATGCGATCATACGAAACCGAGATGAAGAGACAAGACGAGGAGATATGTCAGTTAAAGAAGTCTCAAGATCATGGAAGAAGAAACGACGAGAGGCAAAATGATGAACATCGAAGGTGCACGGTTGAGGGGAAGGAGGAGACCATCAACACAAAGGAAGTTAAAAGAATGTTCGAGAACCTCGATATGAAGATCACGGTCATGGAAAGGAGGCTCGACCACATCACAAGTGATCAACACAACAAAGAACCTGAAGTAATCCCGACTAGAACAACGCGAAGAAGCGGCATGAGATGGCTCCCAACATGCTACAATTGCAGAAGAAGAGGTCATATCGCCAAGAATTGCTGGAGACCACAAGACCATGATCGAAGAAGCTTCCGAAGATCAAGAAATCAATATCATACTTACCACCAACCTCGTCAACATCTCTACGATCAATATCAAGGACAATATCGCCAACAACAGCCGCAATACAATCAATATCAGCATTACCAACAGCAAGAACAACAACAGCAGCAACAGCAACAGCTGAGAGACGATAGATTCAGGGTGACAAGAACCCCCAGCAACGAACAATTTCCGAGATTTGTGCCGACTCGTATGCTTCACGGTCAGCAGGGCGGCAACCAGACTTCAAGTGACAACGCAGTGTATCCACCTTCCGGCAGAATTGCTCCTTATTTTTAACGTGAGTAGAGAAGGAGGGGAGACAGATGACGATAATAATGAGAATGACAAATATTTTGAGCATATAAAAATATTTTATGTCAATATCAACTCTTTGAATGATTACAAGATCAAAAATTCTGATCTAGTTAATGACTTTAAAGATTATGACATAATATGCTTCACAGAAACACACCTGAAAGATGAAGAAAGTTCACCCATGATAGATAATTATATGGGATACCACTCGATTGTTAAGCGAAAAAATTATATTGGTCGAAATATCAAGGGAGTATCCGTTTATATCAAAGAATCAATGCAAAATATATTCAAAAATTTTGAAGAGATAAAAAACGAAAATGGAAATTTATTGGTTTTAAAATTTACAAATATGCAAAGGAAAACAAAAGAAGATATCTATCTAATTATCTGCTACAAAGAAAACAGAGAGTCACGCTACAAGGAAAATGATTATTTTGAGAAAATATAACAATATATCATAGAATTTAAAATGCGCAATGTTATCATGATAGGTGATTTAAATGGGAGGATAGGATTGCTTTCTGATAATGAACAACTTGATATTCCAAAGCGGAAATCGGATGACACTATTGTAAATGGAATAGGAAAAGATATCATCAAATTCTGTAATGATACATCATTAATTATAACAAATGGTAGATTTGAAAGCGGGAAATGCACTTTTCACTGTTTAAAAGGAATGGAAGTAAGAAGATCCGTAATAGATTACGTTATAATATCGGAATCTCTTGTAGAAAATATACAAAATGTGATCATAGACGAACCTACCCTTTATACAGACCATTCACCAATAAGAATAGAATTGACCATAAATCTGAAATCTAAACCATTAGAAACTGTAACTTATAAGAAGAGAATGCCTTTCACACGCATAAAAGGACCATGCAAGTGGCCAAGTAAATCAGAACCAAACTTCGATATGAACCTCTTTCAAATTGAATGTAGTTCACTATTACAAAATATAAACGCTGGCCAAAAGGCTACTAATTCAGAAATTTATGAAGCCTTGCTAGAAAACATGAAAAAAGCATCACAAAAAAACAAAATGAATAAGGCAACTATAAAATATTCAGACGAGACCAGGAAGATTAGACGCGAATATAAAGCTCAAGTGAATAAATGGCAGGAAAATAAAACGACAGATAATCTTGAATTATTGTTAATAAGCAAAAAGAAAGCGATTCAATGTATAAAAAAAGAGAAAAAGATATTTAAAGCAAGAAAAATGACAGATCTGAAGATAGCGAAACTAGAAGGAGATTCGAAAAAATACTGGGACCTGATAAATCAAAACAAGGAAAAAAGGAAGAAAAAAATGATTACTTCACTAAAAGCAACCGATTTTATTGAACAAAATAATAAACAGATACAAGTCTTAGAATCAAAATCCATAGTAATATCCGAAAAAATACAAAATCTCAGGATGACAAAATTCAAGGATCCTATTTTGGAAAGCGAGATAACGCATCAAGAGATTATGGAAACAGTAAATAGGGCGAGAAAATCAAAAGCCAGTGGACCTGACGGTCTAGTTTACGAAATGTTTCAACAAAATTCTAATGAGATGACAGAAATTCTGTGCCACCTATTCAATGGCATATTAAATGATGCAGTAATACCATGGAACATAAGCTGGAATATACCGACTTATAAGAAAGGTGATAAGAATTTAATATCATCTTACAGATGTATAAATCTATCATCTTGCATTGAAAAATTGCTAACCAAAATAATCAACATCAGACTTTGTAAATGGCTGGAAGATAATAATTTTATTCATGTATCGCAAACTGGCTTTCGGAAAGGAAACTCAGCATTAGACAACATTTTACTATTACGAGAGGTAATTCAAATATATTCAAATAGTCGTTGTCCACTATACATCTGCTTTATTGATTTGTCAAAGGCATTTGACTCAATACCAAAAGGAATATTAAAATCAAAAATTGAAACTTACCTACCACACAGTAAAATAACGACCTTGATAATTCGGCTAATATATAATAAAAAATTTCAAATATTATTCAATCAAGAGACAACAAGGCCCTTTGAACTTGCAAATGGAATTCCTCAGGGAGATAGTCTCTCGCCTACATTATTTGGTTTATACATTAACGACCTGATAGACGAATTTGATAAAGAAATGCAACGCATAGATCCTGTATGTATTTCGGATCTGAAAATTGCTATCATGACTTATGCTGATGATATTTTACTAATGAGCGAAAGTCAAACAGGTCTCATTAAACAAATAAAACTAGTACAAAAATATTGCCTAAATAATGGATTAACAATAAATTTTAACAAAACAAAAATTATGGTCAAGGACAAAACTCAATATAGTAAAGTAAAAATTAATTTTAATAACTCCATTCAAAGTATAGAGGTAGTAAAAGAGTACAAATATCTTGGTATGTTTTTCTCAAAAAATGATAAAATGCATATAAAGGAACTAGAAAATAGAGGCAGACGATCAGCTTTTTCAACATCACGAGTATTAAAGGAATTTGGTCAGGTTGAAGGCAATATAATCAATGATACTTTTGAGACACTTGCTCTTTCGAAAATGAGATATTGTGGTGAATTCCTGTTTTATAATAAATTAGAGGAACTAAATAAAATTCAGAACCAATTTTATAAGTCACATTTTCATCTCAAGTTATCTACACCGAATTACTGCCTTACTGGCGAATTCGGAATAAAACCTATCGAATTCCACTTCTACAAATCAGCATTAAGATATTGGAATAAAATACAAAGAATGAATAAGGAAAGCTATATTTATAGAATGTTCCATACAATTAATAACAGTGTAAACGATAGGATTTACAAAGGAACTTGGTGTTGGAGAATACAAGAACTGCTGACAAAACTTAACCTAACACATTTGATTGATAATCAGATAATGGAGAAGACTTTTAACGAAGTGGTTAATATAAGATTGAAAGATTACTTTCGAGAGAAATGGATTGATTCAGCAAAGCACAGTCATAGAGGACTAAGATACTTGGAATTAAGTAGATTTAAATGTGAAATGAAAAGCTATCTGCACTGCCATAGCTCAAAATTCAATATGAATCTGATATTGAAATTCAGAACTGGAAACCATGACTTAGCAACTGAAATTGGAAGATACAAAAATCGAAGAGAATACGATGAATGTATTTGCAGTTTTTGTGATAATAACTGTTTAGAAGATTTATATCATTTTATTGTGGCATGTCCTCGATATCATAAAGTAAGGGAATTGCGTATTCCATTTTTAACGAATGTCAATCGACCAGATTTCTATGTTTTGATGGACAAGCTTGTACCGAGGCAATTGCATTCATTAACTAAATACCTTGCAAGTTGCATGGATATCAGAAATAGTGAACAATGAAGAACAATGCAATTCCAGCCGCGTTTTCATTAGTCAGATCAGAGGTTGATACATAAAGATGCACGAAATACATAGATATATAAATAGTCAACACTTCAGTTAATGGTTAAGGAATGTCATTAATATCTTCCAATTTCGGAACAGAACTTTCCATCTCTCTTGCATGTCTATCGATATCACAGTGAACAAACCAAAATCAAGACTATAAGAATACGTAGCAAAACTGTAAGTCAGAGAAATAGGAAGTAACAAAGAACAATGCAACTTCTAACCACCGCTTCAATAGTAAATGCAGCAAGATTTGATTAATACTCATCAGCTACTGTCAAGTCGAGATAGCAATGAAATCCAGTCAAAGCGTTGTCGTCCAACTATTAACTGCTCGCGGAGATCGGTCCAAATCATATATTTTCAACATCTTCATAATCATTTCCAATTTGAATTACAGGTGAGATATACTTCATGTAATTATCATAATATAGAAAGATTAAAACAGCATCAATGATGTTGTTGTAATCATATAATACAATTAGGACATCACTGAACTGCTATGATTATTATTACGGTTTAGAGACTTATGATATGTGTATAATATGCTTGACCGATCTCCGTCATTAAATAATTAATAAGTGCGATGGGTAGTGAAGTTGCTGATTGAAGAAAAATTATGAAAATTAATAACTTTAACGTTGATGTCAAACATTGATTTACAATATTTTTGTATTTGACCTGATATATATATCAGTTCAAAATGATGCATGAAGTCTCCTCTCCTTCGTTATGCTTACTATGCTATAATGCATGCTATGTATAGCAAGATTCCATGTTGACATTATCTCACTTACGCATCATCATTATGTGACATCTTCCGACATCATCCATCATATGTTCCTGCGTTCCAGATAGACATTTCATTATGACATTACAACTTTAGTGATCATCACTCCACTTTCATATACATGTACTTCCTGCATATTCCATATTATGGGTAATTTCATTCATGAAATATAAACCCTTGAATTTTGAATTTTGAGAGAGAGAGAGGGAGAGAGAGGGAGAGAGAGGGAGAGAGAGGGAGAGAGAGGGAGAGAGAGGGAGAGAGAGGGAGGGAGAGGGAGGGAGAGGGAGGGAGAGGGAGGGAGAGGGAGGGAGAGGGAGGGAGAGGGAGGGAGAGGGAGGGAGAGGGAGGGAGAGGGAGGGAGAGAGGGAGAGAGAGAGAGAGAGAGAGAGAGAGAGAGAGAGAGAGAGAGAGAGAGAGAGAGAGAGAGTATTTGACGGTCTCAAAAATTTGGTGTTTATTGCAATAATTGGATGAATGACTTCGGCAGCTCCTGTGACTTCTCAACCCCTATCCCCAAATCATCCCAATCCTTCATCTGCATCCTCATCATCTCAACCCCAAGAAGGTTTCATCACCTCGCACGTCAGCTGCAAACTTTGCAAACAGGATATAGAAGATCAGCTTTTCCTTTCGTGCAAAAGATGTGAAATCCAACTACATTACGGTTGCACTGATCTGGGTATCTACGAACTAGTCAAGTATCACAAGGAAAATCTGTACAAAAGGAAGTACACGTGTGAAGAATGTGTCAAGAAAGTTCATGAAAATGAGTATGCTTTCATCAAGGAAAATATAAAGAAATACGATGGAAATAAACAGCTCGTAGAAGAATACAAAAGGCGCAACAGCATCAAGGAAAGAGAAATGAGTGATTTGAAGCAGACTATCCGCCAAATAAGCTTGAAGCGAGATGCAGTAACCGACGAATTCGAAGCATACAAGGAGGAAGTGAAGATGGTGCAAAGGAAGAATGACGACCTGCTACTGACATTAGCGACTTATGAAGCAAAACTTAGCGAGTACGAAGAAAGAGAAAAGAAGAACCAAACTACCAATGGTACGGAAGAGACCAATCAAATGACGACAAACCAACCCAGCAACAACACTGACCTGAGAAGACTGATTGACGACCAACGGGAGAATACTGAGACTGAATTGACTGTTATGAAACACATGATTGACGACTTAAAGGCTACCGTGAACAACACAATGCGACAACAAATACCAAATCAGACTTACTTCCAACCACAATCCCGACAACAATCGAGACCTTACGAACGAACCAATTACCGACCCAATCGATCAAATTACCAACGAAGGCCAGCTCCTGTCTGCCATTCATGCGGGCGACGAGGGCACATAGCTCGAAATTGCTACTCGAGACCACGATGGTACACAAATTCAAGAAGTAACTACCAACAACAGCAGCAACAACCTTATAGACCAACATACCAGCCATACCAACGGTACCAATCATATCCGCCACAACAACCTGTTCAACCTAACTATCCATCGACATATCCACCTGTGACTCAAGGACAATTTCAACAAAACGTGAATCAAGTTGGTCCTCAGCAGTATTTTTAACGAAAGTGAGCAAGGAGAGGAGACAGTAGTGTCAGAGACAAAAAGTAAGAATGAAATGCAAACAATTAAGCTATTCTATACCAACATTAATGGATTAAATGTCAATAAAATTAAGGATGCTAATGTAATCAAAGATACACTTGATGCAGATATAATATGTTTCACGGAGACGCACCTATCAGAACATAATTTATTACCAATCGATCAATATGACATGATAGAAACGACCAGTAAAACTAAAAATAATTTTGGCCGCCAAATCAAGGGAATCAATTTGTATTATAAAACTAAAGACATGGTTATTGAGAACATAATAGCTGAAAATGGAGACATGATAATAATAGAAGTGAAAAACAAACAATGGAAAGAAGTGGATAAAATACATATGATTTTCTGTTACAGAGAGAGCAGAGAATCTAAATATGCTGATAAATATTACCTTAATAAAATTAAAGACTACATAGGAAAATTTAGAATGAAACATGTAATCATACTGGGAGATTTTAATAGCAGAACAGGCAACATAAATGATAACAAGCACTTAAATATTCCGATAAGAAATTCTGAAGATCTGATTATTAATAAGCAAGGACGAGAACTGATAGACTTTTGCAATGAAAATTCACTAATAATAGCTAATGGTAGACTCGAAAACGGTGAACATACATTTTGCAGGCTTCAAAATGATGAATGCTATAAGTCAGTCATAGACTATTTAATACTTTCGGAATCTATGCTGAAGAATATAGAAGCCTTCAAAATAATGGAGCCAAAATTGTATACTGACCATATACCAATAAAAATTGATCTAAAAATACCTATAAAACCAGCGGCACATAGAGCAGCAAATATGAGAAGCTTATTTCAAAAGGATCTTAAGAAGCGTATCATCCCCTTCAGATGGAGAACTGAGAGAAATCTGGAAAAGTATCGTCAAACTGTTTCAGAAAAAGGTTCAAAACTTTTGGAAGATATGAAGGACAAAAAACTAAATAAAACTGAAATATATGATGAAATTGTTAGATTAATAAGGAATCATTACCTACTGCGATTAGCTCTAACAGCCGGCCAATATACTCTGAAGATACAAGAATTCTCAGAAAAGCACATAAACAAAATGTTGAAGTATATAAAAATGATAAATCTGAGCAAAATTTATGTTTACTATTACAAACGAAAAGGAAACTTAACAAAAATATTAAAAGAGAAAGAAGGATATTACAGCAAATGGAGTTAAAGGAATTACATGCAGCCAAAGCTAAGAATGACGTCAAAAAATATTGGGAATTACTTAATAAAAATAAACCTCACAGGAAAAATAAGTATAAAACTACCCTAAATGTTCAATCATTTAAAAATAATATTCAAAAGAGAGACAATGAAACTAAAAATCTTAATGATAATACAAATATATCTATAAATCAAAAGCCACCATCTAGAAATGACGATGCTCTTAATCAAAATATTACAATAACAGAAGTGGAAAATGCAATTAAATATTCAAAATCCTCCAAATCCAGTGGTCAGATGAAATTGTATATGAGATGCTAAAGAATGACACGAATCAAGCGCAAATTCTGTGTACCTTGTTTAATCAAGTAATGAATGACCATAATACCCCATGGCATTCTAGCTGGATTACCCCAATTTTTAAAAAGGGTAATAGAAATGAAGCTAACTCTTATAGATGTCTCAATTTATCTTCATGCATTGAAAAACTACTAACACGAATATTAAACGATAGATTAAATTACTGGATTGAGAAATTTGAATTATTGCATGAATCACAAACAGGGTTTCGAAAAGAGCATTCTACGATTGATAACATCTGGATATTAAAAGAAAGTATACAAATATATAAAAACGACAAAATACCACTATACACATGTTTCGTCGATCTATCTAAAGCATTTGATTCGATTCCAAAAAACAGATTGATCGGCAAATTGAAGGCCATTCTGCCCACCGGTAACTATCTTTCATTATTGGAAAATATTATAAAAGACAAAACTTACAAAATTTTATTTGACGGGAAAGAAAGTGAAGAATTTCAGATAGAAAATGGAATCCCACAAGGAGATAGCTTATCACCTGATCTATTTTGCATATATATCAATGATTTTTTGACAGACTTGTATCATGATATCGATTGTTTTGATACAATAAAGTTAGGCAACTCAAAATTAGCGGCACTTATTTATGCAGATGATATTCTACTGTTGAGTGAAACGCATACCGGAATTATCAAACAAATTAGGCTTCTTCATAAGTTTTGTAAGATAAATAGTTTGAAAATAAATTATGACAAAACAAAAATAATGACATTTGGTGAGAAGCAAAAATATGACAAAGTAGTTATTTTGGGTAATAACATATCCGCAATTGAAGTTGTAGATCAATACAAATACTTAGGTTTTTGGATTGCTAAAAATGATAGGAAACACATAGAAGAGCTAACCAAAAAAGGAAAGTCATCTTCACATGTAACTGCCAAAACTTTAAAGGAATTCAATTCAGTGGATGGTAGGATCATTAATGAAACATTTGAAATGCTAACGCTTTCAAAAATGAAATATGGCAGTGAACTATTCTTCGATAAAAATTTAACCGATTTAAATCGCATCATTATGCAATTTTATAAAAGGTATTATCATTTGAGGTCCTACTTATTGCATCATCGGTGAATTTGGAGTCAAACCGATTGAGTATTATTGTTATAAATCTGCTATAAATTTTTTAATCAAATTAAATAAAAGTGAGGACAAAAGACTAATTACACGAATTTTTAAGACCATTAAATGTGACATGGAAAATACATCTTATCGAAATACATGGTATGCAAGAGTTTCGAAACTGTTTAATAAAGTCCATTTCACAGAAACACAGAGCTTGGAATATAGTAGAAATATTAAGAAATTAATAAATAATGTCCTAACTGAATATTTCCGAAAAGATTGGATTGACAGTGCCAAACTTAGCAATAAAAAATTGAAATATTTAGAACTTTGTAGATTTCAATGTGAATTAAAACCTTATATAATGGATAGCAGAGATAAAACCAAAATCGATAGCATTATTAAACTAAGAACTGGAAATCACACACTGGCAGCAGAAGTTGGAACATATCAAAATCGTACCACATATAAAGATTGTACAGATTGTTTCATAAAAAATGGATCACCCTTAAACATCGCCTTAACTTCAACTTTGTCTAACTCCGCCAAACTTGAACGAATTTCTCTGAAATTTGGAAGATATGTCAGTTGTGCTTACTAATATCATTGTTGGAGATTTCAAGCATGAATATTGAGTTGTTTTCCTGTTATAGATAAAAGAGTAGTAGATAATTTGATCTTCATTTAGCAATGTTACACAAAATCATACCTCACTCTTATAAAATTACATTTGTTTCTTTTGTTATGTAATATGTTGTTCTACAAGCCAAACGCTATCAAACAAAACAAAAATTAAGAAAATCGGTCAATCAGAGCCAGTATAGCATCATTATTCATCAACAATAATGTAACTGCTACATGTGATTAACTGGACTTCATGTTCCATAGCTTCCTGACTTCGTTGCGGTGGTGTTGGCAGCACTCCTGATTGCTTTCAGCTAGAAATCTATCTCTTACCGGTTGAAAACAATACAAAGCACAAATGAACAATAACGAGATCGCATTCACAAAAGGCAAAGTGTCAGCCTTGCTAGTACTAGGCTTTTCTTTGCGAGCTACAAGCAAGCGACTTAAATGTGCCTTACACAAACGTGCATCGATGGCATAATGATTTTCGACTCTGTCGTAAAGAGGGCTCTGGCCGTCCACGGAAAACATCCAAACGTAGAGACCACCTAATTTTGAGATTTGTTAAAGTTGATCCAAGTCTCTCGTTAACTGAGATGGCTGCACTAGTCTCGTCTATTTCTAAGTCCACTATTCGTAGAAGACTTATTGAGTCGAATTTCAAGAGCTGTAAGAGGCCCTCTCAGATCGAATTATCAGATCAGCATACAAAAAGACGTCTCAGATGGGCAATGAGTCATTGTCACTGGCGAAATCAATGGGATCGGGTTGTCTGGTCTGATGAGGCATCAGTCCGTCTGAAGGATAGTGATGGTCGATTGAGATTATGGATAAAATCTGATCAGGAAATTCCGAGACATTTACATCGTCCCCGAGTACAAGGTGGTGCGACTCTACTGATTTGGGCTGGCATTTGGACCAATGGCCGCTCTGAACTTCACATACAGCAAGGAACCATGAATTCTGAACGCTATGTGAATGTTTTACGAATGAACATTGGCCAAATGACAGATCAACTTGGTGATCCATCGACTTGGTTATTTATGGATGATAATGCTACGTGTCACAGGAGTAGTAGAGTCAACTTATGCAAGCCTCAATTAGGGCTTAGGACATTATCTTGGCCAGCTCGTTCTCCTGATCTGAATCCCATAGAAAATGTATGGAGTATTCTAAAACGTAACGTTCGTCGTTCACTGCTACCTACAGATGGCGTATCACAACTTACGTCACTGTTAAAAAGAGAGTGGAGAAAGTTAGATCAGTCAAAGATCAACGATATCATCGAATCAATGCCTAGACGAATTGGTAATGTCATTGACAATAAGGGTAGGGCCACAAAATATTAGCTTCTTGAGAACCGTTTCTGTATCATTGCTTATCAGATTATATAAGGACATCTAAATATATTAGGGACATGAAGTAACATGAAAAATGCTTTCTGTATCATATTTATGTTTTATTTAGTCAAATTTTAGGATGATCCACTTTTTATGAAACGGACTGTATTTGTAAATTTTGCGATTTAGAAGAGAATGAAGATATTTATCATTTCATTGTTGTATGTCCAAGATATTGCAATGAAAGAGATGCTTTAATACCCTATCTGAAAGATGCTACACGATCAGATTTCTATGCGTTCATGAATTCGTTGACAGTCAGACAGATTAGACCATAGAAGTGGATAATGGTACACTAGAATGGAAGTTTGATATCTTGCCTATGTACAATGATGGCACATGGAAAAATCTATGGTTTGTAGATCAGATTCGATCTAAACATTGCATCATTGTCAAACTATTTGCCAAGTTGGTTGTGGAAGTTGTTGACACCTAATTACAGGATTTTCATGAAGAGAATTTCAAGTGAGATGGCGGCATTGTTTCATGTAAAATAGCCTACTATTCCATGGATTAATATAATGTGTCTATTTGTAGCAGTTACTGATAACAATTTTCCAATTTTTCAATATTGGAATGCGAATTAAAAATTGGTTCTTAAAGTCAATTGAAAGTAGTCGGTGTGCTGTTTGTAAGAACATCTCAAGAATTCACAGATAGAAAGTCTAATTATTGGATAATTTCTTCCTCAAGCGGCTAAGAATTCCTGGCGCTTTTCTGGACTAAACACACTGAAAGTTTCTTTACGCACAATCATTTCTCAAATAAATGAAATGTTGCTGGAACTTTTCAATTAATCATTGAATGACACATGTGATATTTTGGAAGCTGATATTCGAATGCATGTAGAGATTTTAAAAAATTATTCTAATTTAGTGAACACGGGATCCCTTTAAAGTAAAATGAATACTCTAAGATTTCTTGGTCTCTGATTTCAAGCTGGAGTTATGTATGTTCTGTAAATCGACATTACAAGTTGCATAAGAGTCTGATTATACTATTGATAGATTATCGGAGCGATATGTCAAAATGATGAACGTACAGAACGTTTGAAAGGATTTCCTTCTTTGTCATTCTGTCGGCGCAGCATTTTGTAAATTCACTATTGCTTTTCAGTACATGGTCTTTGGACAAGGGCCAACAATCCAGATCAAGAATTGATCTGATAAATATAAATGCCAATCAAAAAACATGGAAGCCAGATCGCACAAGTTGCATTTTGCCCCAACTAAGTTCCCCCGGCGTGTGCCATAATTTTCATGCAATTTCCATTCTAGGACTTTCTATGGTATTGTTAATTTCTATGGATTAGACCGATCATAGAAATTGACAACAATAAAACCTCTAGAATGGAAATTAAGCTTCATGCAATGCACAATAACGGCACATAAATCGCACGCATTTTCACTTAGATGCACCTGCCAACGTCTGTATGATTGGGTTAGAGTCAGTCACATGAGTAAATCGAAGCTTTTAATTGGTTCTTCATGCCCCAACTTAGTTCCACCGGATGTGCCGCGACCTTGAGTCAATTTCCATTCTAGCGAACTTCAGATAAACAGTTTATTTCTATGAGACCGATAGACGATTATATTGATAAGGCAATGAATGTCAGAAACCATAGATAGCGGAATGTAGACTAGATTTTCATTTACGAAATGTTCAGCATGATTGACTTCTCTAGATAAAAAAAAAATAATGGAGAGAACAATGGTTTATCCTAGATAGCGGAATGCAGACTAACTAATCAACGTGTGCTGGCATTCCATAGCATGACATGATAGACTTAACTAATCAATGTATAAACAAATGATACTGTCTCAAACAATAGGAACTTGACCACGTTTCTGATCAGATTGCTACGACCATGCTACCGCTTAATGCTAAAGGGACTAGAAAACAATAGCAACAATACATTACTTCATTATCAGATAATGCTGAGACTTACTCACTTGCATTCACACTAGAGCAAACGAATATCTCTGTCACTCGCTAAAAGACTACGTCGGAGGTCGGAGACAAAATTGATTGTGCTGTCAGCTCATAATTTTCAACTAAAGATTGTTTCATAAAAAATGGATCACCCTTAAACATCGCCTTAACTTCAACTTTGTCTAACTCCGCCAAACTTGAACGAATTTCTCTGAAATTTGGAAGATATGTCAGATGTGCTTACTAATATCATTGTTGGAGATTTCAAGCATGAATATTGAGTTGTTTTCCTGTTATAGATAAAAAAGTAGTAGATAATTTGATCTTCATTTAGCAATGTTACACAAAATCATACCTCACTCTTATAAAATTACATTTGTTTCCTTTGTTATGTAATATGTTGTTCTACAAGCCAAAAGCTATCAAACAAAACAAAAATTAAGAAAATCGGTCAATCAGAGCCAGTATAGCACCATTATTCATCAACGATAATGTAGCTGCTACATGTGATTAACTGGACTTCATGTTCCATAGCTTCCTGACTTCGTTGCGGTGGTGTTGGCAGCACTCCTGATTGCTTTCAGCTAGAAATCTATCTCTTACCGGTTGAAAACAATACAAAGCACAAATGAACAATAACGAGATCGCATTCACAAAAGGCAAAGTGTCAGCCTTGCTAGTACTAGGCTTTTCTTTGCGAGCTACAAGCAAGCGACTAAATGTCCCTTACACAAACGTGCATCGATGGCATAATGATTTTCGACTCTGTCGTAAAGAGGGCTCTGGCCGTCCACGCAAAACATCCAAACGTAGAGACCACCTAATTTTGAGATTTGTTAAAGTTGATCCAAGTCTCTCGTTAACTGAGATGGCTGCACTAGTCTCGTCTATTTCTAAGTCCACTATTCGTAGAAGACTTATTGAGTCGAATTTCAAGAGCTGTAAGAGGCCCTTTCAGATCGAATTATCAGATCAGCATACAAAAAGAAGTTATTTATGGATGATAATGCTACGTGTCACAGGAGTAGTAGAGTCAACTTATGCAAGCCTCAATTAGGGCTTAGGACATTATCTTGGCCAGCTCGTTCTCCTGATCTGAATCCCATAGAAAATGTATGGAGTATTCTAAAACGTAACGTTCGTCGTTCACTGCTACCTACAGATGGCGTATCACAACTTACGTCACTGTTAAAAAGAGAGTGGAGAAAGTTAGATCAGCCGAAAATCAACGATATCATCGAATCAATGCCTAGACGAATTGGTAATGTCATTGACAATAAGGGTGGGGCCACAAAATATTAGCTTCTTAAGAACCGTTACTGTATCATAGCTTATCAGATTATATAAGGACATTTAAATATATTAGGGAGATTAGGGACATGAAATAACATGAAAAATGCTTTCTGTATCATACTTATGTTTTATTTAGTCAAATTTTAGGATGATCCACTTTTTATGAAACGGACTTTCCAGGTATGTGAAATTATTTTGAACTTTAAAAACATAAATATCATTATATCCGTGCCTCCGATCAAATAATAGGATTAATAATAGGATTAGTAATCTGCTGCTGGGTGTGATGCGCAAATAAAATCACTAAATAAATTTAAAATGGAAATTGATAACATGAAATATTGCTCAAATAAATAAGAAACACACTTTCATTGATGCATGCTTTGTCTCCTCTCCTATACAACATGAAATAATGTCTCATTTATAACATTGCTACATTATCATCGACCACATTATGTTACTCATGTATCCCAAGACCTTTTCAGACATTCATCTCACTCCGAACTTCATCTGCGAATACAACAACGATCATGGTGCAAAGTGTGCTTTTATCTTTCAACTCATCCATTTCATCCATCATTGTCCTCTTACTTTCCCTGGCCATTACATTAGTATTGTGGTATTGTATTTAACGTATATGTATCTTGTTTGTTCCCATCCTGGGCAATAAACTTTTTGAATTTTGAATTTTGAGAGAGAGAGAAATGTTTATATTGTATCGTCGAATAGAAATCAGAAATAAAATACACAGATAAAAGTAGCAGAATGACAGTTTTGTTTAGTCGAAACTAAGAACACATTCGTATACGCGTACAAGAGCAAGTATAAAACTAATAGTCACGTGCATTTAGTGTCTCGTACATGACCATGAAAGGGTGCTACAAATGCGTGGAACAAAAGAATTTTGAAGACGCAAAGTTCTACAGAATGGTACGGCGAGACGCCCACTTGGTAAATAACTGGGGAGCAATTCTCTGATGGAAGTCTCTAATCTTTCCAGGCTGTTGAAGGTGTTGATAGCTTGCGACCATCTAGCTTCAATGTCATCCAGCTTCAGATCACGCGATTTGATTTTCAGACAGCGCCTCTGAATCTTCTCCAGTCGGTTTGAGTCTGTTGAGGAGATTCCCACAAACGCTGGGCAGCAGTACTCTATCAGCGACCGAACCAATGCTTGATAAATGGTAGTGAAGTCATCAATACTAGTGACAGATCTGACCCGCCTCAGAATGCACATGCGTTGAGCACACTTTTTCTCGATGAACTTTACATGACCTCTCCATCCAAGGTTCGCATCCAAATGAACCCCAAGAAACCGAATGCTGTCTTGGAACTTGACAGTTGGGATGGCACCCTCGATACTGCAAATGCTCTTGAATCCACCGCGGTAATTCACTAGACCAGTGGTTTTCTCCGTATTCAAGGTCAATTCATTTGACGCAACCCAATCTGAAATATTGTCAAGATCACTTTCGATCTCAGCAAGATCCTTTGGAATGCTGGACTTTCGGACTCTTGATAAGAAACAAATGTCGTCAACATACTTGATTATGTGGTTCGAGGGGAAAATAGTCTGAAGCGATGAAATATAAATTATATTTAAATATAAATTATTGATTTAGTTCACCAATTGTTTTTTCATTAATAGTGCACTCTTTCAATACATTATTTGAGTTACATGAGATAGAATTAAGTAATCTGCCTATAACGTGCATATAACAGACTGATTATCTGATTTTTTCATAGGCCATACTTATAATCATCCGGATTAGCAGGGACATATTTCTAACAGGACAGCATAACAACTGATCAACCCAATCAGTTGATTGAAATTCGAACTTCGATCAGTCAACTCATTGATATTGGACACCAGAAGAATAGTCAAGATTAATGGTCACGCTTTGATTAGATATCGCAGACATGATCAAGTTCACGATAAGTATCCTCAGTGTACTCTTAGTCCAGCTCTTATACAGACAACGGCGGCGCGGTTTGCAGTGTCAAACGATTACAACGAGCGCCGGTTCGACCGCACGGTTGAACCGAACGATCTAGAGCCATGCGGTTCAATTGGAAGAAAACTCATTAAGCAATTGAGTCATGGACACAAACATAGATTAAGAATATTAGGTAGAGTAACAACACAGCATTAACTAAGTCCCCAAAATGTAGGCCTACACATTTTCGATTTTACTAAATGAACTCGAGTTGAATGCAATTGGGTATTGATACCAAATGTGAGATATGCAAATTTTTAAACTTTTGGAGAAATCTGCACGGATTTGACTGACCATGATAGCAATACAGAAGGAGTATTTTACAGCCTTGTAGAGGCAATGTTTGTTAAATTAGCAATTCGAGGGTTGTAATTGCTGCAATGCTCAAACACAGCCTTCTAAATAAAAGTAATATCTTGAGCGTGATCAACAAGCTACCTGCCACTGGAAGAGCAAAATAACATAATCAAAGACAATGATCACAATTAGCTTTACCCATTACTATTCAGGTTCAAGAAGTGAAAAACAAATTTAGTGAATCGCAAAATCATACCGATGAAAATGGAATGAAGAACTCGAAATTTCAGGCAATAAGATCTCAAGTTTTTCATGAAGACTTGCATTATAATGCGGTTCATGATTTTTTTGATAATCAGCTTAAGATCCGCTTAATAAAATGCCTGTTAGCAAATATTCATTCCTTTTGATATCCAGCATATCCAGCATGTTTCATGCTACTTAGAAATTGTGTTCATGTCGATAGTATATAAACACAGGACTAATTTTTCAAAATTTGGCTTTTTAAAAACTGAACAAATAATTTTTTCTAACCACAGGAACGTAATCTCCGCAGAAACTGAATCTTTTCATATGAAAATTTACACTGTACACCGAGACTTTTTTGAGTCGACACTCTACCTAATATACTTATTTAATGAACACAACTACATGTACATAATTGGTCAAGCATTGAAAAACATTTCCCGAACAGAAAAAAAAGAACTGTCGAATCACAATTGGATGCTTATTGGTTCAAATAACTAATAGATGGGATATCAAGAGAAGATGATGCACTTTTTTGGTGGAATATTCAGGAACCATTCGTCTTTGAAGATTATTGCGAGAATTACATTCTGGTGATGCAGCTTAGCAGTGCTGCCTCTAAACGGTGTTCAGCACATTTGGGAACGTTTCACTACAAAAATGTCGAAAGTCACTCAAAAAATGCCTCAACACAAATATTTGTGCAAGAAAATATGAAACTTCTGCTATAACTGTGAAGGATATATTGGAGATTCGTTTTTCAGATGCTTTTCTACATGCCGTTTCTCGTATCAAAAAACGTTTTAGACAAAATTCAAAAGAACATGTGAAGGAAGAAAAAATAGAAATTGTAGGTTCATGCTATTTTTTGAAAATCTATGACATATGTTGGAAAATGATTATAAGCTTATGTAGGCTTTAATTTGAAATAAGATGCATGGATCACAATAGTTCATTTTTAATATTGTTTCCAAAATTAGGAAGATTCCTCAAAATTTTCTTCAACTTAAAAGCTACCAATTTCCTTTGTTAAAGCTTTCTTTTGAGCACAGAAAAAAATTAAAGCGCATTTTATCAGCGGTCTAAATATATTATGCGGAAAAAAATATCACCACTTGAAAGCCCTTGGAATTCTGGCTGAAACGAAGGTATTTGTGCCATCTTATGTCCAAAAAGTCATGCGAAATGAATAAAAATATCTCCCTTTGATAGCCTAATTGTTGATGCTTTCTTTGTTTACATAGTTTAGCAATAAAAACACATGTGTGGGACTACATTCTTACAAAGGCCTACACCATCGATCAAAGGCATTATAATAACACAATCAAATGATTGGAAATTGTTTGAAGATATTCCATATCAAAATTTAAGGCTCTTTAAAAATCTTCACGCAATGCGAGGAAACGTGGAAATCCTCGTTTTTACCTTAAACTGAAATCTTTTTCCAATTGGATCTACATATGTTTTACTTTGATCCAATTTTACATGAAGAGGAACCGGGTAGATCTCGGCAGACGCGTAGATTTGCAAAAGTGAAGACGTGCATTATTCTAGGAAAGTCTCATTTTCGGTTTCGCTCCTCGAAGAAACTCGTTCTGGCTACTGTGCCATAAGTTATGACGATCATCTTCATATGACGGCTGAGATGATTGTCCTTTGATGTGAGCTGCCTCTCAATACTGAAATCAATAATTTATAGCGCTTTGAGTCATGCTCATGAAGGAAGTACATAGCGGCCACTTGTCCGACCGAATGAAATATTTAGCTCTTTTGATGCACGCAACACGTTGCAAACTTATTTGGCATGGTTGACCGTGACTGACTCAGGGAAGCTAGTTATCTCCTGATTCTATCAATCACACATGTTCTACTCACAATTCTTAGCAACATCAATTTACTCAATCAATTTGACAGTCAACTCATCCCGTCTTAAACATTATTATTCTGTGGCATGTTGAATGCTTTGTCTTAAGTTGCCAATGCATTATGAAGGAGTGGACAGCAGGCATTTTCACTATGACTGTATAGCGATGAACCTCCCGCTTTTGACCATCAATTTGCTCTTCCTCAAATCTTGCAGTAATCTCTCTTGTATTGTTTCTGCGGCAACTTTCTAATCCGTTCTGTTCTCCTGGACTTCAAGAAGCCGCTGTTTTCAATCCAAGCTGATTTTCGAATACTTTCCACGAAGTAGGCCTACTCCTGGCTTTGGTCCATGACTGCGGCGGAAAGGGGCTTGAGAAATTCTGCTGATCGTGGTAGCATCATTCCATGTATTGTCTGAGTTACTCACGAATTTGGTGCGCTACCACTAATTTTTACTATGAAATGATACTACTATCTTAATAGACAGGTAATCAACTAGTAGAACTTAAGAGAGGAACTTCATGATAATGTCACGAACGTTAATAGATAGAGTTAATAGATAGCCTGATTGAAATGGCATTGCATGAAAACACAGCTAAGACTTTCATTAGCACATCACACCACACTAATAACACAAGAAAGTTAATGAATAATAATTTGATGTCATAACATCTTGGGGGTACTTGTGGGTTATCCCCCCATGTTTTCAAATTTGTGTTAAGTCCGTGGAAATGAATCAATCGTCACAAAACATTATGTACCCGTCAATGAGGATATTTTCTACAGACATGCCAAAATTTGTGCAAATCGGACAAGTAGTTTTTGAATTAGGGTCATTAACTTGAAGTGGAACGATGTCTGCAACTTGATTTGACTTCTTCGGACGTCATCGTCTGAACAGAAAGCACTTGAGGTCAACAAGATGATGACCAGGCCACTTTCCTTAGACTAACATTGTTAACTTAGAAAAAGTGTGGCAAGGTACACTAGGTGACATGCCACGCGTATTTCACGTCTAGTTACCGAGCACCCCAAACATCCGTGGTTAAAGACATTCTATTCTTTTACCCGTGTACATACGCGCTGCACTAGTCAGAAATCACTTGATCTGATGCTGTTAAAACATGGGGAATGTTTATGAATACGCGCGGGCGAGCGTTTATAGTTTGCGCGTCGTCTACGGTTGTCTGCGCTGCCACTTGAACCACGGATGAACCGCTAAGCATGTTCTGTCTTCCGTGAGCATGAAATTGAGGTCCTATCACATTGTTTAGCCTCTGATACATGCAGACACATGAGACGCAAAGTCTATATAACAGGACTACCAACTATAATAACTTGTATAACTTATATTGCAGCAATATCCTGCATAGCCACGGATGTTTGGGGTCATGTGTAATTACGCGTGGTTCACGCGTGAATTACGCGTGATTGAGCGTGGCATGTCACCTAGTGTAGTGGTTGTGGGAAGATTTCAAATAGCAATGAATGAGACGAAGAGGGAGAGAGAACAATGCACACACAAGTAACAATAATGCTTCGAACAGACGAAGTCAGATCAAGCTGCTGACATCGCTACACTTCACGTTATCGTCTCTAATGCAAAAGGTAGCCTACTTGTTCGATCTGCATATATTTTTGTATGTGGGTAAAAAATATACTTAAGTACGTCTACCTGAAGTTTGGTAGTGATTGATACATTTTTGCAGATTTGTGACAAATCTGAAAACCTTGGGGGGGGGGAGATAACCTATATAAGTAGCATACCCATTTTAGAGATATTTTGATCATTGCTTTATCATCATCCGTTCATACAATTCATTTATGTATGAAAATGCACGTTATAAGTTAGTTGCTCTTTGATGTTGTCACTGATGACGGTATGGCATAGGTACGAAACCGGTTTCATGATGATAGATTAATGAAGGAATGTTCAGCAATCACCATGCACACTACAAATTAATCATAATTATTGTTATCAGATAGTAGGCTATCACGCATGACTTGTGGGAAATCAATCTTGCATCGTCCACGCAGCCAAACTGCAAAGTTATCATGTTCAGAATCAATGTTCTCAGATTTTTTGAATTATTATATGTGCCGATGGCGATGCATAGCTAACGATTACTGGTATTAAACTGTTGCAACCATAGACATCCTGTATACCTGTATTTAGTTAAACTGATAAATCGAAACGCATGCCTACTTAGGCAGGCCTACGTGCAGGCTCTAAAAAACGTAGTTTAACTATTAGGCCTTTGAATTAAGTCTGGTATGCTGCACAAACAATGAGCTTGCGTGTACCATAGTTATTTTATATACTTACTTAATATAAGTTAAGTACAGGCCACTACTGTATGATTAGTTAAGCCTCACCGCAAAAATGTGCATTATAGGCTATACAGTGCACTGTAGCACATGATAAGCCTAGCCTACTTGCTATAGATATTACCAAAAAGCAAAAACTTTCAATTATGTGCTAAAATGTTTTCCTTTCATAATTAGGCCTACAATGTTAATGACAAATAATTACAGTAGCCATAAGGTGACTTAAAGGACTCTGCTGCCGTGGCCATTAGTAGCTATAAGACAACTAAATTCTATAGAGTTACATTCAGCTGACTTATAGATAGCATGATTAGAAGTTTTACTTCGTCTTTTAGGTTTGGGCCTGGGTTTGACACCCAAGCCTTGGGTCCAAAACCCAAGCAACCCAAAGACCAAGCAAAACCAAGCAAACCCAAGCAAACACAAATAACTAAAGCAGTAACCTTGGAAGTACGAGTAAATTGGTGTCACATCTAATAGCAGTCTGAATCTTGCAGATTAGGGGCAGGAAGTAAATTACGACAACATAAAGACATACATGACAATGTCACAATGTTCATGGAAGATTCTCATGTTATCTCCGTCAGAGTGGCCTGCCTAGATTTTTCAAAGGCATTTGATTTAGTTCAACACGACAGACTCATCGAAAATTTGTCTCGGTTTACTTTCAACTCTGCATTTCTGGCTTGGCTACATTCGTATCTGACTGGTCGATGTCAAAGAGTCTACATCAATGGTGCATCGGTCCTCTCATTCGTGCATTCGTCTTGGGCGCCACAAGGGTTTATTTTAAGACCCTGCCTATTTTTCCTATTTATCGCCACCTTGAAAATTGATCTTCCAAACGCCAAACAAACTTGTCAAATTTGCTGATGACGTTACTCTGATTGAGGCTTGTAGCACAGATTGTCCGAACACTGATGCCCTATCGTAGATAGATAGTTGGACAACCGAAATCATGCTAAGGATAAGCAAATGATTGTAAAACGAACCAAACCTTTGTTGAACCTTACCGTGGTATACAGCTATTGTCGGACTTGACCATCTTGGGAGTGACTTTGAATGATAGACTAACCTGGGATAAATGCGGCGCTTAGAGAAAAATCAGCATTCTGTTAATCGTTTCTATTGCCACGAAGCCTTTCGTCGACTCTCATCGGGTGGCTGCAGTCGATAGGGAAACATACAAAAATGAGAAAATGGTATTTATATATATATTATATTATTCTTTATATTATATTATTTCTTTCAAACGTAATTCGAGAAAAGCGATGCTTCAATTAACCTGTGATAATCATTTCAATCGTGTTATTCTGACAGCCTCGAGCCGACTACATACCATCAGACTCATTAAGCCGTTTGTTTCCAAACAGGAATTATTAGCAGTGTTTAATGGCTTGATCCTATTTGCATTGATTCAGGCCTTTCCGGTTTTATTGAGCATTTAGCATTTGTCAAAGGGAGGGTGGACAAACTGCGTAAACGCGCTCATCGCATTATATGTGATTTGCAATGCACCTGTTCTGCGATTCCTAACGGAAATGAAATGCATAAGGACCTTGCTGTGAGGTTCTGCCATAAGTGTAGGGGAGGGGCACATTGAACCACCAGCCTCTTCTCCGAAACTATATAAATAGTGGAAACATCGTGCTTTAAGGCATTCTTTATTTGAACAAATAGACATGATTCCTCTGATAATTTCAATTGTTAATGATGCCGTCCATCATTATAGCTGGCACTTTGAACATGGGTCATAGTGACCCACTTCGATACTCAATTTTTCTTTTATTGAGTGAACGAAGTGATTTACAAGTTTTGACATATAATTATGCTACTAATTGGTCTGCAAATCAAATTGGTCGCTTTTCGAAAACGAAGCACCCGCGGCAGCATGGCGAGGAATAAATATTGAAACAATTAATAGATAAATTGATATAAATCAGTGAACTCAATCAAAATGATATGGCTATTACACTGGAACTTCTCTTGTTGGTCAAACAAATTGAAACGCTAATGCATCTTGTTTTGGCTTTTGATAATTTCTCAGTTTTTTTGCCGAGGCCTACTTGTGTCTTACATGTCTACATGTAATGTGTAATGCCTACACATGCTTAACTTGATGATCATCTCAAATGATAAATGTAGTTGCATATCAATGCATTCACTGAATCTATAGATCAGACACAAGTCCAATAAAGTTGCAAGAGCAATAAACAAAGGTGGTTCAAAGTGCCCCTCTGGGTGGTTCAATGTGCCTGTGGTGGTAGAAATTTCAAAATTTAAATTGTGAGGAGATGAAATGTCACAGAAACGTCCAACAACTCAGAGATTAATTAGCATGCCCTCAACTTTTCATCCGGGTTTGATTTTGGTTCATTTGATTCATTATATTCGAACCAGTATATCAGATCAGTAACCAGTATTTAATTCAGTATATCGAGAAAAGTTCAGAAACATGTTCAATGTGTCCCACCCTCCCCTTATCTCACAGTTCATCCTCTGTACTCTCGCGTACCGGTCCTATTGCCGAGATGAGAGAGAGATAGATTATTTTATTCTTTCGTAAATGAAAATCACATATGTCACTTTACAAACCAATCATGTAAATTAGAAGTTTGATAGTCCAAATATAACTAAAGTTTAAAACGCAGCAAGGAAAAAGTAATGCAAAATACAAAAACTGATGCTCGATCGACTCATTTGAAAAGAATAACACAATTACATGAACATGTAATGTACATAGAAAACATCAAAATTCGCAGATTGTGCCATTAAGGACACCACATATCCCGGGGGTAAAAGCGTTCGAGCGTCTGGTGGTTGAGGAGTAAGGAACTCGAAGGTGACCACTATAGTATAGGAAGTCGGATCGGAACAATGTCATGAAGCGGATGATTCAAATGATCCTCACAGCTTTTCAAAAAATTTTAGTCCACGCTCTTCAAAAACGACTTTAAGGGGAAAATGAATCACACAAACAGTTGCTCCCGCAAATGAGTCAGTGAGCTCTATTTTGAAATCGCTCCACTTTACAAATCAAAACTTTTGATAATTCCCGTACGTGGGGCATGCATACAGAAAAGGAGAAGCTATGATCGCATGATACACAATTACTAACTCTCTTCTACTTAGTATATTCCTCAGACATCGTATAATGTAAAGTCTCTGTGAAGTACGCTTCAAAATTGCACTTATCTGATTATGCCATGACAGAGAGTCTGAAATAATAAAGCCAAGAATGTACATCTGGGACACCCTCGTAAGAATAGTTAGAACTATTTTGTTAACTTGCAATGTGGACTTTGGAATGGATATTTCCTGGCATTTTTTAAAATTGAGCGTCAGTCCGACATTCAGAAACTTGCCTTCAAAGATCAAGGAAATATCAGGTGCCATTTTGTTTAACCCTGAGATGTCAAAATTCGTTTTTCCCTGGATTTCTATTATGTTGCACGGTTTGGTGATTTAGCATTAGCACAGACCCTCTTCTTTATAGAAAATTGAACTGCCTGATCCCATTTTTCTGTGGTTTCATGTGTGTGTTTTCTCTTTCGCTATCAGACTCTTTGAATGTTAACATCATTGTATCTAAATCCAAATCTTGTTGTGACATTAACTTCTGTATAATTTTGATTTATATTTCCTCAATCAATAGGCGCCTTATTATTATAATTATAATTATTACTTGTATAAGTGACGTCACCACCCATAATCATAGGAAAAACATCGCACGATCAGTGAATTATTTAGATAGTACGCTTACTAAAGATATCTTTTTCACCAACTGATAATTTTCAGGATTCTAATGGTTTCGTTTTATCCCGGCATTCCAATCCTGATCCCGATAAGTCTAATTGCATGTCAATCTTGCACTCAAGCGCATTATGTCGGAATATAGTTTAAAGAATAAATAGATACAAGAATTTCAAATATTAATATTCATCGGCCGATTTGCTTTGGTATTTTGAGTTAGATCTTTCGCTGAGAATCAATGAACAAATTAAATATCAAGTGCTTTGAGTAACAAATTGAATTTCATCCAGAGTGCAAATATTATTTCAAATTTCAGATGCACAGCTTATTTATTCAATTTTCTAAAATGATTTTTCAAGTTTGCTCAACAGCCAGAAAATTAGATGAGAAAATATGCATTCCATTTCAGAGGAGGTCAAAATTGTGTAAAATGGACTGTTTTTCTGATATATTGAGAAGGTTTTCCGTGTTTATTTACACGATGGTTCGTGCTCTATAGCGCATTCTACACACTAGCGTGTCTGGAAACACAGAAATGTCTTCTCGAATTTTTCATTACTACCCAATTTCGATTCTGGATATTTCTTTTATTTGTTTTATTAGAGTCCGTGATTTCTTGCTGCGCCGACATACCTGACGGTTTTTAGACATCTCATTCAATTCTGACTTTATAGTCGATGGAATGGTTTATAGAGAACACAAAGCGAGAATGTATAAATTGCAGTTATTTACTAGTACGTGCGAGTATTCAGAAAACGTTCTAGTATTGCTTGTAATGCATGGTACTGCTATATTAAATTCTAAATTCTTCTTTAAATCTTCATAGATGACATTTCGACGATCTCTAGTCGATCAAATTGAATTTTCAAGGATTTTCTGTTCGATGGCTAACTTTAATTAGTGCATTACTACTTGGTACTTATATACACAATGTAAGTAGTCTAATATTTCAAGCATTTTTATAAATTCCCCTAAAAGTGAGAAAACTTTAAATACTCACGTTTTCTGAATGTGTGCTCAGCACATAAATGCGTGTTGTTTGACAAGGGATAGGGTATTACGTAAATAAATGAACACTTGTTTAACAAAAACGCGAAACAGGCATATTACATGACATACAGGTAGGTCACTACACATATAATTTCTCAATATAAGTGTTGTCATTTCATCACTGTCAGATGGCTGAAAAGATCTACCGCTTTTTATTAAGATAAGAAGACATAGAAATTGGAAAATAGAAGCAACTCACTGTTTAAATAAAGTGCATGTGCCTCAAGATAATAAATTTCATCTCCAGGTTTTCATAAACACATAAGTGGATGACACTGAAAGAATTAATACATTATTTTATTCATTTGCATGACTTAGTGATTACTGTGCAAAATTTAGTTATGGTGCAATGTGGTAAAATGAAGACATCTGAATCCGTGCACGTGAAACGCATTATACAGTTCGCAGTTAGCGTATATGTGAGTAATTTCCTACATTGCTGGCTATTCCATTTCAATCATGCACACACATGAACATGAAGTTTTAGAGGGAATAATGTTGGATGTTGAGGCGTGTAACATGAAACATTTCGTCTATGAAATGTGAAGGATTCTCTCTCAGAAGTGAGTGATTCAACAAGGATATGGAATGATCTTTGGGTAAGTCTAAGTGCCTCAAAAGGAAATTAAAAAGGTAAAACTCGACTTGAAGATGCTGAACATTTTCAAATGTTCATGAAAAAAACACAAAAAGTACAACTTAAGTGTTGTATTACTAAAATATTATATGTGAAAAACTAGCACAACATTCCATTTTTAAGAAAGTCAACGATATTAGCGATGATGATTAATGATTAATACTTGCACACACATATACCATATTGAAAATCGATGAATTGGAGGTTGTCATAAAAGATGCTTGGAAAAAGCGGTGAAACTTGAACAACTGAACAAATTTGAACAATGGGTCATAAAAATTGACCTTCCATTTACCCATAATGACGCAAGTGTCTAATACGCACTCTAATAGTGGCGCACTGCATACAGCAGACAATTAATTATGACTACTTTGATTCTAGTAGAGAGAGAATGCGGCATGCTTGAAGTCCAACGTCTTTTTTGGGAAAATTGAACATTCTTGGGCGAATCTCCCTCCCAGGCCGGAAGTGAATGAGCAAATGTATCTCATAACACTAGTTACAAGAAATGTTTGAGTGGTGAATGATAAATCAGATCACAAAGCATCACCAACTCCTTTAATTATGATTATTTACGGAAAAAACTTAAACCTGTTGAAAAAGAATTCCCCGTTATCCTTCAAAGCCATGGAACGATGAGCTTGTTGTCCATGTTGCTTCGAAAGCTACTTTCAGACATTTTTTGCGGAAGCCTACTGCTAAGAATCCATTTTAATTACCATCAACCAGTCGGAGTTCCATCAAACAATGTGGATGGGGCCCTATCAAACCCTGGCGAACCATGATGTTGTAATCCTGTCAAACCATCGAGTTGGAGTCCTTTATAAATCCTGGAGTCCTATAAATACCTCGGAGCCGGAGTCCTATCACACCATGAAGCCGAAGTCCTATCAGACCATGGAATTGAAGTCGCATCAAACCCGAGGGTCGGAGTCCTATCAGATCATGGAGTTGAAGTCCTATCAAACTCGGGGGTTGAAGCCCTATTAAACCATGGGGTTGGAATCCTATTAAACCATGGAATTGAAGTCCTATTAAACCATGAAGTTGAAGTCCTATTAGACCATGAAGTTGTAGTCATATCAAACCCTGGAGCTGGAGTCCTATCAGACCTTGGAATTGAGGTGCTATCAAATTGGAGTCGAAGTCCCGTAAAAACCATTGTCGAACATGCTATTGTTTTAATTTCTAGCCTTAAGGCAATATATTGTACATGCATTACCCGAGTAATATCATCACTGCCAGTTTAACAAATACTTACCACGTACTTGGCATAAAAGTCCTAAACATTTAAGAAATATTTATCAAACCTAGTACATTTCCTAAACTTTTACTAAATATTTAGCAAACTTTCCAAACTTCCACAAAATATTTGGCAAATTTTCTGAACTTATACGAAATGTTTAGTAAATATTTTGTAAATTTTCCAAACTTTTACAACACATTTAGCAAATTATTTCTAGCTTTTATAATATGTTTAGTAAATAATAAGCAAATTTTATCCTACTTCATAGGCGATTACGAAACATCTGCAAATTTGAATTCATGAAAAATATTTTCTTGTATGAAATGTTTTATATTTATCAAATAGAAAACCAAAACAATCATAATTCGGCAAAAAGATAGCTAGTAAAACGCTCTGCTCGAATTATTCATGTTCAAAATCGTTCAAAATCCGCACGGCATATAAAACTGCATGACTAGAATAAAATGACTAATCTTACTAAAATTATACTTTGTATGATAACATTCATAGAGATTACAAAAACTGAGCCCTGCTCCCCAAAGTGAACAGCGGAAGGAATGGATATCCTTCAAAAATACAATTTTTCATACGTATTTGGAAAATGAACAGAGTTTTATATAGTAGCACACATCGAACGATCCGATACAAATAATTTTTATGAATATCACTTTTATCAACATAAAGGAAATTTCTCTATCCGGATTTGATCATTCTTCATTTGAAAAATCTTCCAACCAGAAAGCATGCCCGCAGCCCGAATACGCATTTCACTTCATCTGAAACACTGTCATTTCGAGTCAAACACCGTCGCGCCGTTATCAGTTACATTTTTAAGAATAGAGGTGATATCACGAAAAATTTACAGTTCAACGGAGAAACAGTCACTACCAAATGAAGTTTGAAGCGATGATACGAGGTCACTGAAAAAAAACATCTTCGCGGTTGGAGACAACACGGTTGTCCGAATCTGATGATCGCTGGGACGTTGCGAGTATGAGAGATTTATGGATAAAGAATAATTCCAGTAGTTTTCGGGGTTAATTAGCTCACAAGACAAGACGGAAAAGCAGCCGAATGTAGGTCAGGTATTGAGTCATCGATGGACAGATACACAGCCTCAGTAATCAACGCCTGTAAAAAAGAAGACAAATCTTGTGCTGATGTGCAGAGCAGAATTATCATACTTAGCGGATCTTAATTAACATTCTATGGGTAGGCCTACTCAAAGTTTAGAAGATAAATCATTTATAGTAATTTTAGGTGTTACAGTAAAGACTATTAAGAAAACTGCTTTTGGATCATTTCATCTCTGACAATGTGAGAAGCGATATTCTTAGGAATTTTGATAGCAAATGAAGATATTCAAGAGTGGTTGAATTGTGATCATTAACAATTTATCAATTATTTTTTTAATCAATACTTTTAGTATTTATCAATAATTTTATTTTGATATTCAAGTACCGGTAACTGTTTTTACAAAAAATGCAATCTGCAAATAAAAACAGAGCCTTACCGAGATGTAGCCTATTACCGACTGCTTGTCAACCGTTCATGCGATGAAGATATTCAGGAATGCTTGAATTTTTATTATAGTATTTAATACCGCACATGTAATTTTATTTTGATATTTCATTTTATTTTGAACAATTTTTTTAAAATCACAATCTGCAAACACATACACACGTAATGTCATCTTGTCTACCGCTTATATGACAGCATCTCTGCAGGTAATTCATGGTGGGCCTACAACTAACGTGTGACCATAATAGCTAGGCCTACGATGATATTGAAAAGTGCGAAGCATAATTTGTAATAAGTAAACACAAATTGAATAAAAGAGCAGCAATGAGTTTGTACTTTGATTGTTTTATATTTATCGTAGAGCATGAAAAATTATTGATTTTGCATAACTAAACCTATTGTTGGACTGCAACGCATGACTGATCTTTATTACAGTGTGCATGTAGGCTAGCCTACAACGTGCAGTCCGTCGTGTAGCATCTATGCCTTTTGTGTGCTTGATCATTTTTCTTAAACTACTCGAAATGTCAAATTGATACCATTTTCTAAAATGTGGCAATTCTGAAAAAATTAATTGAATATCATAGGCGGTAGCTACAGGTTTTCAATTCAACATATATAAAATGGAAATAGTGACCTATTTAAACAAGCTTCCTTGATGGATCCATCTTTCAGAAAATAGGTTAAATTGCATAACTTAAGCAGATATCGAATAGCTCAATAGTTTGTCCGCATTGATAAAAACATTCTCCATCTAAAATTTTTGCAGTCCTGAAATAGAACTCTATGACTTATAGCATGTTTGACTGTTTCAAAAATTTTTTCAATTATTTGTCATCCAAATATTGATACTATTGCACAAGTATACTACATATCTAAATATTGAAGTGCTAAATTAAAATGGTTTTAATGCGCTAATTAAGTTCTTTCGTGCTCATAGTTTCTAAGGTTTTTAGCATGCAACTATTTTGTCTCAACATAACCAGATGTTTGTGCTATTTTCAATGTAAGCAATCAGAAATTACGAATTTGAAAACAATATATTACCATTTCAACACATTCCAATTTGATTATGATTCTTTTGACGACACAATCAACTTTTGATCGATTTTTCAACGAGAAACGTCGTCGTGAAAACTGATATACATGCACATTCTCATATTAAATTCAAAATGAATAAGCCTTGGGCATGTGACATCATTTGTGTGATGGAAAACCCAAGTAAAACGATGTGTTTCTTGATAGCTATAATATTTATATATAAATAAATATTATAGCTATCAAGAAACATATCGCTTTACTTGGGTTTTCGATTACACAAATGAATTCAAAGTATTGGTAGGACTCCTAAAATGTGATATGTCTGCTATGAGGAACTAAGAGGAATTGAGATATTTTGTTATCAGTAAATTAAATTAAGTATGACGCAAGTAGCTCTTTAGTATTTGTAAAATTAAGAGCAGATATAGCAGTAGTCAATAATAGAAATGTCTCTACGTGTTCATGGTCAATAAACCCAAATCCGTGACCAAATCTCTCCTTTGATT
Organism: Prostheceraeus crozeri; assembly: GCA_907163375.1. Taxonomy (NCBI): domain Eukaryota; kingdom Metazoa; phylum Platyhelminthes; order Polycladida; family Euryleptidae; genus Prostheceraeus; species Prostheceraeus crozeri. The sequence continues at coordinate 94,352 of CAJQUW010013018.1, forward strand.
TTGTTTTCGGGATTTCCGAATACATGTACCTGGACTTGCAGTTAAATGCTGAAACTAAGTTGACAAAATAAATTCAGAAACATTTAGAAGCTTACCATTTTTCTGTAGTTTGATCCAAAAGGTGCATTTTTAATTCTGATGCAAAAATCAAAGGAACTTGATGGCTTCATTGACTGGAAGAACTCACTGACTACATGCGAGTGTTCATTTTCGAATTGTGCTCCATGTTGTGCATGATAACTAAGCAAGATGATAAAAAAACGTAGACGATCACAAACCGACGATGAATAAATAAAGGTGTGTAAGTAGAAATATCCTCTTGACGCGCTGACTTTTGTAATATTAAGCAGTTAACGTAAACACGGGTTCGATAGACCAGGAGAGCGAAGAGTGCACAAGCTACTGCGCCTTGCGCAGCTTTCTGTCCCACGTGATGGGCGGATAATAATTATTAAGCAGGGACGCTGAGTCACAGGTATCAACAGTTCGCAGCGATAGAATATTATCGACCGTTGATCTTCAGTCATGGCTCGCGAATGCGGCCACGACCAGGCTGCCAACAATGTGAACGAACTTCCTCAGCTGGGTGCGCATGGCGAATTTCCTTAATATAGTGACGAAAAGTTATAGAAGCGAGATATGATTACGCAGACTGAGCGAGATGCTTATGTAATTGTTTGGTTCAGTTGCATACTGATTTAATATCATAAGTTTTGCAAATTACTCGCTAAGTAATTTAGCGAACACACGAGCAAACTGATCAAAGTCGACTTGCTGATGGGCACGGCATGGAACTTAGAAACTTCAATAAATGCTTCAATTTGAGAAGCAAATATGTGCCGATGGAACTGCTTAGGCTCCCTTAATAATGAAAATATATGACTGATGTTGTTGCTATTGTAGCTACAGTGTACATGTAGTGAATGTGAAAGATGATGAAAAATGAGTAGAAGAAGAAGAAAAGGGGAACGAGTGAGTGAGTGAGAAAGAGAGAGAGAGTAGTGATGAAGTCACCTGAATATTTATTTTATACACACCATTTCATCAAATATAAATAGGCATATATAAAATACTGGAAATAATAGTAGACATGCACATTTCAGGCCCACATGATTCATATGTCGATATCCATGGAAATGACATAATGCACTCTCTTTAAGATTTGAAAGAAATTGTTGGTGCCATCATACAAAAATATCAACAGTTTCCTGACAATAATTCCATTACTCAATCATTTAATTAAATTTGATGGCAGTAGTAAGCACATTGCAAAATCAAGTGCAAAATGTGAAATGCTGAGTCATCAGGCTGACTCGGCCCCCCCTCTGGCAGGAAGGTGAGGGACATGGCCAAGGATGTGTTGGGAGGAATGGGTCCGTGAGGAGAAAACCGCCCCCCCCCCCCAACGACTCAACTGACCAAATTGGTCGAAAAGACCAAAGTTGTTCAGAATCATGTGAAACAAACTTCTATCAAGGTTTCAGGTTGAAATTCGTCCAAAAATTTTTTTCGAAAATGTTTCACTACGGTGGTCTCGACACTTAGGATTTTTTCAAGTCCAAATGTGAAATGTCGCTTTTTTTTATCCAACTTTGACGATGAATAGCGGAGGATTGGAAGTGAATGAAGAGCTCGGGTTTCTTTTAGGGGCAAGACCGCGCTTTGTTCTCTAGGATTCACTCTTTTCAGATGCGTGGCAGGCTCCGTTTCCAAATGAGAGCCTGTTAAAAATCGAGTTTTTGCGCATTTTCCAAGATTTTGGAACTTTTTGAAAAAACGACCGAGTGTTTTAACTCGGCTTCTGGTCATCGTAGAGGGACGAGGGATGACTTAAATGAAAGGGGAGAGCGAGAAAACGTGACACTCAACATTTGGAGTCAATCGGAGCACTAGAACCGGAGATAGACGGGTTTAAAGTTTTTGGATGATGGGTATTACGTCATCAGCTGATCGCCACACACTATATAAGCGGGAACCGACAGAGACTTTTCATTTAGAGGAGAGCGATTGTCAAAGGTAGGTCGTCTCTCTGAGCTCCGATGATAGCTTCGGACATTCCAAATTCCGGGTTTCTGTAAGAAACCGACTTAGAAAATTTCATTGCTGATATCAGCTAAGGCGTCAGACTTAGAGGTTCGCCAGGAGATGGCCTTCGTCTCCAGGCCATAAAAGACTCCAAAACTTTAAAGGCTTGTAACTTTGCTTCTACAAGTCCGTTTGACTTGATTCAAAAAAGGTTCGGTTGCTATTGACCTGCCCTAAGTGATAAACTACTTGTTAAATTTCATAAGTAGTGCTAAAAAGTTGAAAAATTTAAATTCACTAGTTTTGGAGGTCTTCTGGGGTTTTCGACCCTGCTGAAGTCAACTAGATGATTTTTAATGATGTCTGAGCCAGTCTTCGCATGGTATAAGCAGCTTTTTACTAAAAGCGAGCAAGACACGGAGAGTTTTGCTGTAATATTCCACTGACAGGGTGTTCCTTCGGGACGGCGGACGATGCCGTAGTGATAAGTGTGGCAAGGGAGTGTGTCATAGTTTAGACCGAAACCGTTGGGGCAACTCATGTCTCATGTTGGGCATTTGACACAGTTCTCAACGTAGCACTTTGAACGCCAATCGGTTGAGTCTTAGCTATCTTGTCATGGGTGGCCTCTAAACATCTCCATTGCAAAACGCTGGTGAATCAAGCTCTCTACGGCTTGCTATCAAGCTGATCAAAGTCTGCCAACCTCTTACCAACTCCACCGGTTTTCATGTCTGGCGATCAAGTCATGGACGGTGCAAGTCACGGAGATTTTCGGTGAGATACTTCCTTGGGTGATTTCGAGACAGCGGTGAAGTCCGTAGCGATGAGTACTGCACGGGACGTGGGCAATGGTAATCCTTGTGGAACCTCTCTGCGTCATGTCTGCAAGTGGTTGCCTTTCGTCTCAACGTTGTAGTCTGACCGCCAGGGCGACATTTAGCTATCTGCCACAGGTTACCTCATAAAATCTCCATTGCACTTGTCTCCCGACAGTTGGCCAACCATGCGAGAACGACCCATGGGCTCTTTTAAGGGCCAACCTTCTAATGCAGCTAAAGCGGTCCCAAGCCCGCCACATATCTTCGGATATGGAATGCAGAGGGGAAGAAAAATGATGAATGGAATGAAGGGAGGACATTGATGCGCCACACGCAACACATCACAGACTTCTCTCTTTGCCAGTGAACAAGCTCTTGTCAGTGTCGTGCAAAAGTTTTGCTGCAGCACAGGTTGATGTATAGCTAGAAAGTTTGATCATCAACGTTGTATTCGTAAGTCTAGTCAGAAACTTTATCATGTTGTACAAAGGTTTTACTGCATCACAGGTTGATTTATAGTTAGAAAAGTTTGATCATGATGTTTTATAAAAACATATGTCATAAAGTGTAAGCGCTAGTGTAGTCAAGTAGTTTCACTGTGACGTACGTTTGTGAAAGTAAAGTTTGATCATCGAACTTTATTCGTGAGTGTCATCAGAAAGTGTATCATGGTTTGTAAAAGCAAAGTTTAGTATAGTCAATCATTTTTACTGTAACACAGGTTGATGTATAGTTAGAAAGTTTGATCATGACGTTTATTCGTGAGTGTCATCAGAAAGTGTATCATGGTTTGTAAAAGCAAAGTTTAGTATAGTCAAATATTTTTACTGTAACACAGGTTGATGTATAGATAGAAAGTTTGATCATGACGTTTATTCGTGAGTGTCGTCTGAAACTGTATCATGTTGTACAAAGGTTTTACTGCAGCACAGGTTGATGTATAGTTATTGATGTCATTAGTGATGTCATTGAAGTTGTATTCGTAAGTCTAATCAGAAAGTGTATCGTGGTCTGCAAAGTTATTGTAGTCAAGTAGTTTTACTGTGACACACGTTTGTAAAAGTAAAGTTTGATCATTGACGTTGTATTCGTAAGTCTAGTCAGAAACTTTATCATGGTTTGTAAAAGTTTTTATTGCAACACAGGTTGATGATGTATAGTTAGTCAAGTTTGATCATGATGTTTTATGAAACACACATGTCATGAAATGCAAGTGTTAGTGTAGTCAAATAATTTACCGCGACGCACGTTTGTGAAAATAAAGTTTGATCATTGACGTTGTATGACTGACCGAACTCATCACAGCACTAGAAAGTTTTAGAAGGTTTTACTGCACAGTGTAGATTGTCTTGTAACTTACTTTCACAGTGTTAGAAAGTTTTATTGGAGACAGTTGTCAAATGTTTCCCTATTAGAAAATTCAAACTTCATGACTGTTAGATTCGCTTCATCAGGTTTACTAAAAGCAGTTTTCTACTGCAATGAGAGTTTAGAATGTTATATGAAAACAGTGTTCGCCACAGCACTAGAAAGTTTTTATCCTTAGTTGAGATCCGGACTGCAGTGTGTAAAATGTTTTATGTGACAGTCTTTTCACAAACGGTGAAGTGTAAATTCAGAGTGAATACATCTGTTAGGTAGTCATTAACTTTGGATGTGAAGTAAAGCGAATCTGTGTACAGAATGAATTGAATATTAGACAACGCATGCAAGTTTTTGACGACTTGAGTGGTTGAAACCAAGTCTAAGTTTAACATGTTGGATATAAAAGTGAGGTGGATAGGAATAAGTGTTGAATGTTTTATAAAACCAGATGTTGTCACACACGTTCAGTGTGATTCCATGACATTGAATCGCCTGGGTCGTAAAGTTCATCATCCAAGGCTAGGCTCCTCTACGGTTGGATTTAGGGTTTTATATTACATGTGTTAACCGTTCGTGTAGAATACGTGAAGCACATGTTCGCTTAAATGCAAATGTTGAAATAAGTTTGTAAGAAATCTTTGACAGGTTGTTGTGAAACTTAGCGAACGTTGAAAAAAGTTTTATGAAATGTTTCTTCAGTCACACTCGTTAGCGTACCAGCTTTACTAAATGTGTTGTTTGTCTTTATCAAATTGAATGTGTGTGTTTTGTAAATAAAGACAGACAGCATGTTTGCACTCTGCATCGACAGCATACAAGTATAGACATAACAACCTGTAACGTTGTTAGTCGAATGCATATGAGATAGGAAACATTATGTGTGAGATAAAAATCAACCTGCTAGATGAAGTGAAACACAAAAGTGTCACAACTAGTTTACGGGAAATAAAGGAGAACTGTGACAACGTTTACACTCATCATAGACAGATGAACATAGAAATCTGACATTCAAATGAAAGTCGTAAACATGAACTGCGGTGTAAGAAACTTTATGTCAACAACTTTATGTTGGTAAAACTTTCATAGATTGCAGGCGTGTTGAAAGCTGATATAAAGACCTGTAGAAACGCATAAGTCTTAGTTCAACGACTCGACCCTTGAACTCACACAATGAATACGTCTGTGTAGAAAACTCATTTGTAGGAAACAGCATTTTCTGAGTGAATGCAGACGATGAAAACATGACATTTAACATGACTTGCAATAGTCAACATGCTGCCAATCAAAATGTTTATCATAAAACCTATCAGTGAAAAAACCCCTCCTGTGCCCACAAAGAATCATAAGTGCACTCTGACGCCTGGTTGTCTCGCTAGCGCCTCAGCAGATAGAGTAGAACACAAAGATGAATGACAGCGCAGCCGGTGGGCGATCGTCTGTCGCGCTAGCCCCTCAGCAGATAGAGTAGAACACAAAGATGAATGACAGCGCAGCCGGTGGGCAATCGTCTGTCGCGCTAGCCCCTCAGCAGATAGAGTAGAACACAAAGATGTACGCGCTCTCTCTCTGGCGCCCGTCTGTCACATGAATCAGAGAGCTATCACAACTGTCTCAGGATGTAGGAACGTATCGTAGCACCTGGCTGATTCCCACACAGCTCATTGCAATCGGTCGGAAGGGAGATTCATGCGATAAATGCATCTAAGTTTGTTGAGTGGTTGAGGATGGCAGTCAATGAAAATATGACTTCCCCTTTCTTCCTCCAACCATAAGTTTAGAGCAATATGATTGCACGAATCAGAGATTTGAAAGGCTGTATCATTCTCTTATAAAGCAGAGTCTCTTGCATTTTACTATCATAATCATGTCTGAGAAGCCAACAGCGTGCGTGATACCTTTTCGTATCATACACCGCGGTGAAGATTTCCACAGTGATATCTATGGTGAGGATATCACTGTGGAATTCGTGAAGTACTATTCTTACTTCACCCTACAGGAAGATTTAAGTCGACGAGTGCACGAAGAGGCTGAGATGGAGGCAAGTGAGGCCAAGACGGTGGCAGTGACGTCGAGACGGTGGGGAGCGAGGCCGAGATGGCAACCAGCGAAAGCGAGACGGTCGAAAGTGATAACATGGAAAGTGAGGACATGGAAAGTGTGGTTGTCATTGTGATATCGGATGATGAAGTAAGAGTTTTACACATGCATGCGAATGGCTGTCATCTCAACTCGTTCATGTTTTCTTTCAGTGATGGAGTGAGTGATGGGCGTTCTTTAGTTCATAAAATCATCATGCACACATACAGCACACTGTTTCACCACATTTCCTCGTGAATGCATCATGAGTTCTTATAAGAACTTCCTTCTAATGCAGCTAAAGCGGTCCCAAGCCCGCCACATATCTACGGATATGGAATGCAGAGGGGAAGGATATATGATGAATGGAATGAAATGGGAGGACACTCTTGCACCACATGCAGCCACAAACACATTTCTATCTTCATTGAGATGACATTCAATCACTTGAATTCTAATGTGACCTAATCCTTAGATCTCAGTACAGTCAACTCTCTAACGTACTTATTAAACCTATTATCTCTAACTTTACAAACACTGAAAGGATTCTAACATGATTTCAAACTTTACAAACATCAACTTTATTTCTAACGTTACAAACAGTGAAATGCTTGTGACACTATTTTATACTTTACCTATCTTGCAAACACTGAAATGATTCTGATATTATTCCTAACTTTACATTCATCAACTTTATTTCTAACTTTACAAACGTCAACTTTATTTTTAACGTTCGAACAGTGAAGTGAATCTGACTTCATTTATATTTCACCTATCTTACAAACAGCGACATGGTGATAACTTTATTTCTAACTTTACAATCATCAACTTTATTTCTAACTTTGCAAACAGTAAAATGGTTGTAACTTTATTACTAAGTCAATCCACTCTATTGAAACGACAAGAAAACGACACAGTATGACCATGATACGTTATTGAAACCCACACAGCATTTTTGTTACATAACAATTCAGTTCAATGTGAGCTAGTCTTGTATCACTCATTTCATACGACATAACCTTCACTTTACTTATTCCTACAATGTTACTACTATGTGTTCTAAACTTCATGAGTTTGCTTTTACTTCTATCTCACACTTTGTTCATCATCTAACCAAGTGAATGACATTGATGATACATTATCTGACTAAACGCATTGAGTCACATTCTACACAAACAGATATTACTAACATGGATCATATAAAACGCCAAGTCTTGTGATAGGCTTGACTATGCTATGGTCTTAGTGATTTATCTATGTAACTTACACTTTTAAAACGCTAAATCCTTAAATTTCAACACAGGGACACCTATCCTATGGATTTAGGAGTTTTGCTGTATAATTTAGTAAACTTATGTCTCTGTCAGCATACAACTTTTAAAATACAACACTGACTGATGAATGATGTTGATATACTCCTAGCTTGGATAACACGAAACTTTCCTGCGTTGACTATTATATATTTTCCTCATCAACTCTTTACACACTTATGATTCCAATCACTAAGTTACATACAACGCTTCTATTGAACATGCATCAATCACCTTTCAGCTGACCACATCAAATGTAAAGTGTATAACATAATGAGTATGTAACTATCTCTCATCAACGATATCAAAACTGGCTTTTCACGATGAAAATTAAGTCTTGCCTTCAAAGTCATTTTATAAAGCGAACATATCCATCACGCATTCTACACTAAAAGAGATCGTTCATTTGTATTATCCAAATCCCTAAGTCCCTAAATCCAACGGTAGGTAACCCTACCCCTTAGATGATGGACTTTAGTAATTTAGCTGTGTCATTCACCAATGGCTAAGTTAGTAAATGCATGTATACACTCTACAACAACAGTTATCATTGATGTATGTTATATAAAACGCTAAATCTGTAAGTCCAACCGTGGCTGTCATTGCCTGCATTACTATACAACATGTTGCTCTGATGATTCTTCTACTACCCTTACTCTTTCCATTTGAGGGGTAGTGAAGAAATAAATTCATGACTTCAGGTCAAAACCTCTCTCTACACACGTTTATATTTTACATCATGTAAAAGATCCTTGCTACTTATCATAGGGGCCTTACAACTTTAAACATGATGATTTCATGGCAGTTAGACCTTTGAAGATGTGTGTTGGACACCTTGTCATGAAGTTGAATTCTCATCAGATGAATTTAATAAGAGCTTCTTCATTTTCTAAGAAAGATAGAGATCCTTGAATCTAGTGTTTGTGTGTGGCACAGTCTGTAACTTTTCTTTGTTAATAGGGTGGCCTCCAACGAATTGGTGACCGGGCCCTCGGAAGGACCGATGGAGTACTTCGACTACTCGAAGTATTCCGGACGCTGAATTCTCAGCAACGCCAGATATTCTAGCGCCATATCCCTAAATATAGGGTTCTCCACAAGCTCATGTGGAATAAGATGAACGAGGCAGCGAATTGCTTCGCTTTTCTCTGCCTGCAAAGCAGCCAGGAGAAAGACTTTCCCCATCTTCACCCTGCATCCACAGCGGAGCTCAAGGGTTCGACTCATGTCAAAGAAAGCGATATCGAAAGACATTGCTTCAAACGACTTGTAATTGATGAATGAGTGTGAACGTCTCCCTTATATTTCTCCCACATTTTTGTAACTGGCTAGCAAGACATTGAAGAATTGAACAAATCGGCAGTATCCATGCTTTAACGGCAAATGGTGACTTGCGCGCGCGCGGAGTGTACAGTAACGAATTGTCAACGTGAGAATCCTTTCAGCCGCCCACGATGACCTCTCCGACGCGACTGCAATGAGCTGTGTGGGAATCAGCCAGGTGCTACGACACGTTCCTGCATCCTGGGACAGATGTGATAGCCCTCTGTTTCATGTGACAGACGGGCGCCAGAGAGAGAGCGCGTACATCTTTGTGTTCTACTCTATCTGCTGAGGCGCTAGCGAGACAACCAGGCGTCAGAGTGCACTTATGATTCTTTGTGGGCACAGGAGGGGTTTTTTCACTGATAGGTTTTATGATAAACATTTTGATTGGCAGCATGTTGACTATTGCAAGTCATGTTAAATGTCATGTTTTCATCGTCTGCATTCACTCAGAAAATGCTGTTTCCTACAAATGAGTTTTCTACACAGACGTATTCATTGTGTGAGTTCAAGGGTCGAGTCGTTGAATTAAGACTTATGCGTTTCTACAGGTCTTTATATCAGCTTTCAACACGCCTGCAATCTATGAAAGTTTTACCAACATAAAGTTGTTGACATAAAGTTTCTTACACCGCAGTTCATGTTTACGACTTTCATTTGAATGTCAGATTTCTATGTTCATCTGTCTATGATGAGTGTAAACGTTGTCACAGTTCTCCTTTATTTCCCGTAAACTAGTTGTGACACTTTTGTGTTTCACTTCATCTAGCAGGTTGATTTTTATCTCACAAATAATGTTTCCTATCTCATATGCATTCGACTAACAACGTTACAGGTTGTTATGTCTATACTTGTATGCTGTCGATGCAGAGTGCAAACATGCTGTCTGTCTTTATTTACAAAACACACACATTCAATTTGATAAAGACAAACAACACATTTAGTAAAGCTGGTACGCTAACGAGTGTGACTGAAGAAACATTTCATAAAACTTTTTTCAACGTTCGCTAAGTTTCACAACAACCTGTCAAAGATTTCTTACAAACTTATTTCAACATTTGCATTTAAGCGAACATGTGCTTCACGTATTCTACACGAACGGTTAACACATGTAATATAAAACCCTAAATCCAACCGTAGAGGAGCCTAGCCTTGGATGATGAACTTTACGACCCAGGCGATTCAATGTCATGGAATCACACTGAACGTGTGTGACAACATCTGGTTTTATAAAACATTCAACACTTATTCCTATCCACCTCACTTTTATATCCAACATGTTAAACTTAGACTTGGTTTCAACCACTCAAGTCGTCAAAAACTTGCATGCGTTGTCTAATATTCAATTCATTCTGTACACAGATTCGCTTTACTTCACATCCAAAGTTAATGACTACCTAACAGATGTATTCACTCTGAATTTACACTTCACCGTTTGTGAAAAGACTGTCACATAAAACATTTTACACACTGCAGTCCGGATCTCAACTAAGGATAAAAACTTTCTAGTGCTGTGGCGAACACTGTTTTCATATAACATTCTAAACTCTCATTGCAGTAGAAAACTGCTTTTAGTAAACCTGATGAAGCGAATCTAACAGTCATGAAGTTTGAATTTTCTAATAGGGAAACATTTGACAACTGTCTCCAATAAAACTTTCTAACACTGTGAAAGTAAGTTACAAGACAATCTACACTGTGCAGTAAAACCTTCTAAAACTTTCTAGTGCTGTGATGAGTTCGGTCAGTCATACAACGTCAATGATCAAACTTTATTTTCACAAACGTGCGTCGCGGTAAATTATGTGACTACACTAACACTTGCATTTCATGACATGTGTGTTTCATAAAACATCATGATCAAACTTGACTAACTATACATCATCAACCTGTGTTACAGTAAAAATATTTGACTATACTAGACTTTGCTTTTGCAAACCATGATAAAGTTTCTGACGACACTCATGAATAAACGTCATGATCAAACTTTATTTTCTCAAACGGGTATCGCGGTAAATTATTTGACTACACTAACACTTGCATTTCATGACATTTGTGTTTCATAAAACATCATGATCAAATTTTCTAACTATACATCAACCTGTGTTGCAATAAAACCTTTGTACAACATGATAAGGTTTCTGACTAGACTTATGAATAAACGTCATGATCAAACTTTCTAACTATACATCAACCTGTGTTGCAGTAAAAATATTTGACTATACTAAACTTTGCTTTTACAAACCATGATACACTTTCTGATGACACTCACGAATAAACGTCATGATCAAACTTTTCTAACTATACATCAACCTGTGCTGCAGTAAAACTTTTGTACGACACTGACAAGAGCTTGTTCACTAGCGAAGAGAGAAGTCTGTGATGTGTTGCGTGTGGCGCATGAATGTCCCCCCTTCATTCCTTCATCATTTCGTCTCCGTGATAGAGACAAGAAGAACTGATGGTTCATTCTCGCATGCTTGGCCAACTGTCGGGAGACAAGTGCAATGGAGATTTTATGAGGTAACCTGTGGCAGATAGCTAAATGTCGCCCTGGCGGTCAGACTACAACGTTGAGACGAAGGGCAACCACTTGCAAACATGACGCAGAGAGGTTCCACAAGGATTACCATTGCCCACGTCCCGTGCAGTACTCATCGCTACGGACTTCACCGCTGTCTCGAAATCACCCAAGGAAGTATCTCACCGAAAATCTCCGTGACTTGCACCGTCCATGACTTGATCGCCAGACATGAAAACCGGTGGAGTTGGCAAGAGGTTGGCAGACTTTGATCAGCTTGATAGCAAGCCGTAGAGAGCTTGATTCACCAGCGTTTTGCAATGGAGATGTTTAGAGGCCACCCATGACAAGATAGCTAAGACTCAACCGATTGGCGTTCAAAGTGCTACGTTGAGAACTGTGTCAAATGCCCAACATGAGACATGAGTTGCCCCAACGGTTTCGGTCTAAACTATGACACACTCCCTTGCCACACTTATCACTACGGCATCGTCCGCCGTCCCGAAGGAACACCCTGTCAGTGGAATATTACAGCAAAACTCTCCGTGTCTTGCTCGCTTTCAGTAAAAAGCTGCTTATACCATGCGAAGACTGGCTCAGACATCATTAAAAATCATCTAGTTGACTTCAGCAGGGTCGAAAACCCCAGAAGACCTCCAAAACTAGTGAATTTAAATTTTTCAACTTTTTAGCACTACTTATGAAATTTTACAAGTAGTTTATCACTTAGGGCAGGTCAATAGCAACCGAACCTTTTTTGAATCAAGTCAAACGGACTTGTAGAAGCAAAGTTACAAGCCTTTAAAGTTTTGGAGTCTTTTATGGCCTGGAGACGAAGGCCATCTCCTGGCGAACCTCTAAGTCTGACGCCTTAGCTGATATCAGCAATGAAATTTTCTAAGTCGGTTTCTTACAGAAACCCGGAATTTGGAATGTCCGAAGCTATCATCGGAGCTCAGAGAGACGACCTACCTTTGACAATCGCTCTCCTCTAAATGAAAAGTCTCTGTCGGTTCCCGCTTATATAGTGTGTGGCGATCAGCTGATGACGTAATACCCATCATCCAAAAACTTTAAACCCGTCTATCTCCGGTTCTAGTGCTCTGATTGACTCCAAATGTTGAGTGTCACGTTTTCTCGCTCTCCCCTTTCATTTAAGTCATCCCTCGTCCCTCTACGATGACCAGAAGCCGAGTTAAAACACTCGGTCGTTTTTTCAAAAAGTTCCAAAATCTTGGAAAATGCGCAAAAACTCGATTTTTAACAGGCTCTCATTTGGAAACGGAGCCTGCCACGCATCTGAAAAGAGTGAATCCTAGAGAACAAAGCGCGGTCTTGCCCCTAAAAGAAACCCGAGCTCTTCATTCACTTCCAATCCTCCGCTATTCATCGTCAAAGTTGGATAAAAAAAGCGACATTTCACATTTGGACTTGAAAAAATCCTAAGTGTCGAGACCACCGTAGTGAAACATTTTCGAAAAAAAATTTTTGGACGAATTTCAACCTGAAACCTTGATAGAAGTTTGTTTCACATGATTCTGAACAACTTTGGTCTTTTCGACCAATTTGGTCAGTTGAGTCGTTGGGGGGGGGGGCGGTTTTTCACCAAAACTTCACCGACCCAACTTTTGACGACAAACACGATGGGATGGGTCTCGGAGCTCAATTCCAACATTTTGAAATTTTTTTTCACGAAAAAATCCTAAGTGTCGAGACCACCGTAGTGAAACATTTTCGAAAAAATTTATTTGGACGAATTTCAACCTGAAACCTTGATAGAAGTTTGTTTCACATGATTCTGAACAACTTTGGTCTTTTCGACCAATTTGGTCAGTTGAGTCGTTGGGGGGGGCGGCGGTTTTTCACCAAAACTTCACCGACCCAACTTTTGACGACAAACACGATGGGATGGGTCTAGGAGATCAATTCCAACATTTCGAAATTTTTTTTCACGAAAAAATCCTAAGTGTCGAGACCACCGTAGTGAAACATTTTCGAAAAAATTTATTTGGACGAATTTCAACCTGAAACCTTGATAGAAGTTTGTTTCACATGATTCTGAACAACTTTGGTCTTTTCGACCAATTTGGTCAGTTGAGTCGTTGGGGGGGGGGGGGCGGTTTTTCACCAAAACTTCACCGACCCAACTTTTGACGACAAACACGATGGGATGGGTCGCGGAGATCAATTCCAACATTTCGAAATTTTTTTTCACGAAAAAATCCTAAGTGTCGAGACCACCGTAGTGAAGTATTTTCGAAAAAAATTTTTTGGACGAATTTCAACCTGAAACCTTGATAGAAGTTTGTTTCACATGATTCTGAACAACTTTGGTCTTTTCGACCAATTTGGTCAGTTGAGTCGTTGGGGGGGGGGGGGCGGTTTTTCACCAAAACTTCACCGACCCAACTTTTGACGACAAACACGATGGGATGGGTCTCGGAGATCAATTCCAACATTTTGAAATTTTTTTTTCACGAAAAAATCCTAAGTGTCGAGACCACCGTAGTGAAACATTTTCTAAAAAATTTTTGGACGAATTTCAACCTGAAACCTTGATAGAAGTTTGTTTCACATGATTCTGAACAACTTTGGTCTTTTCGACCAATTTGGTCAGTTGAGTCGGGGGGGGCGGTTTTCTCCTCAGGGACCCATTCCTCCCAACACATCCTTGGCCATGTCCCTCACCTTCCTGCCAGAGGGGGGCTGAGTCAGCCTGATGACTCAGCATTTCACATTTTGCGCTTGATTTTGCAATATGCTTACTACTGATGGCAAAAAAATCAGCCAGTTATCAACGACGCAAAACTGTGATATACAGACTTTATTATTGGGTATTTCCTGTGACGTTGCATTTCTATTTTATTGAGAGATGATTGTAATCAGAGTTAATGAGAGCTGATGATCATCCTTGCGATATGCATGAGTTCAAAAAATTGTACGGGTGAAGTTACCGCACATTGAAATCACCATGCAATTAAAACCGCCTTTTACGACAGTTACTCATAAGCGGAGCCTGCCTATTGCAAGGTTTTTCTTTCATCAAACTTAGTAAATGGAAAAAAAATCATTTGTTTGGATAACCAAACAAATATTACCTAGGCATTTGATAAACGTTTTCTAAATTTCGCAAAATTCGTTAATATCGACTTACATACAAAATATAGCAAATATTTGTTAGGCATTTGTTACACATTTCCTAAATTTGTTAAATTTCCAAAACGTTTGTTCAACTATTCAAATCTTATAAATTTTCCAAGTAAATACCAAATATTTGGTAAAGTTGATAAGTTTTTTTTCACGGGTACAGACTGTTTTATCAAATTATTACATGGGTATATGTAGAGCGAAATACTAATTGTTGAGAATCCTTGTAAAGTGCACTAGCAAAGTACCGGCATCATCAACCATTGACAGCCACTTGAAGCCGCCGTTCTTAAGGTCCCGTTATCATGACAACGCATGTCAACGGCATAATGTTGTTTTACTGTACATGCACGTTATAGTCCTTAAATCAGGTCTCAACAAGTCTTTCCAATTTATCATTTTACGGAGGAAGCGTGAAACGTGACGCTTTCTTAAGTTATACACGTGAAGATTGTGCTATTTCAGATTTGCCCTTCATTCCATTACGGTCATTGGAGATATACCTGAGATAGGATGCGATAATGTGAGGTGAATCATTTAGCAATGACCGATTACGAATGGATTTATGCCATCATGATCACACAAAGCCAGCAGCCTTATTGCCACTAAATAGCAATGGAACATTTATTAATGCTTAACTTGCAGGCAACAAGCGGATTTATCATGAAATATAGATCTTAAGACCGACTGCTGTGATGTAACCAACCAGCCAGTGTACGTATGTCGATGAACAAGAGGCAGTTTACAGATTGCAAAAGTACAGATATGACGAAAGTGCAATCACATTGCATTGTCTATTACGACAGAATTGATGTTTCCGCTTATTAATTGTAGGGAGGAAGAATGTACAACAAATCTCAATCTTGACAACAAAGGTGTAGCAGTACATTTAATATCTAAAGAGAGTGACAACTATTAAGTCAATAAAAGACACCAACACCCTTGATTCCCCGACCGCACTCGCCTAACCCAGGAATCGAACCGAAGTTCGCGGTGGAGACAAGCTCTCACTTTCTTTACAAGGCCACCACTGACGGTACAAAAACAATGTGAGTGAAAGCAGAAGTCATCGAATGGCATTGCTTGCTGCGGCATAGAGCATGTGTGGCATAAATCTCTAGCCTTGAAATCTGCATGCGGTATCTATACAGATGCTGAAAACAAATTTTGAATGAGATCCTTAAGATAACATAATTTCCAATATAATTCTGCAGTTCTTTGCATCTTTATCAGTGCATTCAAAAAGTGGTTATTGCATTGAAAATCTATGTATTAGATGTATTGAGATATCACTGCAGTTCCTCGCACTAATGAAAGAATTCAATATCGTACAGGAAATATAATACCGTATAACTTATCGTGTCTCTACCTGTAATTGAACTCACTGTCTATGTTACTTAAAGCATGCAACGCTTCACGTCTCGTGTTTCAAATATCTCATAGACAGTTCGTTCACTTATTAGTTCAATTGTAAACACTAAAGTGTACAAATATGCAAGGTAAGCAATCTGCAGTCACTATGAGAGAACAATGCAAAATAGCAGATATAACGCTTCAAAGTGCAATCACATAGCATTGTCTGTTACGACAAAATGGATGTTTCCGCTTATTAATTGTAGGGAGGAAGAATACATAACAAATTTGAATGTGCTAAACCTACTCCTAATTCTATCTGCAACAAATCTATCTGCCAATGACATAATGAAAGTTTGAGTTTAATTAAGTAGCCACAGAAATCCGACTTTCCGCTAGTTTGGATAGCAGCTGTTTGCTGACAGCAATTCCAATTTCCCGGCTAGTCGCTGATCTATGTCAATGCTGTTAGATCTTCAGAAGAATCAAATTGATCAAAGATGCAATAGTTGCTGATTCTTGTCCTAATGAAGGTTACGAACTGCATGCAAAGCTCTCATTTCACATGGTCAGCAGTAATGATTAACACAATCATTTGGAGCTATTTTGAACAAAGCTTTCATCATAGAGTAGGTATATTAGGCAGAGTAGCAACTCCGCATTTATTAAATCCCCAATGTGTATACACTTTCGATTTTATTGAATGAACTCGAGGTGAACAAAGTTGGAATTGTTACCAAATGTGAGATGCGCAAATTTTTGCAGTTTTGAAGAAATTGCCACGGAATTTACTGATCATGATTGTAATGCAGAAGGAATGATAGTATTTTACAGATCCTGCGTGTCATGACAGACTTGGAGAAGTAATGTTTGTTAAATTAGCCCGACCGGCTATTACTTTCATGCTTAACCTCAAGAGTGTTTTCTTGAGCATGATCATATCACAAGCAACCTGCCACTGGCAGAGCAAAATAACAATCAATGACAATGATTTCAATTAACTTAAAAAGATGCAAATGGATCCACATCACTATTCAGATTCAAGAAATAAAATATGAATTTATAGTGAATCAAAAAATCAAGCCGATGAAAATTGAATTGAAGACATGAAATTTCAGCGAAAAAGGTACTATAAGATCTCGACTTTTCCTTGAGGACTTCCATCATAATGCGGTTCATGAAATTTCCTTGATCATCAGCATAATTTCGCTTTGCTACGATGCTTTTTAGCAAATATTCATTTCTTTTGATATCCAACATGTTTCATACTTCATATAAAGAAGCTTCATGTTGGTAGTATACAAATATGCAAAAATCGAGCTTTTTAAAAACTGCTCAAATAATTTCTTGGACCACAGGAGCGCAATCTCCGCAAAAAACAGAATCTTTTCATATAAAAATTTTTACTGTATACAGATGCTTTTTTGAGTCGACACTTAACCTACTATATAGTACTCTATGGCTTTCATATTGTCTGCATCATAGAAATCCAACTTTTCGCTATGTTTAAGTTGTATTTCATTGAAAAATACTTTTATATACAAAGAGAATTGATAATAATCGTGAATTTGCTCGTAGCCGTTTTCATGACAACACATGTGCAGGACGTTCTTCAATGTCCATGGCTGTCAGATTTCTATGTCGGCTACTATTACAAACTCTTGATAAGAGACGTGACTATTATTCGAAAACTTGACGTAATTGAAGTTACGAGTATTATTGCTTTCAACTGCAATTAAGATAAATTGATTGCTTAGCGCATTTCATTTGCGATACACTTTTGATTAGTGACTTGAAAGTAAGGAATTATAATAATAGCGCAGTTCATCGAGTAATTTTTAATTAGACAATATTTCATAATTTAATAGTTCATATATCAATCAGCGCTGTGCGATAGCCGCACCTGCTCGAACCGGTGCAGCGAAAGTTTTAAAAAGTTGCGCTGAAGCAATACATGTATAGCTGAAACATAGCTTCGTTTATAGAGTAAGTATATAGGTAGATTGTCGACTCAAAAAATTTCTGTATAAAGTGAAAACTTTTATATCAAAAGATTCAGTCTTCGGCGGTCCAAAAAATATTTGTTCACTTATTAAGAAGCCAAATTTTTGCAAATTCTCCAGTGTGCATACATGCATACTATTGACGTGAACACAATAGATATGAAGCATATTGGATATCAAGAGGAATGAAGATTTCCTAACAGTATCTTAATATATGAAATACAGCTGATTATCAAGGAATTGACATGAGCCGCTGTATAATGGAAGTCTTCATGAAAAAGTCGAGATCTTGTTGTGTTTTCTTGGTCGAAATTTCATGTCTTTAATTCAATTTTCATTGGCTTGATTTTATGATTCACAAACTTATGCTTAATCTTTTGAATCTGAATAATGATGTGGACCCATTTACATATTTTTAAGCTAATTGAAATCATTGTGTTTGATTGTTATTTTGCTCTATCAGTGGCAGGTTGCTTGTGATATGATCATGCTCAAGAAAATACTCTTGAGGTTCAGCATGAAAGCGATAGCAGGTCATCGAATTTCTAATTTGGTAAATATTACCTCTTCAAGGTTGTCATGACACACTGAGGATCTTTAAAATACTACTATTCCTTCTCAATTGCTGTCAAGCTGCAAAAATTTGCATATCTTACATTTGGTAACAATACCCAATCGTGTTCACCTCGAGTTCATTTAATGATATCGAAACTGCATACATATTTGGGAATTTAATTATTAGTGAGTTGCTACTCTACCTAGAATACTTACTCTAAAGCGCAGATATTGGCAATTGTTGCTACTAAGCTCAGAGGTCTGTATTCGTGACACGAATGCGACACCTCGATGTTTAGTGTCGTGTTGATCCCTGTTATTCACGTTCGTGTTTCGACAATGAGAGTCTTGTTTTATTTTGGTGTTAACAAGGATTCTTAGTCAAATTTTTAATCGAGATAATTTGATGACTTAACCTGCGGAAGACAAGTCTAGAGAACATTATATTCCACGATGATGAAGCATAAATAAACAGCATCCCTTCAATCCACTTGCACAGCTAGGTTGCAATACCACTATGTCGAGCCTACATTCTGTATATGTATGGAATTGCCAAATACCTGGACGTCGAACGAGCATCAAACGTTTTCTGAGCGGGGCATCAGTCCGTTGGTGGACCGAGCGCACTATCCACTGCCTAAATTTGAGCAGAACAGTGCACTCCTCGTCCACGCAATTGTTGTCACTTTAAGTAACGTGCATTATCAAAAGCAGGGTTTGTCATAAACAATATATGGTGTACCTTGTGTACAGGATAACTTGATAAACGGCTTCTTGTTACTTTTAGATCTGCCACTGGTCTGCAGCCATTTGACAGAGAAGCCACTGAACTTTTAATCTAATTCGAATTACTTTGTAACTCGTTTTAGTTACTGCAGTCCACTCCGGTGACCTATTGTTTTGCATTGAAAATATATTTTAAATAAATTACACATTGATTATTATTGCTATGACAACTGATGTATGGTGGTGAGGGTTTGATCCTGCCAATTTACACAATCGCATGTAAGCGGCTCGTGCCTCAGTTGGTAGAGCACATGTTTAGTTAGCCTGAAGTCGTAGGTTCGAATCCTGACAGCCGCACATCTTTTGTATGGTAATTTGATCTATCAAACGACTGCAGACCTCTAGTGTGGCTCTGGCAAGCAGATGCTGGATTTATTGAACAATAAAATTGACAGAAATCTATTCATTTCTAAAAATTCCCACTAACAGTCAATTTTATTCTTCAATCAATTCCAGCTAAGGAGCGGATTTGATCTCCATCTTTGCGTATGCCACTCTCTCGAGTGTTTCTCACCATGTTCCTCATCATCTCCTAAGTCGTAGACATTCATCCAATCGGCTCGCTTTCTGTCCCAGCTTAGCCTGTCAGTCATTCAGATAGACACTGAACCGATCAACATCACGACCTTGATAACAAAACATATTGTTTTCATCAGCCGTCACAGACCACTTCTTTCGACATGGCCGTAAAGATCTTGCGTCATCATTCGTTCTGCAACTTACCTTGAAAACGTCCGTTAGCTATCACACGTTAATCTGCCTCGCATGTCTTCGAAACCACTCTTGAACCTGCAAATAACTCTTTATAATCTGCTTAGCAAGACCTATGTACGATCAAAAGCAATCGGATCTTTTGTTTTCTATCGCTTGTACAAGGATAACCAGTAGTCTACAAGGTCGAGCAACCATGCAAGGAGTGGATGTCTATGGCCAGATTCCTTGGCATGCATGGTGTGAGTGGCCGAAATCAAGTAGCATTTTTACAAGAATAATCTTGAAAGAAGTCATGAATCTGATCAGCTATTGGAAACTGAAGTCAAATGATGAAAAAAATTTTACTATCTTTTTGAAAAATATCAATTGATTCAGGTGTTGGCACTTTTATTATTGATACTGTTAGTAGCGTTTACTAATTATGCTTGTGTAGATATTCGAATTATCACTGTCAAAGGTCTTTTTTCAATAATAATTGTCAATTTTCAATAATGATTAATGATTATAATGAATAATTAAATAATAAAATAAAATAAATAAAATAATTCATAATGAATAATTGATAATGACAAAGAATAGTTGATAACGATAATGCATCATCTATCATGCCATTATCTATAAGCAGATCCTGTCAGCTTCATGAAGATATACGCTGGTGGTAGCTGAAATGTATCGCTAGCGATAATCGAATCTTGTAGCATCACGAAAAAATTGGCTCTTTCAGGAATATTTATATGTCGTGAAGATACTTCACTCGCGCCCTCCTGTTTTCTGAAAGCAACATGGCGTCATACAATTGAAGCTTCGGTATATGGAGACATGGTGGTCGTAACCCATTTCTTCGCAAACTTAACTTTTATTATAGAGTGCACAAAATTATTGTTTGTGGGTTGCTACCAGCACATTGTTGCTGAAAGATATCTTTATATTCTATACATAATATAGGCATTCACATACCTAAGTCAGTATCAAAGAAAACATTAGACAATAATGTCACTTAAATCTAGTCCGGCAGCGAGAGCGAATTCTGCAGGGAACGAGACCGAAAATGAGACTTTCACAGAATGATGTACAAACTATGCCTACTACGAATCTGCGCGGCTGCCGAGCTGGTTCCTCTTCTTGTCAGATAGGGTTAGAGAAAAACACTTGTTAATCGAATGGGACGGAGATTGAAGTTTTTGGTAAAAACGAAATTTTCTATGTTCACACTCATGTTATTACCAGAGTGCATAGAAATTGACATCAATAAAACCTCTAGAATGGAAATTAAGCTTCATGCAATACACAATAGTGGCACATGAATCGCACGCATTTTCACTTAGATGCACTTGTCAACGGCTGTATCATTGGGTTAGAATCAGTCACATGCCTAATTCTAAGCTTTTCATTGGTGGTTCATACCCCAACTTAGTTCCCCCGGATGTGCCGCGACCTTGAGTCAATTTCCATTCTAGTCAACTTCAGATAAACAATTTATTTCTATGCCAGAGTGGGACCAGTACCGGTGAGGTCTTCGCTCTTCGGTCCGGATCAGGTTGGTTATTTCTTGCTTTTATGTCGGCCTTATCTAAGATTCAGTCAAGATGTTTTCCTATTCAGAATTAAGAATTTGCTCATGAATATAGGCCCTAGTCACTATTGCATGGATATTGTCAAATATGTGTAGACTATTCATAAATTGAAATATGCAAGAAAGTTATGCTTGTCTTTTAAAACACATTAATGACTCACACCGACAAAGGACGTTAACATGTTATCAATAACTTATGCGCCATCGGTGAAAATCATGGTACATATCGCAGAAATCCCTTTTTATGAACTGATATGTGCAGAATGAGCATGTCTATAAACCTTTCGTTAAAATTCATTATGGCATTACAGATAAATATTGGCGCTCATTGTGACAAACATTATTGCAAACCGAGCAAATTAAAGTCGATTGCAAAGCAAAAAAAATATCGGGCCCAGCTCTGAGCATACAATTGCACATTGAGTGTATTTCTGAGGGTTCCCAAAAATTCTGCTTTTAAAACACTTGACACTTCGTCTCAGTCATTACACCAGTAGTAATTAATAAATGTTGTTCTTTGCAAAAACAATGTAATTCTTTTTAAGTAGAATATTGCATGCTCGCCAAAAAAAGAAACATTGATGGAGCGTACTAAAACAATTGATTCCCAGAAATGTAAAATAGGCCTGCTGATGATTCCTGACATTAGATGAAAGTGTCTATTCCCATATGTTCCAAAATTATGCTATTTTTGTCTCTTTTTCTCATGCTTCCATTTATACATGCTCTGATTCTTTGCAATGAAATACATTTCAAAATTCTTCTTATGTCCACCATGAGCTTTGCTATTTTAGTTTTCTTGATAATGGCTATGGTGTGAATTGCGGAAATGTATCGAACAACGTACTGTACATTTATATCACCACTTCCATGCATCTTTTGAAATTATGCACAGATAGGCATATTCCGTCAACTTTCACAAAAGGGCCTATTTTAATTAGTTATAGTTGTAGCTACTGGTTTGTTAGTCATCACCTATTAGTTAGTTAGTTATTCGCCTTTACTTTTCTGATTGACTGCAGCATGAAAATCACCAACTAAACTGATTGTCAGAACGTACTAAAGGAAGGGTTTTGCGAGTCGCACCTGTTTGCGTCAGAGCACCGAAAATTTCATAAATCACGTTGAAGCACCTATAACTGCAAAAATAAGCTGCTTTGCGTTATGGATAGTTCTGCAAGTTGGGTCTGCAAAGTTGGGTCTGTATCTTTGTTATTTTTATGAGTGAAAATGTTTCGAATCAAATGCAAATTGGATTGAAATAAAGAACCAGGAAAATTGGAGGAGAATGCGCGCTGCGTGCTTTAATAAAAAACGATCTTTTTTAAACCATCGCCATTAATATCCTGTATTGATTTTTGGATGCGCAGTGCCTGATGATATCGTATTAGTGAATATAATTCCGATATTCGAAATTCTCAATGAGATTCCGAAATTCAGAGGTCGCGGTAAATTGATATTAATTGAATTGTCTAATTTTCGTCACTGAACAATCAAATCTAACCTTTTTTTCTCAACAGCAGGAAATGCCCGCATCGGTTACTTTTTACACAATTTCATTTTTATTATATAGAAGATTTAATTCCCGAATTAGCAAGTAGTCCAAAGAATATTTAAGAAAATCTTAATTAAAATAATGTAGCAAGATGTCAAAATGGTCGAAATTCAGACTATGTCGCATCGGACACTGGCGTGATTAAGAGTGGGAGTATAGATGCCGGCCTTCTTGTCCTATTTTCCTTACATGACTCATCATCTTCATATTTATCACTCCCAATGGAATAATTTTCAAACACATTTCATCGGAGACTGCAAGGATATGTTGTGGTAATCCAAGATTAGATTCGGCAATGTGGACCCTCAAGGTCAGACCTTTCGAATTATAAGCCGATGGAACCACTGGCGATTACCTTCTGGATTATCTTCCATCATCATCACTCGATCATCGAGGTATTCAGAATAGAAAGAAAGCATGATCTTTTGTCTATATGAAACTCATTTCAAATCAGCTCATCATAGAAAAATTGATCATTTTTTCGGATTTCCCTATAATCAATTAAAATGCTAAAAACGAAATTTAGAATACATTTTCCAGCTTTCTACTGTTTGCAATGTGCCATTTTTATCATCTACATACATGCATGTACATGTAGTAACAATTCAATTGCAGCAACTGCTTGGTGGGACCAAACTTTGGTTGGAACTGTGGTGTGAGCAGCTATGATTCAGACCAGGCCTCGTCTGTTGTTTGGGCGGAATACTGATTGTTTGGAATCAGTATTCAGCTGATGACATTTTATTTAGTTAATTGTCGTTTTATAGGTTTGACCGATCAAGAGTCACCCGTTTCATATTAAGGAGAGACATTTCACCTGCAGAATGACATCACCGTTCGCAACATTGACACTTCGAGTTCATCGCTGACATTCCAACAGCAGAATTACCGAAATGAGGTGAAGCGTTCCCGTTTCAAATGCCAATTGCCATACCAACAGCATAAAAAACAAAATCTAGCACAAATTCAAACTAATCAATTGCGATCTGCAGCTGCAGACATGAAACAAAGAGGCAAATAGCAACTACAGAGTTGATCACAAAAAACGGACCACCTAAATTTCGTTGAAGTTCAATTGATTCTAATGCTTTCCAATCACATCTCACAACAACGTAATGTATATCATCCGAGAGCTTGCGTTCTCAGCTTTAAAATGAGCTATGATAGACTTGCATCCATTATTGCATTTGCTGAGTAGTGCAAAGCAGCATGTATCACGCAAGCACCATGTAAGGTGAACGAAGGTTCAAAACAAGACAATTAGGCATGTCTTTGTTCTCTCAAAGCGGCTGCCGATTGTTTACCATCATTATTTGTGTACTTTTGCGGAAATGAAAACAAATACTGAAGAAGTTTAAAAATGAACTATTGAACTTACATGAATGCAACTCGCATGTTCGTGCTCCTCACATCATAAGGATTCTGTAGATTTTTAAGATTTCTAAGATTCTGAAGATTCTGAAGATTCTGAAGATTCTGAACAATTTTGATGAAAAAGTGAGAACATAACATTTTCAACCCAAAAGGTCATGATTTTGTGAAAACTTCTAGATATCAATAATTTTTCATTAGTTCTCCGATTTTGATGAACATTATGTCATAAGAGAGCTCAGAAAATGCTCGTTCTTCTCGTTTTTACCGTGCCTAATTTATTATCATGCTCACATGTTTTCTTATTGAAAAATTGTAATTTGCAAATTGAGTGATTTTCATATTTTGAACACTCCTTAGCAAATACAATAACAGACGCAAGTCTATTATAGCTCATTTTAAAGCTGAGAATGCAAGCTCTCGAATGATCTATAACACGTTGTTGTGCGATGCGATTGGAAGGCATGAGAATCGATTGAACTTAAACGAAATTTAGGTGTTTCGTTTATTATGATCAGCTCACAAGTAAGGGCTTGAACAAGTAACGTGGATAACATTAAAATGTCTATCTTCTTGATAACAATAAAGATGTTTTGGTATGCTTTCTTCCATGGTTAGGAGCCATTACACATTTATCGATAAATCTCATGATCGATATGTTTTATGCTTTTCTAGGATTCATTGTTGATGAAAACTTAAATGTTATTGAAGTATTGATTTCAAGACGAAAACGATTAGCCATCATTGAATGTAGCAACTTGCATCCATCCGCTTTCCAAGCTTATTAGAAGATCAGAAAATCAGTAATCGATTGATAGATAAAAATGATAATTGATAAATCAGCTTAGTCCAACGCTTTTATTTGTTTGGCCCCGCGAGGATGCACATCCGTCACTCACTTCAGTATCTTCTCAGTTCATATAGCGTATCTCGTGTCATTATCTACTGCACACGAGCGCAAACTGTACACTGTTCGAGCTGTGCCGATTCTGTATGATCTGTTGTATGAATCCAACTGCAACTAATCAGTTAAACATCCGATTTCATTTCCTCATTTATCAAGTTGAAAATGTAGAACATTCAACAACCTTGAAGTCTTTCGAAAAAGACCAGTCATTTTGAAAGAAAGAAAGAAGAATGACACAGGTTTTTATGTGCACGCATTGTCAATTAATCTTTATAAGCAATTTCAATGTCTGTAGCTCAACAGGTTAAATACTAAAGAAAAATATGCATCTTTATTACTTTCAGTTTCATTTTGCATTTAAAACGTTTAGTTTGCAGTAGATTTCGTAAAGAGGAGTTTACGCATTCATACCGACAAAAATGCACTTGAAGCGGCAATGACGCAAATTCTTCTTGACTGCTGCACTTTGAAATATCTTTGTCAATCTTGAATGGACAAAAATCGTTCTTGACAGGTCGAACCTATATTAAGATCGGAAAGTTTCCAGTGTGGCCACTCGCACAATTAAAACATATTCGCAATATGTAATTACACCTCCATCTCAATCACTTGTGTTCAGCGCAGATCTCTATGTATTATTATTCACTCACTTGATTTCAATATACACGATTCTGGTTTTGTTTATTGCGCTTTCTTGAGAAGAGCTCTGTTCAAGAATTGCACTTCCAGCAGTAGGGTATTACATCAACATAGTAATGAAAAACAATGATATCATATTGCGTAACTAATTTACCAACTATTCATTTTGTACATTTCATACATATCCGATGTGATCTCTCTTTCGGTGTCCATCGAGATAAATAATAAGTGTCCATTCCTGTCCAGTTGAAGGGTACCACGGCTAGTTCTTAGATGGGCATGTTGCTACAATGGTCCTGCAGAGTAGAAGAATGAATTAAGTCTCACGTACAACTAACGGGAGATGAACTTTTAATAAGGCATATTTTCCCATTATGAAAATAATTCAATACATTATTATTTAGTAAACTGCAGATTGAGAATAGCTTACGTTTCTTCGCAGGTTGAGGATTTTTGCTTTTTGGATATTGTGTCATCACCTGAAGATATAAAGAGTCTCAAATTCACAGGTCTTCTGCTTCAGAGTAAATGTCGTGATTGTTTTTCAGATTGACCTGTCAATATTTCGCAAGCTGCACTGAATTGAGGAGAGTGCTTTTTCCTTAACGAATGTTATTTGAAGAGTTTGCTACAGGGACAGGACAAACGAATGTGCAAAATGCGCTCCCGGGGTGAAACATGGGCTCAGTGTGATGAATAGGGTGATTGAGATCACGCAGATTGCACTGAGAATATTGGGTTTAAATGAATATCACCTTTGTGATTAGCGAACAGTCTTGCATAGAATTTTCAGTTTTTCTACCGGTCTCCACTTCAATGAAAATTGTTATTTTTTACGTACTTTAAACTATTGGCATATATCCGATATTTCCAGGAGTTAATTCACTCTACCTCGCATGGCATAATTGGTATCTTCGTAGATGGCGAATTGGTCAACTGTCCTGCAATATCTGCATAATTGGTCTAACATTTTGAAAACGAGGCAAAGGCATGAGCATACATTTATGGTTAGAATGAATTAAATATAGTAATCAATGTTTAATTCTGATTCTGCAAACACACGAAGTCCTCGATCAAAATATAATTGAACTCGGATACGCCTCGTCCAATTATATTTCATTCTCGGACATTCTATGATGCAGAATCAGAATCAAACATAGATTATTATATACATCTTTTGTATATCAAGGGTGTATTCAAAGTATAATCTACGGTAAATGTCATAATTCTGCTAATAAGCTATCTATATTGCAGTAACAGCTCTGATGCACTTAATCTCCCGGTAGTAACTAGATATCCATGGATAATGATATCCAAAACATCCGCTAATTACATGCATATTCAAAATCTCCGGTGAAAGATAGGTATTTGAAAATGAAAAAATCGCTCATTTCTATGTTGCAATAATATTGATGTAATTAGGAATCTATAAATAAACGAAAACACCAGATTCATCAACGAGCACTTTCGTCAGTCCTATTTCATGTTGTATGCGAAACTGATTAACAAATGTTAACACAAAATGATCAATAGTCACCAAGGCAGACAAAGTGAACAAGATATCTTTCTAAACACAAAGGTCAGGAGGAAACCATACAATACACAATGCGTCGCAGATGGACAATAGCTGGAATTTACGAGGACGGAAATGCGTCATTAATATTACGAAGACATAATTGAAGATTGGACTCGTCATCCTCAATTGTGTTTTCGCAATGTTGATGACGCGCTCCACCGCTTTAAGATTGTTTTCCGTCCTCGTAATTTCCAGCTATTGATCATACGAGGCATTGCGTATTAAATGGTTTGCTCCTGACCTTTGTATTCAGAAAGATATCTTGTTCACTTTACGTATTTCTATTTATTTGTATTAGCATTTATTCAGTAAATGACTACAGCTGGCGCCAATTACAGTCATTATGACGAAAAATATGACAAATATTAGAATATTAGGATAAAGGTGATAAAAGATGGATAAAACGTATGATCAAGTTTAACAGAAAATATTAAGTAAAAGTCAAACACAGGTTGGCATGTTTATGAAAGGAAATTCTCGGATCGAAAAAATCCACAGAGGTCAGAGAACTCGCTAAGGCAGTCGTACGCGGAATAAAATCGGTTTTCCTTAAAGTGAGACCTCGGTCATTATCAAAGGAAAAACCTTAGAATGTCTCGTACGTCTGATAGGAACATGTAAATAAATTGAAGAAGTTAGATACGAACAAAAATTGATTTCACTGTGCAACACCTTATGAAAATACTTTAAGTCAGTTTTCTGGCGCCTGGCTTCTAGGGTTGTCAAATGAAAAGTTTGACACAACTGCAAATAGTCATCATTATCATACTTCAACTTGCGAATAAAACATAATTGTTTGACAAATTTCTTTTGCACGAGCTCTATCTTCTGGATTAAGTATTTGGCTTGAGGAGACCAAACACTCGAACAATAATCAAGATGAGATCTAACATGCGCATTATAAACGGCTTTCATGGTATCAATATCGCAAAAAGGTCTCAAAATCCTACGAGTGAAACCTAACATGCGAAAGGCCTTCCTAACAACTGTATTCACATGTAAAGAAAAATTCAATTTAGAGGTGAAATATACACCGAGATCTTTTACTTGCGATACTTGCTGTAGAGTAACACCGTCGAGAGTGTAATCATATTTAATAGTGCGAGTGCGTCGTAGCGAAAAATTCATAAAAAACACTTTTTGATATTCAATTTCATGAGCCATTTCTTGCACCATACAGCCAGGGATTGAATATCAAGCTGAAACTCGAGACAATCGGCGACACAAGAAATTTTCCTAAAAATTTTGACGTCATCAGCGAACAATAAACAATAACTCGAAGTTATGTACTGAGGAGTGTCATTCACATACATGATAAAAAGGGATGGTCCAAGGATAGAACCCTGTGAGACGCCAGACTTGACCTGTGACCAATCCGATTCAATACCTTGTAAAACAACTCGTTGATACCGGTCAGATAGATAGCTACGGAACCATTCGAGGTCCCGACCCGTAATGCCAAAGTTGTTTTGCATTTTAAGTAGCAAATGATTATGAGACACGGCATCGAAGGCTTTCTGAAAATCGGTATAGACCGCATGACCCTGACAAATTTCGTCCAAAGCCGATGTTATAAAATCTTTGTAGCATAGCAGATTGGATGAAGTAGATCGTTTAGCAAAGAAACCATGCTGCTGATCACAAATTAGTTGCTGGAGATGTAAACGTAGATGTTTATTAACAATACGCTCAAAAATCTTGCTAATTATAGGCTGAATACAAATAGGGCTGTAAGATTCAACACAATGCCTTTTACCTTGGCGCTTGTAGATAGGAATGATGTTGTTACATTTAAGCAATGAAGGGAACTCAGATTTCGAAATGGAAAGATTAAAGAAGGTAGCTAGAGGATAACACAGTTGATCCGCACAGTTTTTCAAGAAGACCGCCGGGACTTTATCAAAACCACTCGATGTATTCACATCTAGCTTTAACAGTTCGTCCCTAATTTCAGCATATGTTACGGTTGGAAGTTTGAACTGAGAAACATTGCGATATTCACACAACGGTAGTTCAGAACGGGCGCTAATCAAAAACACAGATTCAAAGTAATCGCAAAAAGCTTTCGCTATCTCACGAATAGAAGTGTGTTCAGTGTTCTTGTATGTTATAGTGTTCGGAATGGAAAACGACTCTTTCTGAGACTTGACATAAGTCCAAAATCTTTTCGGATTCAATTTGATGTCCTTACTGATCTCTTTTATGTATGAACAATGGCGAGATTTCTGCATATATACTTTTAACTTCACATCTTAACCGGCAAAATGAAGAATATTCATCAGAATTTTTATTGTAACCAGTTTTCACGTAACTTTTATGTGCTCGCTCTTTTTCTTTTTTACCAGGGCTATGAGATGACCATCATACCATGTAGGAAACTTCGACGCGCGGTATTTAACAGTGGGAACACAGTCAGCCATCACCGCAAAAATGAGATCATAAAAGTATGATAAAGACTCATTTGCGCTGCTGAAATCAGCCAGGCTGCTCCAGCACAGAAGAGAGAGAAGTACATTGATTACAGTGAAATCGGTTTTTTTGAAATTAAATGTAGTTCTGACGATTGTGGGACATACGGTTTTATTGCGCAAGGAGACTTGACATTCAAGAGCACTGTGAGTTGATGAGCAAGGATTTTCACAAGTATTGACAATGACTTTCAAATCATTAGTCAAAATCAGATCCAAAGGCTTCTCATTGCATGTAGACAATGTATTGTGTTGACGCAACTCATCATTATTGATTACGTCCAGAATATACGACGTCTTTTGGGAGACCGAATCATGGTTGTTGCAACGAGCGTACGTATTATCCGAACAAGTACACCAGGAAGCATCAGACATGTTGAAGTCACCTAGCACTAAAATTGAATCTTGATTCTTCATAATACCATGCACCCTCTCAATGGATGTTTCAAACTGCTGAAGAACCGGTAATTTGGAATCTGGGGGCACTTATACAGTAGCGATAAACAGCTTTTTTCCATTGTCAATTCTCATTTCAACCCACAAAATTTCCATGTCTGCTTCTAAATCGCAACGACGTATAGCTGGAAATCTCTTATCAACAGCCAGTAAAGCACCTCCTCCATCTTTTTTCTTGCTGGAAAACTGGTCTCGGTCTCTACGGAATATTTGAAAATCAGAATGTGTCAGAATTTTAGCGTCATTTATGCCATCATGTAACCAAGTTTCAGTTAAAGAAACAATGTCATACGCTGAAGAACTGTCAAATGAACTATTGAAATCATGCAACTTTCCTCGAATGCTGGTTGCATTGAAATAGAAGATATTTAAAACGTTCTTATTGACGACTTGATTCTTGATAACAGCCATGTTGGCAAAGGAAAGTTTGTCGATTTGAAAAATAAAAAGTATTTTCCAACGGCAACCTTTAAACGGGATTCGAACCAAGCACCAGAAATTCAATACATCGTTTGGGTGACATTGTTAATTCGATGACCACAGTGACGCAACTTGCAGATCAGGGAGGCTACCAGTGTGCACAGTTATATTGCATGTGAGTCTGCCTTGGTAACCATCGATCACCAATTGGCTTTCAGTTATGATGTAATGATTCTACCGCTTGTAGAAATCCGAAACGTATATTTTTCAAAATATGAAAATGCGCACAATAAGTAAAACAGTGATGAATGATGACATTTCATGAGTCAAAATGAATGACAACATCCTATTTACAAAGATGGCATGAAATCAATGATTATGAAAATATGTTTATGAAGTCCGGAACAAGTAAACAATACACATGCATACATGTACGTGAAGCATTTATCATAATCAATGCAAGAACAAAAATATCAGTGTCTTGCAGCAAAATTGCAGCAACTTGCAAAGCCTGCTATAACAGCATGGCTCGCATACGGGACAGGAAGGCTGTTACAATTCTTATCTTCTATTTAAACAGTTGCCACAGAAAAACAATTCGGATTTTCTGAAAT
The DNA here is from genome assembly GCA_907163375.1 of Prostheceraeus crozeri. Taxonomy (NCBI): domain Eukaryota; kingdom Metazoa; phylum Platyhelminthes; order Polycladida; family Euryleptidae; genus Prostheceraeus; species Prostheceraeus crozeri. Next base: position 125,933 of record CAJQUW010013018.1, read on the forward strand.
CTACTAAGCTTACATATAACTTTTTCTCGTGATCATGGCGTTTTCCATCTTCCATGTCACTTGCCTTTTTGCACAGTCTTCATAAGGCGTCTTTCATAAGGCGTTATGAGACAATTTTTCATCCGCCGTCTACCGCCTTCCATCGTCCATCTTCCACGGGCCGCAGTCACACCAGGGAAATCCATTTCCGATACATTCATCGCCATTTTTCACTATTTACCGTTGCTATGACTACTGTCTTGATCCTCTTTCTCGTTCGATATTGTGAACTAAGGTTGTTTTCTGATTGCTTCTCTTCGCAAATGACAGCTTCCTAAATCTTCCCTCAGACGTCACTTCACGTTGTTCTATTTTTAGAACATTCTCGCGGCTAACGCCTGACGGCTTATGGAAATGAACTTCATCCGCTGCATAATTTCATACCTTATGACCGATGGACGACGCCTTATGACTTTTCCTGTGTGACAGCCTGATGGAAGTTGGAAGATGACTTATGGCTGATGACTCTTTGTGTGATAGGTTGTATTCCTTTCTACATGCAATTAAAGGGAAATCCCAAATGGAAGATGGAAGACGCCTTTTTCTGTGTGACAGCGGCCTGAGCAGAACAGCTTTTCGACCTGCCAATTCACATGCAAAATTAATATTCCAAGAACCCTTTACATCCAAACACCTAACGTATCATCACTAAAACATGAAATCGCAAAGTCCACCGATCACTAATCAGCTGTTCGACACAGTTTCTCATACCTAATCATTCACTAGCTTTAGTGCTACAGTTATCATGTAATTCATTCAATTTAGTGTCATCAACATTTTCTCTAAAAACCAGGCATTCATTGGAGATAACACACAATAGACAATCATTGAGGTGTTATTGAAGATCTTTCGAACAAAAATTTCAGCAGAAGCTCCCAAAGAAATTTAGTTCCTCGGTGGAATAATGAAGTAAGACTCGTGAAAATTGACATATCTTCGGTCTACAGCGCCTTCGATGATCAGTTCTGCATACGCGTTACAAGAAGTTTAATATAAATTGTAGCAATATGTTGTCTTAACATGATTGTGATGTATAGTAATATAATGTGTTATAATAGCCTACCAAATTATTTAAAAGATTAACAAAAATATTAAAATTCTATTAATAATTTTAACAATAACAAAATCAAAGTAGCATGAAAGCAAGTATTTAGATGGATTTAAGCTGAAATGATTCCTTAAAATGAAACTTTGCATCTACATGCAAACTGAAATTGCCGTACTTAAATTTTAAAATTACACTGCCAGCATTGATCTGATGCCGTTAATAGAATAATTTCGTCACTGTTAAAATGAAAACATTCTACAGTTGCCATGACTTTGCCGCTACTGAACAGCAGATGACATTGTTGAACTGAATTTACAGTCATTGCTCTTGTATTAATCATTTTCACGAAGGTTGTCTAGAGAGCTTAGTGATCGAGACAACGATATCGATCAGAGTGTTGAAAATGACTTTTTAATCGAGTGAAGGTTATTTATTTCTATGCATGCATCTCCATCTGGAAGATGTTGGATATCTTAGCGTTTTTTTGTCGGCCAAACTATGACATTAAGAAGTCTATGGACACTCTTAGAAATGCATAATATTTCTATCCATGAACTATGAATAGTCATAGGCTACTAAACATTGCAAAAGAAGACGTTTTGAATTTAAATTTGATCAGAATTATACATGGAAATTTATAATACCGTAGAAAGTCCAAGAATGGAAATTGCATGAAAATTATGGCACACGCCGGGGGAACTTAGTTGGGGCAAAAAGCAAATTTTGCGAGCTGGCTTTCTTGTTTTCGGGTTGGCATTTTTAATTATCAAGTCAATTTGTGATCTGAATTGTTGTCCCTAGTCCAAAGATCATGTACACTTAAGCAATAGTGAATTTACAAAATACTGCAGCGACAGGATGACAAAGACGGAAATCCTGTAAAACGTTCTGTACGCTCATCATTTTGAAATATCGCTCCTATAATCAATCAAGAGTATAATCAGACACAAACGCAACTTGCAGTGTCGATTTACAGAGCATGCATTGCTCCAGCTTGAAATCAGAGGCCAAGAAATCTCAGAGTATTCATTTTACTTAAAAGGGTTCCCCTGTTCAATAGATTTGAACAATTTTCAAAACCTTTGCATGCTTTTGAATATGAGCTTCCAAAATATCATCACACTGTATGACATAAGTCATTTAGTGATTAATTGAAAGGATCCAGCGATATTTCATTTATCTGAGAAATGACTGTCGGTAAAGAAGCTTTCAATGTGTTTATTTCAGAAAACTCTAGGCTAGAAGGAGAAATTATCCAATAATTAGAATTTTTATCTTTGAATTCTTGAGATATTCTTACAACCAGTACACTGACCACATTCGATTATGACTCTGAACCAATTTTTGATTCGCATTCCAGTACTAAAAAATTAGAAAATAGTTGTCTGATAATAATGACTGCTACAAATAGACACAGTATATTAATCCATGGAATAGTAGGCTAATTCACATGAAAAAATGCTGCCATCTCACTTAAAGTTTAGTAAGAAAAACAGCCACAAAAGTTGGAAGTTAAAATATATTTTTTTTGGCTGTTTTTCTTACTATACATTATAAGAGTGAAATTACTCGATTTTGCTTCAATCACTTAAAGTTCTCTTCATGAAAATCCTGCAATTTGCTGTCAATAACTTCCACAACCAACTTGGCAAATAGTTTGACTATGAAACGATGTTTTAGATCGAAGCAGATCTGCAAACCATAGATTTTTCCATGTGCCATCATTACACATAGGCAAGATATCAAACTTCCATTCTAGTGTACTATTATCTACTTCTGTGGAATTATACCTTATGGTTCAGTATTTCCTCCATTATATCAATTGACCAAATAGCGACTTGCAAATTAAAAGATACGCAGAAATGAACATAAAGAAAAGAACAGCAATGAAAGACGAAGATCGATGGAGTCAATTTTATCGAATATTGTCAGCTACCAGACAGAAAACCAGAATACTGTTGATAATTGTGCTAATAATAAATTGCTTACCAATTTACATTTTTCTGCATTAGGTCGATATGATTCAATTGAGCAGATTGTATTGCTCCTATGTTTCAAATGCTAGATTTAGGCATTTCAAAGATATTCAACGCAATTACAATCAAAATAAATGATACATCAGAAAATGAAATCCAGACGTAAATATACTTTGAAGCATAAACGGATCACCATGAACTGCAAAGTGTTGACCGCAAGGACTGCAAAGTTGAACAGAGACTGTAAAGTGATGCTTATTGGTATGATCACGGATTGATGCTATCAACTTTTCAACACATGCATAGAAATAAATTCTGTAGCATAATCTGTTGACAAAATACCATAGCTATCGATCAATTATATGCAGTTCATAACAGCAAATGGATATGATGTCACACTGCAAAGAGAGGCAGACGATGGGATATCTGCAGAGAAGTTTGTGAACGCTTTTTTCGTGAGCCTGTCCTCTTTTGAAACAATGACCGGAGGGATCAATTTTATCGAGAAAGCGTATGCGCAACGATCTGAATTCTTCGAATCTGAAGAAATTGTGGCGATCGAAGCATTTTAAAAGGATTCACAGCAATCCGCAAGCGCTGAAAGATATGGAAGACTATTTTTCATCATTCAATCAATATACAGATTGTTTCATAAAAAATGGATCACCCTTAAACATCGCCTTAACTTCAACTTTGTCTAACTCCGCCAAACTTGAACAAATTTCTCTGAAATTTGGAAGATATGTCAGATGTGCTTACTAATATCATTGTTGGAAATTTCAAGCATGAATATTGAGTTGTTTTCCTGTTATAGATAAAAAAGTAGTAGATAATTTGATCTTCATTTAGCAATGTTACACAAAATCATACCTCACTCTTATAAAATTACATTTGTTTCCTTTGTTATGTAATATGTTGTTCTACAAGCCAAAAGCTATCAAGCAAAACAAAAATAAAGAAAATCGGTCAATCAGAGCCAGTATAGCACCATTATTCATCAACAATAATGTAACTGCTACATGTGATTAACTGGACTTCATGTTCCATAGCTTCCTGACTTCGTTGCGGTGGTGTTTGCAGCACTCCTGATTGCTTTCAGCTAGAAATCTATCTCTTACCGGTTGAAAACAATACAAAGCACAAATGAACAATAACGAGATCGCATTCACAAAAGGCAAAGTGTCAGCCTTGCTAGAACTGGGGTTTTCTTTGCGAGCTACAAGCAAACGACTAAATGTCCCTTACACAAATGTGCATCGATGGCATAATGAGGATTTTCGACTCTGTCGTAAAGAGGGCTCTGGCCGTCCACGCAAAACATCCAAACGTAGAGACAGCCTAATTTTGAGATTTGTTAAAGTTGATCCAAGTCTCTCGTTAACTGAGATGGCTGCAGTAGACTCGTCTATTTCTAAGTCCACTATTCGTAGAAGACTTATTAAGAGTCGAATTTCAAGAGCTGTAAGAGGCCCTTTCAGATCGAATCATCAGATCAGCATACAAAAAGACGTCTCAGATGGGCAATGAGTCATTGTCACTGGCGAAATCAATGGGATCGGGTTGTCTGGTCTGATGAGGCATCAGTCCGTCTGAAGGATAGTGATGGTCGATTGAGATTATGGATAAAATCTGATCAGGAAATTCCGAGACATTTACATCGTCCCCGGATACAAGGTGGTGCGACTCTACTGATTTGGGCTGGCATTTGGACCAATGGCCGCTCTGAACTTCACATACAGCAAGGAACCATGAATTCTGAACGCTATGTGAATGTTTTACGAATTAACATTGGCCAAATGACAGATCAACTTGGTGATCCATCGACTTGGTTATTTATGGATGATAATGCTACGTGTCACAGGAGTAGTAGAGTCAACTTATGCAAGTCTCAATTAGGGCTTAGGACATTATCTTGGCCAGCTCGTTCTCCTGATCTGAATCCCATAGAAAATGTATGGAGTATTCTAAAACGTAACGTTCGTCGTTCACTGCTACCTACAGATGGCGTATCACAACTTACGTCACTGTTAAAAAGAGAGTGGAGAAAGTTAGATCAGTCAAAAATCAACGATATCATCGAATCAATGCCTAGACGAATTGGTAATGTCATTGACAATAGGGGTAGGGCCACAAAATATTAGCCTCTTAAGAACCGTTACTGTATCATAGCCTATCAGATTATATAAGGACATTTAAATATATTAGGGACATGAAATAACATGAAAAATGCGTTCTGTATCATACTTATGTTTTATTTAGTCAAATTTTAGGATGATCCACTTTTTATGAAACGGACTGTATATATTTATTTTCTGCCCGCGTTTAAGCCCTGCATGCGCGGTCTTTTTTTTCATTTAATTGCACCTCTACTCGCAATAAACCGACGCATAAGTTTGTCATTCCAGTTGTTATTTACAGGCTACCTTCGATTGTTAAAAATATGATTTTAACACCAGGAAAAAGAGCTTGAAAAACTGATAAAAGTCAGTTTAAGTAACTTTCTAGAGACATTGTCCGGCCGTGGCACGGGTAGAATCCGCCCAGATCATAATTATAATCTTTAATTATCTTTTTTTTAATTCTTATATTCTATTATTTTCATTTATATTGATCCTGATGTCACCGGCATGCACAGTGTACACAGTTGTTCAAATTTCACTTCAAAAACAAGAGGAGCATTTAAAAATGCCGCAAGTTTCAGAAAAGCGCAGATGCAGTATTGCCCGTTCAAAAATCAATTCACCATTAGACAAGGTGGTCTGGCATTGTTGTCATTCATCCTATAAGTCGCATTTGAAATTACTTACAAGGTCTTCATGTGTATAGGCATCCAGTATACCGTTAGCAGTCACCCTTTTGAAAGGTCGGTGTCTCTAATTATTTCATACTCTAACTGCCCTTGCATTCTAAAGCTGACGGTCAGAATGTTCGTCCATGCATGAAATTGGTAATATACAAATTAAATGACGTTGGAGTATCACAGCGTCTCTGCGTGATCACCCTCAGATGACGGGCCCTTGATGGCAAAATAAAAATCAGGATTGCAGCTTCTTTGCTCTGGTAAAAAGACATTAAATTGTTATGACGTCAAAGGAAATATTTTTAGGATTCAAAACAATGAGAAAAACATTCACTAAATCATCAATTCTGCTCATAAATGTGCGCCTAATCTGATCATAAAGATTGTAATTCTAACAACACTTTCGTAGACAATGAGAGCTACACGACAGCTGTTATTGAATTCATCGGCAGAATACCAGCCGCTAGTACTTACACGATGGGAATTAATTGTAATTTCTCAGGGAGAGAGGTCAAGCAATTTGATAATGATGACAACAATAAGTAAACTTTAATTCTAAAAAGATATTAGAAATCTTGATAAGAAACAATGGCATTGTCTGAAAAATTACGGTCCGATCTCGCTTTACAAAGGTTGATACAAAACATTGATGGAATAGATAACAACTACTTGAATGTGCTCATCGGCTTTCAAATGTTTTGATGTCGAAGTGTTTCAGTTTTGCTGATTGAGGTCTAAGCTGTTCAGTGTTATTATGATGTATGTCTGATACATAAAGCTTTCTGCTTGTACAGTGATTGTAATATGCAAATGCGTTATGCAGTATATATGGAGTCCGGCCACCATCACGATTTTCTGCAGGGAGTGAGGCCAAAAATGAGACTTTCATGGAATGATGTACACAATATTGAGAATATACAACAACATGGTTGTAGAAAATTGCTATTACTCTTTTAAATGAATGAATCCCGACCGATGGCAACGAAAAATCAAATTTAGATGCAGATAGTTTGAACGTCGTGTTCCGGCTGAAAAGCTTCTTGTCAAACTGAGAGTAAACTTCGGCGGGCTATAAACCATTGTAAAGAGCTACATGTAAATTAGCTTCGATTTAATGACCGCTTTATAAATTTTGTCAAAAGTGCAGTGTTTAAATAACTTATTGTTGATTTTTACCATTACCAACGAATTAAGAAGTATATATACGGCGAATAGATTTTTGTAGCAGCTACGATTGCTTATGGTGATATAGGAGTCGAAACACATTGTTTTAGCCTGCTTGTACCACTGACACAAAATCTTAGGGACAAGACGAATTCATGTAGGCTTTTTTAGTATTTGCAACAACTGCAAATGAGCGTTTGTTGAAACTTGCGCAGCATAATAATGTCACCCTACTTTATTTTCAAATCATCGAGGTTTTCTCATGCATCGGATTGCTGAGAAATTTGATGTGCCTCTGTACATTGAAAAGAGTTCAGAACTTCGTGAGCGTCTATAATCTCGTTGCATTACAGACATCCTCTATTTTGATAATCCAGTGTAGGCCTAGTCGAAATTAGGACTGTTTTTTTAGGACTGGAGAAACTAAGCTGTTTGACCAACAAAAAATATAGTCTCCCCAAAAATTATTCCAATGTGCTTGTATGTAAAAATCGCAGATCTTATGCGTCAGACGTTTCGTGTATCAGCCGCTTTGTCAATGGCAAATATTTTTCTGTAAAACGAAGATAAAAGGAACAGTGATACAGTGTTAATCAAAATGGTCTGCATTGAAAGTGTGAAAGGGTCGTATCCATAGGTCCGGAGAATCACTATATGGGGACCATGTGGTCCGTATTACTATGGCGTCCATTTTCAAGGTTCAAAGTGTTCCATATAGTGACTTGTAAGATAAAGTGATGCAAGGATTTATGGGCCGGTTAATTGGTCCTACTATTTTCTATTTACCTTCAGATACCTACGCATACCGTACTAACCCCATTCTTCACTTTCCACCACTTTACCAAGAACACAATTTGTCTTACAATTCATCGTTTGATTTGCAACTAAAATTACCAATGAAAATAATAACTGTTTATTTTACTACAGATTATTCCAATACTTATAATCATTTGATAATTACGTATTTTATCCATCATACATGAGCCTTATATAACTTTGCCTGTCATTTCAATTTTCAAAGGAAGTATTTTGGCTCTTGTGAAATATGCTCACAACACTACTTATAAGTTCATCGGTCCGGTTTAATCTTCTGTCCTCAAATACGTATCCATCCAGAATACGGACCGCAGTTATTACTTCGGACTTTCATTTGTGCCAATTAAATACGGACATTAAGCAGATTTTATACAGAAGTGCTCCTTTCTAGGCATTTTTCTTTGCATTGCTCTACATAATTAGTTATTTTCTTGTCATATCTAAACAAATCATTTACAAAGAACATGCAATTCAGTAAATGTGTCTGATATATTTCGGACCATTGTTCTACGGACCCTTTTATACATTTAATGCGCGCCATTTTGCTTAGAAGTGATATGACGTTTGACATTAATAAAGTAGCCGCAGTGCCATTACCGTCACTAACTTCACATTGCACTCTGGCATTCTTCGCCTCTAACCTTTGATTCCAAAAATTTGTTGACATTAAATGACTTCTTCCCTGAACTATTTCTGCGTACTGAGTACATTACATAATCCTTCAAATAATTTCAAATAGACAATTATAGTTTTGTATTCATCAATCAATTCTTGATCACAACAACAATTGACAGCATATTTGGACAAGATTCAATACATCTGACGTCAAACGGTTGCCGAGTTACCTCTGTTGCTAGGATAGCTTCTCAGTAGGTTCTCAAGTTATTGTCTGAACGCATTCATGTAAGTGATTGTTTTAAAGTTGCTGTCTCCCTTTTTCATCACTATTTCAATTCGCCTTTTAAATGGGTTATTTGATGGACAAGCTCATGTCACTGCTTCTTGAACAATCGTCTATTGCAAGTCTCTCGCTCAGTGTTTCATCTCCTGATAATCCTGGTATAGAAAGTTTGCTTACGGAGATTAATGCGTCTAACTTTACAACGTCAACTTACAAGTCTTTATAATTGCCCAAATTCAGGTTGAGGCAGAGGTCGCCAAGTTAGCTACCGGTTGGCAATCTCTATTGAATCATAGTCAGGCAAGGAATTTACGAATGATGATATAAATGCAAACGTGATAAAGGGCAATGAATTTGCGACAACAATATTGAAACAGAAATGATGATAGGAATTTACATTGCTACTGGCAAAATTCTGTCTCATCTGAATAAAAATGAATCTTGGCAGTTTATGGCAGTTTAATCTTTCAAAGCACATTATTTCACTAGATTCCAATTACTTTGTAGTATTCAATTAATTACTAATGTTATATAAAAGAATTGAAAACTGTAAAGGGGCATAATTTGATCAGGGCTGAGTGAATATCTTGAAATCAGACTCGAGTATTCGCTGGTGTACAACTTGAGTTTCATTCAATATTCGAGCTTTGCAATGCTCGATGTTGCTTTTCGAGCAAACAATCTATTTCAATAGCTGAGTCACTTCACGCCTACAGCGGTAATGGAGACAATTAGTGCGAGAGCTACTGACATTTATTCAATTCACTCAAGGTCCTTGGTATTAATTATGATCAGCGTCTATCATGGGACATTCATACCGACAATCAATGCAAGAAAGCAGCACAAAGCTTGTTCCTAATCCGATCCTTGAAAAAATTGCTACCGAAGAATGACCTTATTTGTGTTTACAAGCATTACGTGCTTCCAATTTTTGAGTATTGCAATCCACTTCTTATCGGCATCAATGATAGGAATAGTCGGAAGCTGGAGAAGACTCAAAGGCGTTTCCATCATGTTGTGTGTGGACTGCATTGCGATTGTAATAATTTTCCACTCCTCTCTACAAGAAGACAAACTCAGTAATTGAAACTCTTTTCTTCTATGTCGAATGCTAGCCACATTCAAGATAATGAAAACGTCATGACAGCCGATGCTATTGTCGTAGATAAACAAACAGTCTCTCCTGATCACAAAAATGACATCCACAGAATTTATTGTAGGCGCAACACGTTTGGGTCCACCGAACTTGTGCGGCGAAACTCTTTGGAATATGTTCTTATGCGTATTTTGAATTATGTACTCTATAAAATCTGATTCTTCAAAAATTACGAGCGAAACATTTTAGATTGTGTAGTCTCAAGAGATAGGAGAAGTTGCTAAGAACTCAGTGCCAAATAACACAAAGAAGAGCAACTCATGGACTACCAGATTATACGCAGAATTATGAAGGTGAAGGAACATCGAGTTTCATACATTTTGATGAATTCAATCCTTCAAAAAGTAAGGAGCTGCTTCGAGCATTGAAACAGTTTGTTTCCGAGGCAAATCATATAGATGGACATAACTATCCTCTCAACGCAATATACAGTATCATATGTGGTGTATCTCGATTTATTCACCAAAAGTCGGAGTAAACAAATTGGTAAAACTTTTACCTGAGGTAGCGGAAAAAGCTTGCATCAAACCTCACATAGCATCTCATCTGGGAAAAATCACATGTGCAACAAATCTCTTTAACAATCTTGGACAACAATATCACAATATTTTATATATCAACGGATTGCTCATTACATGGTGGATACTTTGGTGTCGTTCTTGTTCGTGGATTTTTTGCACTTCTTGGGAAAATTGGAAATTTCTGTTTTTTCTTTTATTTGATTTCATCTCACAAGTTGTCTGTCAGATTATCATGTCCATTAGAAAGAACAGCGATGCCGTGTCCAGTATTGTGTTCTATGGGTGCAATAATACCATAGAAAGCGATTTCATTGCTTGCCATTTATGCAACAAGCCCTTTCATCTTCGAAAAGAATGTTCGTCTGTTCCAGCAAATGTAGCCAAATCTGTCCTATTGATGGAAAATTTGACATATGCATGTGACACGTGCAAATCGGTCAATATTTATGACCTGTTTGTTAGATTTGGCAAGCTGGAGGAAGAGTTGCGCTGCAACGTGAACAAATGACCATGAAAGCTAACAATGATATCGCTTCTATTATCAATGAGACAGTGAAAGAACAAATGGAAAGACAGCAGAAAAAGAAAAATCTTATTTTATTTGGTCTCAAGGAAACTGAAACCACTGATGATGCCGATGGTGATGTCGATGATGACGTGATGGATGAAATTTGTAAAACATTGTCCGTTTGAAGACGTGATATTTCTTCTTTCGTCCGCCTTGGCAAACGAAGCAGAAAACCCAGACCTATCAAACTATCAAACTAAAATTTGAGAAATCAGAATACAAGTTTAAGGCACTCAGGAATGCATGGAAACTCAAAAAATATAATGATGAAAATCAATCTAAAGTGTATCTCCGGCATGACTTGACTAGAATGCAAATTGATTTTGATAAATGTTTGGTTGAGGAATTTCATTTCAAAAAACAAAATGGTGAAAATGTCGTTTTGAGAAAAGGCAAAATTGTTAAGAAAACCAGTGGTTGACTACCGAATGATATCCCTCTACCTGTCATTTGTTACTTGAATGCTCGGTCGATATTCAACAAAACTGACGAAATGTTGGCCTTTACTTCAAAGTTCTCTCCAGACTTTATCTGCGTTACAGAGTCTTGGTCGATAATACTATCTGCGACGATTCAATTAACTTACCTTGTTATGTGCTTCTTCGTGATGATCGTACGTCAGGCAAAAAAGGTGGTGGCTTACTCTGTTGGATTCGTTCGTCGTTTTCTTCTACTCTACTTTTTTGTGAAAGTATATTTCCTGATGTTGAGTTGATGGTTATCAAAATCTCAAAAGCTAAGTTCAATTGCCTCTTGGTTGTGACATATTTCCCACATGGCGGTTCTCTGACAATGGATTTCAAACATACTTTAATTGATTACGTGATAACAACTATCGATGGCTATTTAGATCAACATCCTGAGACTCCAATATACATTGCTGGTGATTTTAATCATGTTGAGTCTTCTAGACTCGAATCAGCGTTTGCCATAGAAAATGTTGTTACTGACTCTACAAGAATAAACTCAATCCTCGATTTGGTACTTATTCCTGAATTCTATGTCGATCATTATTCAAAGCCGTGTCATCTTCCTCCTCTGGATCTTGGTGATCATGACTTAATTCTTCTCCGACCTGACAGTTCCTGATAATTCAACATGGGTAAAAGTGATTGATTACCGTGAGTCCTTCTTGAATCGGGCATTGTCGTTTCTTGGTGACATTAACTGGTCTTCAGCTTTAGAAAACTCTGACTTGAATGAATCGTGCCATCTGTTTTATGAGCTTTTGAACCATGCCATTAGCCTACTACCCACTGACATGGCATTGAGAAGAGGAGTGACAAGCCATGGATAACTAATGTCATCAAATGTGCCATCAATAAAAGGTATAAGGCCTATAGAGAGAAAAACTGGCCACTTTATTGCCATTATTGTGATAAGGTGCGAAAAATGATTCACCATGCCAAGTTGCAGTGGAGTAATTCTTACTTAACGAATCATTCAATTTGGGACATCCACAAGATTGTTACTTCCCAATCGAATGATAACTCAGCGGATTGGCTACAGCAGTGTGATCCAAAACGGAGTATTTTTGACATCATGCAATGCATCAATCAAAGCCTTGCCTCAGAATTTGTGAATGACCCAATCGACTTGAAGCCTCATCCTATTGTCGTTCCGTTCTTGTTTTCCATCCATGAGGTGGAACAGCTTCTTGGATATGTAAATCCGAAATCGAGTCCAGGGTCAGATGCTATTCCAACTATCCTCTGGTCAAAGCTTTCCTCAGTCATATCTGAACCACTGACAAAAATATTCAACATGTGTCTCACAGAAGCAAACTTACCGAGAATGTGGAAGAAGGCTGATATAATTCCCTTTCCCAAGACTAAAGCACCTTCTTTGAACAATATCAGACCTATCTCATTGCTGCCCATTCCTGAAAGGATTTTCGTAAAACTTTTTCTCAGAAAGGTTGGTTATTCATTTATGAATAAATATGACTCCGCACAATATGGCTTCACAAAGAAAAGCTCCACAACTTGCGCTCTGTTGAATGTAGAAAATTTCATAACTAGCAGCCTTCAAGAAAATGATGTTAAAGGATGTCATATACTTACGGTTGATCTGATGAAAGGTTTCGATAAGCTGTCTCATAACTTACTTATTCAAAAAATGCTAAACACTGATTTGGACAACTACATGGTTACCTTCATCTCAAACTACCTGACATCCCGCTCACAGCGATTGAGATGGCAAAGCAAATTCAGCCGCGACGTAGATGTAACAAGTGGAATCCCACAGGAATCTTGTATTGGTCCGTTGATCTTCGGATTTTTCACCTCAGACCTACGGATGGACGAAAGTGTTGACGTTCTGTTAACCAAGTACGCTGATGATTTGCTTATTTCCGGCGCAATCAAAAAGAACCAAACTGTTAGTCCAGTGAATGATGGTTATCAAGTGATTGTCGATTGGACTGTAAAAAATAAAATGAGAATTCGTAAAAATAAATGTTCACAAATATTTATATCTCTGAGAAAGGGTCATGATTGGGAACCATTGCGTATTGCAAAGATTGAACTGAAATGCAAAATTAATTTTCTTGGTGTTGTATTAGATCAAACTCTTTGCTGGGACGACCATACTAGTGGCATTGTTAAGAAGGCATCGTCACGTCTCTCAGTGCTGAGAAGACTGAAACCATTCCTTGATGTAAATGATCTCACTATGGTATACAACAACTACATCAGGAATATTCTAGAATATACTGCCCCACTCTTCGTCGGCATTGGGTCTACGGCGTCAAAGGAACTAGAGTCCACTCAAGGTAGAGCTCATAGAATAATATGTGGCACATCACAGTGCATGTGTGGAAATTTCATCCCATTGGACTATCGCCGAATTATGCTGGCCTTGAAGCTCTTCACAGCATTGGCAAAAGACAATCAGCACCCCCTAAATCATCTAGCTCCAGAACTTCATTACTTCTGAAAACCTACCGTGCTCCAAAATGCATGACCGCAATGAGAAGAAATTCATTCTTTCCAACAGTGATTCGCATCCATAATAGCGGATTTTGTTAACTTGCTTCTTATTTGACTTGTTTTTGATACTTTTCGAATTTACTTGCTTTATATTGTGTTTGTTCAGCCTCACGATTCTCATTATTGAGGCTCATCATGAAATAAACGATTATTATTATTATTAACCAGAAGGTCGATAATCAATTGACCAAACAAAGAACTGTTCATAGGAGCGATTGTGTTAGGCTATATAAACGACCATCTAGTGAATACCAGAAGGATTTCAGTGCTTTTGTGGAACCAGTACCTCCGAAGAAAACATTGTTAGACGCATTCAAGCTTAATCCAAATGATAAATTCAATATGGATGTCTATACGTGTATATAAATAAGATTTGATTTCATAATAAAGATAATTGGAAAAATTTGCGTTTTGACCACTCAATAATCACGAAAAATAACAAAATTCATAGACCTGTTGCATAAAGTACCATGAAATAATCTTGTAGATGCATGGGATTAAAGAATCCAATAAGAAAACCATTTCACTACTAAAAAAGTATAATGATATTCATTTGAGTCCTTTCATGTCAATGCACGGGAAATAGAGTCGACAGTACAAGCAGTGGTATAAATCTCATACACCACACTTTTGATAATCTGAGGGCATGAAACTGTGGTGTAATACGGTTACATCGCTCTTTTTGCAAATCGCGCCTCGCGCTCGTTACAAAACTCGTGGCGTAGCCTATTATAATCCTGTCTCAGTCATTGTATGGAATGGCAGCAAGCGATAGAAATTGACATAGATATTCGTCTCTCTTTGGCTTGTGTGACTGGCCAAGCGCGCGCATTGGAGAAGCAGCTTATCAGAGAGTCCATGAACTTCAGCAGTGAGATTGTAGACTGGCTTGTCAAGCGATTAGTACTTATCTTTCATTTAATTTTTCTCAGTGATATATTCGTCAAATGGAAATATTTTTCAGGTCGCTCGACTCTTCACGATTTAAATTTGCTGACTGTGTACGTTTAATCTGGAGTCAATGTTCTGGAACGTCAGAGGGCTTATTTGCACTACGTTCAATGGAAAATTGATCTTCTTGCCCCTTGAGACTTGTTCTGATCGTGAACATCAATCTAGAGGAAAGCGACCCAGACAAGCACACGGGGCAATTTATATGACTGCACGATGTAATCCTATTCATAATGTTCGCTGCGATCCATATCACTTACGTGTATGATGCATTTCTGTCATTCTTGCTGATTGTCTTGGTTTCTAGTGAACCATTTCATCTCGTCAGAATTTCAGGAGCCGAATTGTAATGCAAGTCTTCATTGAAAAGTTGAGATCTTATAGTGCTTATTGGCTGAAATATCAAGTTCAGGCCCGTAACACAATTTTCATCGACATGACTTCATGATTCACTGAATTTATAGCAAAAGTTCATTGTTATAGTAGGTGAATCAATAGTTTTGTAAATTGCCTACGAACATTTGAACTCATAAATATAAACGGGTTCATTGTTATTAAGTGCCTAATGTCTGGTGACGTAAATTGATCGATTTACAAAGCTACAAAGCCAAAAATGTTCAATTTATTTCGGCATCCTAATGAATATCTTATATATATTACTATATGAATAATATATACATACTAATGATATAATAATATTAATAATGAATATCTTATATATTATTATATATACTTATAACACATGTACCTGTCCGGAATCATATCTTAAGAAATTCGTCGTACTTCATTTCAAAAAAGAATGTTCATACTTATTTCTGCTATACTGACATTTTTCGTCACTTAAATGATATCAAACATTTACTTACCAACAAACTTAAACAATGTATGAAGTGAAATTGACAATGTATTGTTCGGAATTCCGCAAAACTTAATTAAGTTTGTAACTCCAAACTTTGCAGAAAAACACACAAAGAAAATGTTTATGAAACGTCGTGTTCAGTGACTCTGCGATGTACTCATACAAATATTAATTTACATCCAGTATTAAACCAATCATTTTTTCATTTCTTCAAGCTACAGATAAAGAAGCTTACTTTTCCTTTAATTATCTATGAAAATTGGCGGCATGACCAATCGGTCAGTACCTTATGAAAGCAGCTGAAGCTGAATTCCCTATCCTCTCATCAATAGTGAGGTCAAGTTGACTTTGAAAAAATACATGAGATTACTTGCGCGTAAGTGTGTAAGGGCTGTTTCACATGCGACTTTTTGCACCGCGATCGTCGCTAAAAATTGGAATTTGCATTTCATATTGGACTTCGATTTCTGCGACTGTCAGTCATCGACAAACCATTTCGAGCTCTCGACTTCATGAGACATAGAAAGTGGATGTTTCTTAGCCTATAGGAGAGGGATTTGAACCAAAATTACTCTCAAGGCAGGCTTAAGTTATATTTGTTCTTGTTTTCATCGAAATCAGTAAGAAATTTGCTATCAGAATATCTAAAATTTATTACATATGTAGCTCGCTAAAATATTCGAAATCAACATAAAACATTCCTATTTCAGCAATTTTGCCTCGCCGTCTGATCTGTGTAATAGACATGCAAGGTCATTTGATAGATATAGAAATCTCAGCAACCTATTCAATCAATTCATCGATAAAAGTTGTCGATTGCGTCATCTATTCATAGCACAACTCAGCAAATTTTCACGGAGCGACCACTCTCATCATATCAGTGAGAACAGTAGCAACTTTCACAATCTGCTGCTGCATCCATTGTCAATATCCGCTGCTTTTGCAAGTAGTACAGTCAAGTCAATCAATAAAGCATAGTGCATGGGCAGGGGTCATCTGGGAGTCTTGCATGTTGTGAAAATAATTTTCTCCATAGTGGAATCCATTCGAGTCATCAACTTCTTCATATTCTGGGAATCATTTTGGTGTGTGAATAACCAAAAACCGAGCACTGACGGCTGAGAATGAAATCGAAATGTTCTGTCATCGTCGATTGCACGTGCATGGAAGGCACTGTTGTTTGACGCATGCGAAGGTCAATAACTTCAACACCTTCGAACTTCAAATGTATTATTTGTGATAGAATCTGTTCTACTCACAGAATTAGATTGTTTAATCGTATCACTTTGCTAGAAGTGCAAACTGATTCAAACAAATGGCACATGCAGGAACTTAATAAGTGGGCAAAAAGAAATTTATAATACCTATAATAAGATATAAAAAATAGTCGTGCGTCGCTTGCGGATTGCTCTGAATTCCTTCACAATGCTCCGATCGCCACGATTCCATCAGATTTGAAGAATTCAGATTATTGCGCAAAAGTTTTCTCGATAATGTTGGGCTCTCCGATCATTTTAAAAAAAGTTAGCAGGCGCACGAGAAAACGTTCACAAACTTCTCTGTAGAACTTGACATCGTCTGTGTCTCTTTGCTGTGTGATCCGGTTGATAACAGTCACTGAAACCTCGCACAATTTGGCGTGTTGAATGTTGAACTGGCTGCTCATTGTTCGATTGCTATGGTACGAGTATTTAGTCAGCAGATTGCGCCATTTCAATAACGTTACATGTTCCAATGTTTCCCATCTAGTCAAACGGAAGAAGACACGACCTGTCTAATTCTGTGGTTCTACTGAACGAAATTTAGCAATTCGGAATGCGTTTTAATCAACGTAATATATTGCACTCAGAAATGTTCTCAGATTGACGCTATGTTCTACACGTAGATCGTTAGTTAGTCAAAACTCAGAATTGCCTCAAAATCGCGCGATTTCCAGCAGAATTCTTGCGACTATTTATCCGCTTTTGAAACGCACGACATATGTGAAGGGCTCCGTAGGCTGTAAGATTAAACAATCAACCGCGCGACTTCGGCGCTGCAAAAAGTCGCATGTGTGAAGCAGCCCTAAGTGACATGAAAGGGGAAAAGAAAGTAGCCTAATAAATCGCATTGAGGCATAGAAATAAACTGTCTATCTGAAGTTCGCTAGAATGGAAATTGACTCAAGGTCGCGGCACATCCGGGGGAACTAAGTTGGGGTATGAACCACCAATGAAAAGCTTAGAATTAGGCATGTGACTGATTCTAACCCAATGATACAGCCGTTGACAAGTGCATCTAAGTGAAAATGCGTGCGATTTATGTGCCGTTATTGTGCATTGCATGAAGCTTAATTTCCATTCTTGAGGTTTTCTTGTTGTCAATTTCTATGCATTGAGGTATCTGGAAGAAATTAAGTCATGGGGTGCGAAAGCAAGCATTTAGAATGGCTGGATTTCAGTTGAAATAATTTCCTAATACAAAACTTTGCATCTTGTCTACATACGAAATAAAATTGCCATTGTTAAATGAAAAATGTCTATTGCTGTCATGACTCTATTGTAAACACATCTCATTACAGAAATTAATCTGGCAATGTTAGTATTCTAAATCTTAACGTTCCTTATTTATATGCTATGATTGCAAATGAAAAGCAATATTGTATGGAAAGACACATCTATTGCATGCAAAAGTTGTCATTATCGTGCACGGACATTTTCAACGAAAAACTGCACGGTAAGCAGCAAACATGCATGTACAAACAAAATGTCAGGCAGAAAGTTGTTTCTCTGAAGCTCATCGAGTCTTTCCTGCTTAACAAACTGGTATCTACACATTTTCAGAAAAGAATTGTCAAAACTCTATCTAAATATGTCTGCAAAAGGATTATCAAACAATATTGAGAGATGCAGTGCGTGTATCCTGGAAAGCTGCCTGCACTTCCACAATGACTCGTCACATAAGGGCGGAGAAAACGAGCGGATGTAGGCAAAGAATTTGTGAAATGTTCCCAAAATGTACCAGATCGCAGAAGGCTGATGGACACCCTACCCGTATCTTTGTTAGTAGCAAGTCGTCTAGAGTGTTTTCTAAAGCAAGAGCATCTGACCTGTGTCATCTTAAGTGTTGACTATACATGTGCAATTTTCGCCTGATGCAAACCTCATGACCAAAGATCTGATGCGGTGCAGCCATCTGAGTTAATCGTTCGTTTGAAACTTTGTCATTAAATCCAATTTTGATAATTGTCCGTATCTATCACCGCATTTTTTCAAAATTAAATTTCCACATTACATTACTAGGCAGTTGCCTTTATTCTCCTTGTCCTTTCCACTTTTTACCTCTGTCTGCATCATCGTTGTCCCTGTCACATTCACATGTGTGTGTGACTTTTTGATGGAGGTTTGTCGTGAGGATTACGACTTAACCTTCAATGTAGACGAAAGGGAGGTTGCTCTGCAGGTGTGCTTCTTCCGTAAGTACCGTGCAGATGCTGTATTTCTCATACTTGAAGAAGATCACCACAACTTTGCTTAAGTTACCTAATTATTATTGTACACAATTTTCCACTAGGGTAGTTGCTTAACTTTGGTATCTTCCGTTTCATGGATTCTTCGATTTTATTAACGTATCGTGTTTTAATTTACTTTCTATGCCTGGGCAATGACATTAAAACCATAAATTCCTTTTCATTTTGTGTGGAAGTGAAAAGATATCTGTTCTATGTAAACTACCGGGAGGAAAAATCAACTTATCAGTGCCACGGGATGAGAAAGTTAACTTTTCCTCTCGCAGTTAACTTTTCTTCTGTAAGCTCCCGTGTAAAAAATCATAGAAGTATGCAAACAAGTTATAATTAGCCACAGACTACCAAGATATCGATATAGTTCCTGCATTAACTCATTCATAGATTTCGTGGTATAGCCATCAATTTCATAATGAGCAATAGACATCTGAAAGTCACAAAATGAAAAACTACTACCATTCTTTCGAGAGGAAATAAGCGTTTCCTCCCTCGCTGCGCTCGGGCTGTACAACATAGCTGCGGGAGGAAAAGTTGATATTTCCTCTCTCATAGAAATTAATAGTACCATAGAAAGTCCAAGAATGGAAATTGCATGAAAATTATGGCACACGCCGGGGGAACTTAGTTGGGGCAAAAAGCAAATTTTGCGAGCTGGCTTTCTTGTTTTCGGGTTGGCATCTTTAATTGTCAAGTCAATTTGTGATCTGGGTTGCTGCCCCTAGTCCAGAGATCATGTACACAAAAGCAATAGTGAATTTACAAAATACTGCAGCGACAAGATGACAAAGAAGGAAATCCTGTAAAACGTTCTGTACGTTCATCATTTTGAAATATCGCTTCTATAATTAATCAAGAGTATAATCAGACACATACGCAACTTGTAATGTCGATTTACAGAGCATGCATTGCTCCAGCTTGAAATCAGAGGCCAAGAAATCTCAGAGTATTCATTTTACTTAAAAGGGTTCCCCTGTTCAATAGATTTGAACAATTTTCAAAACCTTTGCATGCTTTTGAATATGAGCTTCCAAAATATCATCACACTATATCACATAAGTCATTTAGTGATTAATTGAAAGGATCCAGCGATATTTCATTTATCTGAGAAATGACTGTCGGTAAAGAAGCTTTCAATGTGTTTATTCCAGAAAGCGTCAGGTTTCTTAACCGCTAGAAGGAGAAATTATCCAATAATTTGGATTTTTATTAAAGGATCCAAGAATTTTTATCTTTGAATTCTTGAGATATTCTCTCAAACAGCACACCGACCACATTCGATTATGACTCTGAACCAAATTTTGATTCACATTCCAGTATCGAAAAATTAGAAAATAGTTGTCAATGACTGCTACAAATAGACACAGTATATTAATCCATGGAATAGTAGGCTAATTCACATGAAACGATGCTGCCATCTCACTTAAAGTTCCATTCATGAAAATCCTGCAATTTACTGTCAACAACTTCCAGAACCAACCAGTTTGACTATGATACGATGTTTTAGATTGAAGCAGATCTACAAACCATAGATTTTTCCATGTGCCATCATTACACATAGGCAAGATATCAAACTTCCATTCTAGTGCACTATTATCCACTTCCTCTATTAAGAAAATAGCTATGATCCATGTTACAGCCTCATTATCGGATGCTCCCAGCAGCTGATGTGCATGACTTGACATTTTTGAAACTTGTACTTAATGTTCGATGATTCTAGGATAGATATCAGTTCGTGAAATACCCTAGCATATGCAAGATATCGAATTATCATGGATTCATGTAGAAGTCATAGAATACTAACAATAGAAATCATATCATGGTATAATCATAGACCGCTACGCTGCCAAAATATCTGCATGCTATACCATGATATTATGATTCCTACCATGTTAAATCGATGTCATGTGACATCCATCATAGAAATCCAGCACACTGTCTGTGCAGTCATAGTAGAAGTCGACCAAATTAGATTAATTGAAAATAACAGGCAAGCTGATATGACGACAATGAAATTACGGATAACTAATTGAGTGAAAACAGGAGAAATGTGTAAGAAGAAAGGTAAGAAATTAAGCAGGAATAAGCAAAAAAACAAATGAAATAAAGAAGAATTTCTAAAAAGATTAAGCAAAAGTCACAAAATTGTTGAAGTAAAGATGCAATCTTTCTGCACACATACACTGGGCGATATTTTGATTGCTACAACCGCAGCTTTAAAGAGTCCGTAAGATTTGTCCCACTTTTTAATTTTTGAAAGGAATGAAATTCTTTTTTTGCGATTCTTGTCACTGTCCAATTGCGTTGCATTGTCTCAAAAGGGACCAAGCGCTGGCAATATATGTATAAAAGATTTTTCAGTTTTCGAAGCTGCTTCTATACACGCCGATATGTTTGTTAATTAAACACTTGTTGTTCTTTAATATTAAGTTTTAGAATCACATCACCCTTAAAAAGTTAGTTTTATTCTAAGCTTGTGACGAGGATAAGTAGGAGCGTATCTATCTGATACATTAAGTAATTCTTACAAAATCTAGCAGAAACATTATTGTGAATAAAATGCCGTACTCTGAATAAGAATAGGCCTAGGCCTAATACAGAGTGATCACAAAGTCGCGTAAAATGTGACATTTTTCATCTGTCGATATCATTACCAGCGATAGCTAGGTCACATAGCCATCTCTATGCCTATGAAAAGTCAACTAACTATGATTAAGTAAAAAAATATGTCAAAACATGACAATCTATGCTATAACAAATTCACCTTGATTTGCACAACTATATTACATGTGCATATCAGCAAATAATGCCCGCATTGGTTAAAAATGAAATGTCCGTAACGTATCGCGCCCCAGCTTGTCACCATCATACTTTATACAGCTAACATCTCGCATAAAACATCTTTTCAAGTAGCAAAGAAGCTTTATTTCGTTTCGATTCTTCACCATTCGCATACGACGCAGTGTTGTAACAAAGTGCAGCCGCCGTCACAATCAATTCTGAAAACACAAACACAACGATCTGTACACATGTCACAGGTTTAAACACAAAATGCAGCTCATGACCCGTTAATCGCCTTGATACACAACGTGTATCGATGTATCTGTCTGTGAAGGAGGTTCTTCAACAACCAACTGTTCTGTTTCAGCATCGGCATCTTCAACACCTAGAAGCCACTGAATGATTCGCTCTTCTTTCTCCTCTTCCTCTTCTTCGGCGCTTTCTTCCTCTTTTTCCACCTCCTTGGTAACTACAGGCTGGGCGGTTCGAGAAGTTAAATTCCCTCCATTTGGCTTTGATCGCTGCCGATTGAGGGAGCGGGATAGTTGTTCACCTCGGAGGCCATTCAAGTTGGAGTCGCTCAGGTTTCTATGTCGATGGAGATCTTGGATTTTGTTATCCGAAAGGACTCGGGTTAACTTAGGATTGGAGGAGGAGATATTGGAGGACAGATCGGTGGTAGAGCCAGACATTCGTGCTCCATTGGTCAATCTGCTTTTCGTTCTACCTCGTTTCTGTGCCTGGGCGGTAGAGGAGGCTTGTGAGAGACCGAGGACTGACATCTGTCGCTCACTGAGGAAGGGAGGCCGTTTATCAGGGGTTAAAGTCTTGTTGGAGGAAGAGAATTCACCGACAGACGTCGGGGAGCGGGAAGGAAGGCCGTTAGAGAAGTCATGAGACTTCCGGGCACCGCTGGACGTTGGCATAGTGTTAGGAGAGTAGGAGGGACGATGTCGTTGTCGACGGGCGGAGAAGACACGAGGTGAAGGAGAGGCGTTGAGTAAACTGGAATTGTCACGCAAGATTGGAGGTAATGACATGGAGGAAAATTGAGGTCGCAATGGAATTGCCGTTTTGAAGTTGGGCAATGGTTGCAGTGAGAGCTGGAAGGAGAAAAGTTACCTACATTAGATTTCAGTCAAAATATTCACATAAAAAATCATGGTTAAACGTCACTACTCCCCCATACTGGGGGCTTCGACGGTGCTGACATAGTCAGACTTAATCTGGAGCGTTGACGACTTCCAATGACACCTTCGGGGCTCGATCGCTAGACCGAAAGATCGCTAGGCCAAGCACTTGACCACTGTGTCACGAAGACCATTTGCATAGATTTAACAAATACTTACTGAGCTCTGACCTTTGCTTGGAATTGCGTCGATGTAAGAATGATAATAATAGCTTTATTCCTCACAGCACAAGCCGCTGAGCACATTTTATGATGCAAAATTGGAAGTCAATTCGTCATCGCAAATCGTCCCACTGCTGCACTGTCCCTTGCAATCTAACATTTAGTTTTTGAAACTTTGTTTTTGTTGAAAAAAAACGCAAAGGATATTAAGGGCATCATTGAATAAAGGCCATGAAACGTTGCACCAACAAGAACATCGTTACATCTAATAATGTGCTACAGCTCGTGTAAGCATGTTGTATGCTTCATATTTGTTCGCACTGAGTTCGTCATTTAATGTAAATAATCAATGAACTTATTCGTGTTAAGAATGCAGTGCAAATAATAGAAAACAGCATTCTGTCAACTCTCATCCGGTGGTTGCGTTTTAATCTGTTCCTTCATATATCGATTGTAACCACCGGATGAGAGTCGATGAATGGCCTCGTTACAATACATAAATCAACAGAATGCTGATTTTCCATATTTCTGCCGCATTCCTAACTCGAACAATGAAATTGTCTCTAAGATAGTCGCTAATGATTTGAATGTGAACAGTTATTGCACATTTACAATCTATACTACTATACCAATCCAATATTTCGCTTTAATTAATTCAGTTGGGACTAGAACAGACAATAGTGTTTTGTTGATAGTCATTTCAGTCACTCATTTAGGCACCGATCTAGGTCAATACTGCTAGATTCTGAGCGGAATCCAGTTACTGAAAAACGTAGCTGCAGCTTCTTGCCGCATGGCGATATATCGAAAGTAATTTTAGCAAAATGTTTTTCATATTGTTAGAGATATGATAACGAAGCACATTGAAAAGCAGCTGGCACCATTGGAAGCCGCCATCGCTTGGGTGCCGTTGTCATGACAATGTATATCGACGATGAAACATTGCTTTAATGTGATGTCCTTTCTAGTCCTTTAATAGTACAAAGTGTCAAATTTCTATGTGTGCTGCATTGTATCTTGGTTGGAATTGTGGATGTGAGAACATCAACAGGATGTCGACCAATTTTATGTTTCATTGGCTTCATTGGTTTCATAGGCATGTTGAATGTTTCGTAGCTTAGTGGTTGCCGTCTTGGAGACCAAGGGCGACGGTTCAACTTCATCGAATTGCAATATCTTTGTTGTTTAATTTCTGCAGTTGTGCATGAAAACTCTATCTGCTTTGTCTTCAATATAGAACATTCAGGGGTCTGAAAAGCAAAATTAGGAAGGTTCTTCCATATAACGAGCATCGGTGAGCTTAAAAAAGGTCAACAATAGATCGAATCCCTCCTCCCTCGCATTTGATAAGGATAGGGTCATAGAGTAAGTATACAGTAGGACTAGGTAGAGTGTCAACTCAAAGAAAGTCCGCATGGAGTGAACATTTTAAATCAAAAAATTATGTTTTTCTGATATTGCATTTCAGCGGTCAAAGAAATATTTGATCACCTTCAAAAAGCTAAATTTTATAGATTATTCATGTGCTTATATACTACCGATTTGGTGCCTCTATACAAGTAGTATGAAGTAATTGGACATCAAAATAAATGAAAATTTATCAGCAGTGTCTTAATTAGACGGAAATTGAACTGATTATCATTATTAAGAAATTTCATGAACCACATTATAATGAAGTCTTCATGGAAAAGTTGAGATTTTATATTTTGCTTCTTGGCTGAAATTTCAAGTTTTCAACTCAATTTTCTATTTATGATCTTATGATCTTATGATTAACTAATTTTATGCTTCATTTCTTGAATCTAAATGATGTTGTATTGCATTTACATCTTTTAAATTTAGTTATTATTATTGTCCTTGATTATGATATATTGCTCTTTCAGTGGCAGGTAGTATGTGATATGATCACGCTCAGGAAAATACTCTTATAATTAAGGCTGAGCATTAAAGTAATAGTCAACCATTGAATTGCTAATTTGAAAGACATCATTTCTCCAATGTTGTCATGACACGAAAGATCTGTGAAATGCTATTATTCCTCCTGTATTGCTATCATGATCAGTCAATTCCGTGGTAATTTCTTCAAAACTGCAAAGATTTGTTGATCTGATATTTGGTATTGGGCATGGGCATAGGTACTGGATCTCAACTCGAGTTCATTTAATGATATCGGAACTGCATAGACAAAACTGCTCAGACATACTGAGTTGCTATTCTACCTAATAAACTGAGCCTACTCTATGGATAAGGACATCCTACAAATCTATCACTTCATGGAGCTCAACAAATTAATGCGAATGCGAAAAGGCTCCAGACAAGTTGGTTTACTCGATGCCCTTACGCAAGCCTGTCCTCTTGTCCTCTATCACACCTGATATAATGAATGGTAAGGACAATAAGCAAAACTCTCTCCGCGAGGATACAATAGCACAAGTTTAGATATGCACTGTATACAAAAAGAGCTGCTCCAACGATGTGAAGAGAATAGATGCACTTGGCAATGGAGAATGTGCATACTGACGTCAAAGTAGACCTTCATGAATTAAGTTGTTTATATAAAACTCTCAAAGTAGTAACATGTTGACGAATCGCACTTTTCATGATGCCCTATTTGTAGCATGTTATGGAGATTCAATGTGTTCAATGGTATCAAGAAATCAATTGTGCTCTTCCCCTACAATCACGAAATGTACCGTTGAATTGAAATGAGCTAACAGAATGCAATATTCTGATACTGATGGACCTGGTATTTTGATTGCTTTTGCTTGACTAATTTGCTGCCTTCCTATCTTCCTATTAAGTATTGCACTTTTGCTCTTCTTGCCAATACATTTGAAAACAAGGATACTTGCTAACACTTTCATTGCTAACAATATACATGTACATTGTACGTGTACATACCCAGTATGCACAAAAGAACACACGAGTGCTTTCGCAGTCTCTAGTAATGTGTGACGACCGAATGAATTATTAATGTAGGATACCAATTGCTAACGTTGACATGATCTGCCTGACGTTATAGAAATTAACAAGACAACGAATCGAACAACTACTATGGAAGGGATTTGCAATTAAAATCTACTTACATGAAAAATGAAATGAATGAAAACTACCACGGTAATAGACGGTTATGTAAAATATCTTTTTGGACATACAGTACAGGTTTCTGTCCCAAAATATAAAAAGCCTCCAAAATGCGCAAAGACACAGTCGAATTTGAGCTGGCCAACACTGGAAACTATGACGAAAATTCGTTTCCGACAAAAGAAACTGCGTGTTTGCAGATCGATGATGCAGGATTCTATAACTGTCGAAAATCTAACATCAACCACCGCGGCAAACCACCACCACGAAAGCCCTCGTGTGAAGCCTGTTCTTTTGCACATATGTCTGTACATACTTTCTTTAAAATGAATTTGTTGGCGAGTATCTTAGTTTCGATCACATTTTTCCTTTGCTCACAAATTCCTAGCTAAGTTGAGAGCGAAGTTGTCAGAATGATCATTACTTTGAAAAAATTGCTGTATGTCTTTATGTTTATGTCTAAATAAATTTTTTGCAATGACATCTCATCTACAGCATCCTAACTTAGGACTTTTTCTGAAGCTGGAGACTCAAAGATTTAGCATTTAGATGAAAGCATAAACATGCAAAATGCAGCAGAAACACAGCAGAAAAATACAGTACATACAGCCAAAAGGACACGTACATCGGCCTTTTATCAAATTTATGAGCCAGTTAAGCCAAGCAGTGGCATTCAGGTCTGGTACATCATTAATCGTGCGTTTATAATCTCAAGTAATTGGATAATTTTGATGCGAAATCAAAACGATGCTGCGACTTTTTC
Source organism: Prostheceraeus crozeri (assembly GCA_907163375.1). Taxonomy (NCBI): domain Eukaryota; kingdom Metazoa; phylum Platyhelminthes; order Polycladida; family Euryleptidae; genus Prostheceraeus; species Prostheceraeus crozeri. The sequence goes on from CAJQUW010013018.1 coordinate 153,203, forward strand.
AAGATGAATTGATTAATATTAAGCAAGTTTTTCCTGGAAAATGCTGAGAAAAATGATCATAATATTAAGAAGGATTTTGGTAAGAATGAAGTTCTATGAAAGTTAGATGACGATGCATGAATATGTTATCTTGTTTAATAATTAATAAATTTTAGAATTGAATAATAAATTAAAAAACTTGCACAATTTAAAACAGCATGAATTTCATACAACGAAATTTTACGAATTAGTAGGCTTATTGGGTAAACTGATATTCCTGAAGTGTAATGGTATGTATATAATACTTGAATGGCATTTTTCCTGATAATGTATCAAAAAATGGCTGTTAAATATTTGTTCGCTTCACTGTTTGACACACGATTGAATTTCATTACATGTAAAAAATAATGTCTGCAGACCATGCTGATTAAAAATTTAATCAATAGATTTTTAATTAATCGAATTAATGGATTGAATTTTGAGACACATGGAATTCAGTTGGCCCGTGTTCGATTGAATTTTATCATATGGGGAATAAGATTCAACAAACGTGAGTGAATGTGATTAACACCCCAAAGCAGATAAGTATTTCGCTGACCGTCGTTAATTTCTGTTTACCACCGTTCCACAGATTTTCGCATCAGTAATTTTATTACTGCATTGTCCTTCGAAACAATAGCCTCTCTAAGTCCCCATGCGACCAATTCATGGCTGTAATCCGAAGTCATCTTCACAATCTGAGATCATGGGCCGTCCCTTATAGTGTATTTAAAACGATGACTGCATCACCAGAGGGTGTCATTGCGACTGGAGACTAACGGTTTGATGACGTCAATGCTAGGATAGGCAACAAAAACAAGAGGCCGGGTTGGACAAGTACATTCAGGGGGACAATTTTCTCACTGACATGATGACAGTTCCAAGTGTGTGAGCGCCAATATGTTGCCAGGATATCACAAAGCGACATTAATTACGATTTGCACGCCGAGATAGGATACAGTGAAGACGAAGGGACTTCAAAGCTTTTCAAAGTGTAGGGATTGCTTCTTAAATTGGAAATGTGACGTCATGAAGTCATGGAGACGTTGACATACGAGATTTCAACCTTTTGTAGCGTCTATCAATATCTCATTGTAAATGTGCCCACAATGACATCTGCACATCCGTTCAGGATGACTTTGAATAAATTTCGTGAAGAATTCTCTTCAGGCTATTATAATACAAAATGATAAAGACCTTTTAATTTCAATATTTATTTTGTAGTTAAAATACAGCTCTGCCAACCATCTCTATAAGATATTTATTAGTTTATTAAATAATGTGCTCACTTGACAAAGCATATCGGACACCTTAATCTTGAATGCAAGTGAATGCATGCATCTTTACAATGTACATGATCTTTGTGCATGTGCAGATGATTAAGACGTCCTCACTTTTGGGTTGAATCTACCAAATTTCTTCGCGAAATAGTTACACACCTGCGCAACCACCTTGGGCAATTGGTTTCCATCGTGGTAATATATATTCAAAGCAATTTCTAGAGGTATGGTCTAGCACAGTGGCGGGCAACCAAGTTGGGATAGCGGGCCACAAGGAGTGGCCCACGAAAAGGCTCGCGGGCCACCAATTTCAAAAGGCAGTATTATAGGCTTTATATTCTAATATTCCGTACTTTTAAGTGTTCAAAAACCGTGCATGGGCTCCACAAAATGATAGTCGTGTGCTAATAGTGTGAATAATAGTGTAGTAGTATACAAATGGAATTCAGCAAGAATATTTGAAAAAATGTTGGCACATTAAAAGCATGCGGTTGGATTCCTTCATTCGTAGTCAAGGTCTAATTAATATAGCCTCTTTCAAGGTTCATTGAGGCGTGGTTTATTACAGATTGTTTCATAAAAAATGATTCACACTTAAACATCGCCTTAACTTCAACTTTGTCTAACTCCGCCAAACTTGAACGAATTTCTCTGAAATTTTTGAAGATATGTCAGTTGTGCTTACTAATATCATTGTTGGAAATTTCAAGCATGAATATTGAGTTGTTTTCCTGTTATAGATAAAAAAGTAGTAGATAATTTGATCTTCATTTAGCAATGTTACACAAAATTATACCTCACTCTTATGAAATTACATTTGTTTCCTTTGTTATGTAATATGTTGTTCTACAAGCCAAAAGCTATCAGGCAAAACAAAAATAAAGAAAATCGGTCAATCAGAGCCAGTATAGCACCATCATTCATCAACAATAATGTAACTGCTACATGTGATCAACTGGACTTCATGTTCCATAGCTTCCTGACTTCGTTGCGGTGGTGTTGGCAGCACTCCTGATTGCTTTCAGCCAGAAATCTATCTCTTACCGGTTGAAAACAATACAAAGCACAAATGAACAATAACGAGATCGCATTCACAAAAGGCAAAGTGTCAGCCTTGCTAGAACTAGGGTTTTCTTTGCGAGCTACAAGCAGGCGACTAAATGTCCCTTACACAAATGTGCATCGATGGCGTAATGATGATTTTCGACTCTGTCGTAAAGAGGGCTCTGGCCGTCCACGCAAAACATCCAAACGTAGAGACCGCCTAATTCTGAGATTTGTTAAAGTTGATCCAAGTCTCTCGTTAACTGAGATGGCTGCACTAGTCTCGTCTATTTCTAAGTCCACTATTCGTAGAAAACTTATTGAGTCGAATTTCAAGAGCTGTAAGAGGCCCTTTCAGATCGAATTATCAGATCACCATATAAAAAGAAGTCTCAGATGGGCAATGAGTCATTGTCACTGGCGAAATCAATGGGATCGGGTTGTCTGGTCTGATGAGGCATCAGTCCGTCTGAAGGATAGTGATGGTCGATTGAGATTATGGATAATATCTGATCAGGAAATTCCGAGACATTTACATCGTCCCCGGATACAAGGTGGTGCGACTCTACTGATTTGGGCTGGCATTTGGACCAATGGCCGCTCTGAACTTCACATACAGCAAGGAACCATGAATTCTGAACGCTATGTGAATGTTTTACGAATTAACATTGGCCAAATGACAGATCAACTTGGTGATCCATCGACTTGGTTATTTATGGATGATAATGCTACGTGTCACAGGAGTAGTAGAGTCAACTTATGCAAGTCTAAATTAGGGCTTAGGACATTATCTTGGCCAGCTCGTTCTCCTGATCTGAATCCCATAGAAAATGTATGGAGTATTCTAAAACGTAACGTTCGTCGTTTCACTGCTACCTACAGATGGCGTATCACAACTTACGTCACTGTTAAAAAGAGAGTGGAGAAAGTTAGATCAGTCAAAAATCAACGATATCATCGAATCTATGCCTAGACGAATTGGTAATGTCATTGACAATAGGGGTAGGGCCACAAAATATTAGCCTCTTAAGAACCGTTACTGTATCATAGCCTATCAGATTATATAAGGACATTTAAATATATTAGGGACATGAAATAACATGAAAAATGCTTTCTGTATCACATTCATGTTTTATTTAGTCAAATTTTAGGATGATCCACTTTTTTATGAAACGGACTGAGAGAAACATGCTCAGCAGGGCATTGAATACTATTAACTTAGCACAAACTCGCGCAGATGATGACCATCTTGCGCTTTAAATACGAGAAGATATTCATTACGAAAGGAGCATGGTTGTTAATTCGAATGTGATTTTTTGTTTTTTGTGCCATCATATGTCATCATATATCATTTAGTTGTTAATTAATGGTTTTGCAAATTCTAAAGAGGATCCCACACCCTCAGATGCACCTCCCAAGGGTCGAAGTCGGAATGAATCATTTTCACATAATCGGTTCAAATAATGTCAGTGGGTCACTTTAGATATGAGAAGCGGTAGCGGGCCACCCAAAATGTCCCGGCCCCGCGGGCCACGCATTGCCCACCACTGCTAGCAACTAGCAATTGAGAAAGTGTTTGCCACAAAATTTATAAACTCCGGTAGAAATATATTCTACTATGTGTCGTTCACATAGCACTGAAATAACTTCCCTACCACATACAGTGTGTTTGCCTGTGAAAATCAATACTGCCTATTGATTTCAAAGTCTCTAAGTATTTTTGATTGCATATAAGATCGTTGGATTTGTTTTGATTAATTCTGATATTTTTATTAAATCTTAAGACTTCAATCAGATTTGACATATTGTATCACAATTTCAGCATGAAAAGGGCATAATAGACCTTATTTACTGAGCACAATAAGTTTTACATTTTTTATCATTAGGTCTGCCTGAGAAATTTCTGTAATATAACTTCATTTAATATCAACTGACTGCGACTCACTTTTTGATGAAATTTGTAATTCATTGCAATTCTACACCATGAAGCACTGATGCAATTAAAAGTCGGTTTTCCGTATGATGATGTATTCACCATCACCGCATGTTTTATGATCTAACCTGATAACCTTAATGCTTGAGAACATAAGAGGCATTGATGTCAGTCATTAAGAGCTGATTAGTCAGGATTTTACTAAAGTGTTCACTTTTATCAACTCATAAGCCGAAGATAGACATGGTAAAATGTTTCTATTTGACCGTGACGTCACATTCGCATCTGCATGAAGCATTTCTATTCTATCCGACCGTAAAGCTCATCATGAAAAGCATTTGCAATGTTTTCTCAAAATAACCGAGGAATTGCTTCCATCATTTCTTTAATAAAGTTGCTAGGTAGGAGGTGACGGTACTAGAAGATTACCTACATGCAGTTTGCAAACGACATCAAAGCAGGGCCTGCTCTCTACTAGGATTTCTCAAGTGACAGATCCTTATCATTTTTCCTTCAGTGATCATTCTTGAATGCTCACGAAATGAATCTCACCTTCGGAGAATTACTTGTATGCGAATTATGCAAATTACAGTGTGTCGAATAATTCAAAGGAGGGTGACCGCTTCCTCTCTTGTACATGCCTAATACTTAAGAATGCGTGCACACTCTTTTGCCTTTCAAACTCAGCAAGAGCACCATATTGAAATGAATTTTTACCTTACCTAGTACGTTGCAATGCAGAAGTTTATCTTCATTCAGCAGAAAGCTAGACATCTGACTGCAATGTGGATAAATTTGACAAGCAAAGTTGCTTACCACTCTAAGCCGGTGTATTAATAATTATGGACGAATCATGAAATTAGGTAGAGTTTACATTTCATCCTCTGCAGTTTCAAATATCTGAATTGGCCTGAAGCAGCTTTTATGCATTTCACTACCACGGCGATTAATTTAGTTAGTCTTAATTGACATAAAATATTAAAATGTCAACTCATTGCTTATTGTACTCAGCTCATGATTTATGTCAAAAGCAATTACAAAATTGCATTATTTGTCACCCCCTATGGACATTGGACACAATTGAAAATAAAATGTGCTTCTCCGAAATCATGTTTAACTCAGATAGTTGACTTATCTGCCATTGACAAAGACTCAATCCATAGTCAATGAATACATTATATTCAGTTAGAATTTAAAAACATTCATTTTCCTCGACAATATCCGTCCAGCCAAGTTAGCAGTCAATTTTTAATCGATAGTTATATCGCCGATTCTTCAGGAAAACATAATTTACATCAGAAATGATAATTCAAATTAATGATTCAAATTAAAACTCAAAGCTTCAAAAAAGTTTGACTGCTAACTTTGCTGCTGAGTGAGAGATGTAGAAAAACAATAGTTGTGTCTCTGATTTCACTTCGAGTGTCCTTAATGACACCATCCCGAAAAAACTATCGATTTATGACTGAGCATCCATGATCAAGAGATAAGGAGGTCATCAAAGGTCAGATCATAGAGTAGGTATATTAGGTAGAGTAGCAACTAAGTATTACTTTAATCCCCAATGTGTATGCAGTTTCGATTTATATTTTTTACAATTATATTTTGTATATTTTAACGCTAGCATACACATTATCCACTGCCAAGTGCATCTATTCTCTTCACATCGTTGGAGCAGCTCTTTTTGTATGCAGTGCATATCTAAACTTGTGCTATTGTATCCTCGCGGAGAGAGTTTTGCTTATTGTCCTGACCATTCACTATATTAGGTGTAATAGAGGACAAGAGGACAGGCTTGCGGCAGGGTATCGAGTAACCAACTTGTCTGGAGCCTTTTCGCATTCGCATTAATTTGTTGAGCTCCATGAAGTGATAGATTTGTAGGATGTCCTTATCCATAGAGCAAGTACATTGGGTAGAGTAGCAATTCAGTATTAATTATCCCCATTTTACATGCAGTTCCGGTACTCGAGTTGAGATCCAGTACCAAACATCAGATAAGCAAATTCTTGCAGTTTTGAAGAAATTACCACGGAATTGACTGATCATGATATCAGTACAAGAGGAATAATAGCATTTTACAGATATTCCGTGTCATGAAAACTTTGTAGAGGTGATGTTTTTCAAATTAGCAATTCGATGGTTGACTACTACTTTAATGCTCAGCCTTAGTAATAAGAGTATTTTCTTTAGCGTGATCATATCACATACTACCTGCCACTGAAAGAGCAATATATCATAATCAAGAACAATAATAATAACTAAATGTAAAAGATGTAAATGGGTCCGCAATATCATTCACATTCAAGAAGTGAAACATAAATTTCGTGAATAACAATATCATGCCGATGGAAATTGAATTAAGCCTTGAAACTTCAGCCACGAAGCACAATAAAATCTCAACTTTTTCATGAAGACTTGCATGCGGTTCATGACATTTCCTTCATAATCAGCTTAATTGCTGTTAAATTAAGACACTGCTAATATATAAATTTTCATTTATTTTGATATCCAATGACTTTCATACTACTTTTATGGAGGTTCCAAATCGCTAGTATATAAACAAATGAATAATTTGCAAAGATTTAGCTTCTTAAAACGTGAACAAATGTTTTTTAGACCACATGAACGTTGTCTCCGTAGTTTTTTGATATAAAAAGTTTCACTGTATACTATCATTCTTTGAGTCGACACCACATTGTATGGGTCAGAATATGAAAAAAATTGGCTGCTGGCTGAGAGAGACGGCCAATTTTCCTCGTGCCATAATCATCGTTGGGATTGGAGGAAGGGGGAAAGTACTTGCAGATTTTGCAGGTGAGTTGTAATTTTGCATGTGCATTAAGCGAGTGGCCTTCATGACAGTGAAAGCAGTTTTTGCACAACATGAAATTTGATTCCACATTCCTGATCGATCCTAAAAATGGTACAACTGTTTCCCGTAAATCTTAGTTACAGTGTCAAGTCCCTGCAAACGATTTACGTCGTGTTCACGTAGTTATTTTTCTTAATAATTTCGTACTTTTGTATGGTTGACCTTGCGTCGTATTTACCTCGGAAAGACTTTCATAAGAATTCCGGGATTCTTTTAGTCATATATTGACCGCTGGAAGGTCACATATCAAACACGTACTTTCATAAGGACACGGGTGCAACGAGTCGAATATGCCTTGGGGAAGTAGTCAATGTTATTATGAATACTGTGCATATAACACAGAATATAAAAATTATGCATGATAATTAGAATTCATGATGAAGCAATGAATTACAATGTCTTTTCTGTAGGAAATGCAGATGATGTTTGGAGGAAGTACAAACGCAAAATTGTGTGAATAAACCAAAATATACGCAACAATTATGCAACAACTACGTTATTTATTTCTGAATCTGTCTCGACGAAAAATCCGACGAAAACGTACGTAGGTTTTCTACTTTGTGTGTTTGTGCGGTTGTTAGAGAAGTGCACATGCATGAAATTCCTCAGTTGATGGAGAACATCCGATATGTATTCTGTGTTTTCCCCGAATTGTTTGTCAACATAATGGAGGAGCAATAGGAGCCGCTCGAACAACAAATGAGTTGTTGCATCACACAGCGACTCCCGCTCCCGAGAAATCAGCCAAAAGCTTCACTCGCCGCTGTACTCCATGTACATGAAAATCGGACCTCAATGACTGTAGTATTTGGTTATGGGTATATCTGAGGGATTATGTGTCTTCAGTCTTGCGAGCTGCGACGAATTGAATAAAAGTACTGGGTCTAACTGTTTACACAAGAAATGCTACCACCACAGAATTAGATTGTTTAACCGCATCACTTTGCTAGAAGTGCAAACTGATTCAAAACGATGGCACATGCAGGAACTTACTAAGTGGGCAAAAAGAAATGTTCAATGCCTTGCAGAGATAGGAAAAATAGTCGTGCGTCGCTTGCGGATTGATCTGAATTCCTTCAAAATGCTCCAATCGCTACGATTCCTTCAGATTCATAGAATTCAGATAATTGCCCAAAAGCATTCTCAATAATGTTGGGCCCTCCGATCATTATTCAAAAAAAATAGTAGGCGCACGAATAAAACGTTCACAAACTTCTCTGGAGAACTTGACATCGTCTGTGTCTCTTTGCTGTGTGATATGGTTGATAGCAGTCACTGAAACTTCGCACCATTTGGCGTGTTTAATGTTGCACTGGTTTCTCATTGTTCGATTGCTATAGTATTATGTCAGCAGATTGTGCCATTTCATTAACGTTACATGTTCCAAAACTTCCCTTCTAGTCAAACAGAAGAAGAAACGACCTATTTATTTCTGTGGCTACCACAGAATTAGACAGGTCGTCTCTTCCTCTGTTTGACTAGAAAGGAAACATTGAAACATGTAACGTTAATGAAATGGCACAATCTGCTGACATAATACTATAGCAATCGAACAATGAGAAACCAGTGCAACATTAAACACGCCGAATGGTGCGAAGTTTCAGTGACTGCTATCAACCGTATCACACAGCAAAGAGACACAGACGATGTCAAGTTCTACAGAGAAGTTTGTGAACGTCTTATTCGTGCGCCTACTATTTTTTTTTTGAATAATGATCGGAGGGCCCAACATTATTGAGAATGCTTTTGGGCAATTATCTGAATTCTATGAATCTGAAGGAATCGTAGCGATTGGAGCATTTTGAAGGAATTCAGATCAATCCGCAAGCGACGCACGACTATTTTTCCTATCTCTGCAAGGCATTGAACATTTCTTTTTGCCCACTTAGTAAGTTCCTGCATGTGCCATCGTTTTGAATCAGTTTGCACTTCTAGCAAAGTGATGCGGTTAAACATTCTAATTCTGTGGTGCTGCAGACTGCCGTTGAATCCTTGATTGGACCTCTGTATGGATAGAAAAGGGAAACCATGCACTTAAACAAACTCCTAACTCAAATCATGTCATATTTCCCATCTTCATGTTTATTTGCTTACTTATTGTGACTATCACAGACAGAATCTTCAGCTCAAAATTGTAGTATTACTGTCGAATAACCCTGTACTGCGCATGTGCTGCATTAATCATTTCCTTACCTTTTGTTCACCACTTTTCAGTTTGTTCAGGCACGACAAGCGTTTGATCAGTCGATTCTGAAGCCATCATCATTTGATTTTATTGATATTCACTTAGCGTGACAATTTTCAAGTGTTCCCTGGACATAAACTTTATCTAAATATAGCTATCCGAATTTATCGATGATTGATAAATTTCTGAAATAACTTTATCGAAAGCAATAATTAGCTTCAAATAATCAGTGAAGCAAAAAGACTGACAGACAAATCATAGCCATAAAATGTTTGTCTCATCCAAATTCATTATGTAAATCATTGACGACCTTTGAGACAAACTTTACGGCCAGCAATTAATATAATGCGAGAGATCAACACTGAGTCTAACTAACATAATCTGTCACTTATCAAGCCATCGAGCGTGCGAATCTGAATCAAAACCACTGATGAACATGTCATTGTCATCTGTGGCTGACAAGTCGTATCGTTTATGTTCACTTTTTTTAGTGCTTGTATAAGAAGTACTTGATGCTTATCACTTTATTAGAAGACAAAAAACCGCTTTTACAATGAAATTTTTTTCTACTGTGAGTTCCATTTAATTGAATAGTAATGTAGCAGACAAACAAGATTACTGCTTGGCGTGCTTGGGATCTACAGGGGTCTGTTTCGTAAGATTAATCAATCATATATCAGACAGAATTCAGCGAAATATGCTGCTTCAATGACTTCAGTAGAAAGCACCTATTTAATTTGCGTTTCATAACGTGATAAAAAACTTATAAAATTGATAAAACTAAAAGCACTAAAGTTAATCACGCGCTCCATATCGCCAACAAGACTCATCTAGGGTAAAAGTTTACTACTGAAGTGAACTTTCTCCAACTCCAACGGCTATCTTTACTGAAAACGTAGTTCGGTCACCAGAACACGTTTCTGCAAGGAAATGATCAAGGAAAATCACATGGGTGCTGCTTTCTATGCTTTCTCTGATTAAGTGAAGAGCTATCATTTTGGGATAGAATATCTATAGTTCAGGATCGACTGCATGTCTTCTTATACCTTTTTTATCTAAGTTCCCAAACACATTAAGATTTAGCAAGCCTCACAATACCGGCAAACACAACTTCTGCATAAAATTCTAATTATACATTTAACCACATTTCGCATACATCACCGAGCAGAAGTTGATGTTAACAGCCTAATCTAGTTTTGACGAACTCGCTTAGAGTGAACACAACATGAAGTCCCAACAAAGCTTGTATGCAGCATTGGAAATCAGCCTGGGTTATCAGGAGCTCTTTGGTTATAACGAGCAATTTTCTGTAGCCAATTCGCTGTAAAGTGTTAAGAAGAGGTAAATTAGCGTCATCATTTCCACATACATTTAGTCCATTGGTGACTTAAACATCGTATTTGGGAAAGGCATAGTAAGACGAGTAGACTACAAATGTCATATTGTATACAGTAACTACCAAACTTCATACATGGACCTCTGGCGCATAGGAAGACGTGACACGAAATGAGTGATGCGAAACAACATAATAAGTACAACTGATGGTTGCAAATTTCTATGTTAGCGCAACATCATATCCTTAAGTTCTCATGTGGAATCTTTGTCTTAACTCGAATTGCGTTTTGTGCATCACAAAAATGAATTTACCTATCATTTTCATGTGTACTTATAGGTCTATTGATAGTCCTTTATCAGACACCGTACAATATGTCAGTCATTATCAAGAGAAAAAGCTTCATTGTCACAACTTTGAATTTGAATAATTGACTTAACAAAGTCGGCAAAGACCGCCTGGACATCAGCATGTTCAATTTAAGCGATGTTTTATAAAAAAGTACAAATATTTAAATCGTACTTCGATCATGCCAAACTGCCGGTGGTACATCCATGATTCTTCTGCCGAGTACTTATACTTCAGTGTAAATAAAATATACAGCAAACTTTTCGATAAAGCTATTTTTATAACTGGGCATCAGGATGATAGTGGACAATGCTATGTATAATGAAGCAATTGAATGCTTGTATCAATTTCGGTAACACATGCACATACACGAGTACATAACTTCATAGTTTATTCTCTAATGCTGTCGACAGACGTTTTCTATGTATTTTTGAAATTCATCAATTTCAATACATCGGCTACATCTTGCAAGTTTTCACGGCTCCTTCAATCTCGATACAAACGGATTTCACTTTGATAACGCATGTACATGATCGCAAAAATATCTGAAGACATTCCACGCTAAAAAATATGACGCGCTTTCTTTGATCCTGTCTAACAAAAAGAAGAACCAGGTAGAACTCGACATGCTCACAGATCACTCTGAAAAATTCATGTTTAGTGTCGTTCCCTGCAGAAGCTCGCTCTGGTGGCCGGACTAAAAAGATCAGACTTAAACAATTTAAGAATCAATGTTCAAGTCAGTGGGCATCGCTCCATTAAGCCCGGGAAATGGCAACCTACAAACTTTGAATCATATGGTCAATTATTAGTCATACATGTACATATTTACACATCAAAATAATAGCAGAGAAATTAATCAAACACATTATCTTCCTAATTCCTCCTTCTCTCTCTCAATCACTATATTCAACTCAAAATAATGTTCATAATCCGCAATTCAATTGTTCCTTATCATATACAAACCTTCATTACTAAATTACTGGTCAGAAATTGCTGCTTCATTGCATTTGTCAAGTCATTGTTCAGCGTACATCTGATCATATTATTGTATAGTTCATTGTTCACCGTACATCTGATCATATTATTGTATAGTTCATTGTTCACCGTACATCTGATCATATTATTGTATAGTTCATTTTCATTCCTTCTACATGTGTTAATTTCTTAATTCTTCCAAGTCATATGCGCTGAACCATGGCTGAACCCAGGATCTCTCTTCTCTCTCTCTCTCTCCTCTCTTTCTCTCTCTCACTCGCTCTCTGACGTTGAAAGTTCAACGCAATCTCCTGACCCCCTCGCCCTATAGACAGACATATTCAATCCTATCAATTGATACTTCAGATTAAATCCCTTATACTTTCTAAATCTCTGACTTGATATATGACAGATTATGACTGTCGGATAATACCTTGTCAACAAGGACTTACTGTAGTCATTGCTGATGCGTGGACTTTGGGGATTAACGTCCAATGTCGAACGATGTTGACTGTCGGTAGCACTCAAGACAACTGCGCAAATTTTGCGAAGACCTGATGGGTGCAAAGATGTCAACACTCAAGAGAGCTTCGTCCGACGGTTACATATTTACTCTGTACAGCCAGTGACGATCTCCAGCCAATAGCTAAGTCAATGGATGGAACTTGTCCTGAGATCATCAAATATTGCTGAGTAAACAGAATCACTATCTAATGTATCATTTATGATATTTTGCTATCGATGTTGTCATCCTTCCTTGCCTTCTTTGGCAAGGATTCAGTTAAACAAAAGCATCTGAACAAAGTGCCGGAATTGTAATGGGTGGAGTGCGAATTCCAAAGAACTTCAAGCGGCCAAGCACATGTCAGGCTTGAATGAGGGGTGTTTTATATTAACTCTTTCGACCCACGGTTCTGCATCAGCTCCCAATTCGATTCTTAGTGTCAGAATCCAAGTTTGAATGTAAAATTTTTCTTGAAGCCTTAAGCTCATTGAAACATTGATATTTACACTTTTGACCTAACATGCCTTTCATAGACATGTATGTTGCGTCAAGATGCTAACGTGTTTTTGGCATCAATATAGTGGAATCTGCATGCAGCCTTCAAAAGTGCTGAATGCATAGAGTAAGTACATTAAGTGGAGTAGCAACTCAGTATTAATTAAATCCCCAATGTACATGCACCTTCGATTTTATTAAATGAACTCGAGTTGAGACCCAGTACCAAATATCAGATAAGCAAATCTTTGCTGCCTTGAAAGTACCACGGAATTGACTGATCATGATAGCAAGGCACTCCTGGTCCCTATATGGGAATGCGAGAAACGACCTCTTTTACTTTGCTGGTCCCAAATTTGGCACGAACGCTGACGTGTTACTATGTGTCAAATCATGCTAATGAACTATGGCTGGTGATCTTTGAACTCCCACGCATTGTTTTAAAGGATTGGCTATCTCTGTATTTAGTGTGTTGAGAAGGAATTTGACGTGAAACTTGACGTCGAACAACATGAGAATAGAGCTTTTAATTGGATAAATATTTGTTTTTAATTTGGGACCAGTAAAGTACAGGATGTGATATTTAGGGACCAGTAAAGTACAGGAGGGGGTATTTTGGGACCAGTAAAGTACAGGAGTGCCTGATAGCAATACAGAAGGAATAATAGCATTTCACAGATCTTCCATGTCATGAAAACCATGGAAAGAGCAAACTCTGTCTTTCAGGACATGACAATAATCATAGCTAGCTTCAAAATATGTAAATGGGTCCGCATTTCCAAGATTCAAGAAATGAAACATAAATATTGTGGATCACAATATCATGCCGATATAAATTCGATTAAAAACATGAAACTTCAGCCGAGAAGCAAAATAAAATCTGAACTTTATAATCTCAGCTCATTATAATGCAGCTCATGATATTTCCATGATAATCAGTTCAATTTCTGCTTAATTAAGATACGTTTTACTAAATGTTCATTCCTTCTGGTATCTAAGGAGTCTCACACTACTTATACAGAGGTTCCAAATCGATAGTATATAAACAAATGAATATTTTATAAAATTTAGCTTCATAAAAAGTCATAAAATATTTTTTGACCTGAGAAATGCAATCTCAGCAAAAACTTAATCTATTGATGCAAAATTTTTACTCCATGCCGACATCTTTTGAGTTGACACTGTACCTAGTCCTACTATATACTTGCTCTATGAACTTATCGTTATCGAATCCTAAGGAGGAGGGGTTTGGTTTACAGTATTGTTGACCCTCTTGAAGTCACCGATGCTCGTAATATGGAAGAACCTTCCTAAGCTTGCTTCTCAGACCCCTAAATGCTCAGCATCGAAGACAAAGCAGAAAGATTTTCATGCACAACTGCAGAAATTAAACAATAAAGATATTGCAATTCAACGAAGTTGAACCGTCACCCTTGGTAGGAGCTCTCCAAGACGGTAACCACAAGAACCGCAAGAACGCAATCTTCGCAAAAAACTGAATCTTTTGAACAACCGAGTGACGAATGTCGAAAATCAGCGTCTACGGCTTTCAAGGAATTTAGTCATAAATTGTTCAAGTCTGCAGATATCTTTCTAATGCAGTCCCCGTTATGTCAGATTTAGTGGTTTTGATCTTGATCTTTAAGAAGCCGTACAGCCGAAATGTTTCATTACTTCTGAAATGGTGGCGATGTTAGAAACATTTGATAGGGAAATCAGTTCAAGTGCGCATGGCTGGCCTAATTTGCCGCAACGGAAGATGACTACGACAGACAAGAATATCGGGGAGAAATGTGTCTGAATTCGGAGACAGTGCTGAGATCAGAAATACCGCCAACATGTGCGATCTAACAAGTAATCTGAAAAATCTAAGATAAGAAGATTTCAATGCGCCGACGACACCAATGATCCACGACATTCTTGATGGATCGAAGCAAGGGGAGATAATGGAGGGGATGAACCATTATTTATAGAGTTAACAGCAGGAAATCTTTTTCGATGCTTGCCAAGTATGCGTTTGGGATCCAATTTTAGACAAAACAGATTTCAACCTGGGCAAAAAATGAACAGCTACTTCAATTTCGATGACAATGTCTTCAATTTTGACACGTTTTTTGCAAGCGAATCAATATTCATTATAAACTAACCATAGAATCAGACTTTCTCCTTTGTTTATTAAGGAAGTCAGATTAAAATGGACTATAGAGTAAGTAAAACTCAAAAAAAATAAAGTAAGTATGACTCAAAAAAGTGTCTGTATAAAGTGAAAATTTTTATATGAAAAGATTCAGTTTTTTACGGAGATTACGTTCCTGTGATCCAAAATATTATTTGAGCAGTTTTTAAAAAGCTAAATGTTTGCAAATTTGTATACTACCGACATGAAGCCCCTTTATAAGTAGTACGAAACAAGTTAGATATCAAAAGGAATGAATATTGCTAACAAGCATCTTAATTAAGCGGCCATTAAGCTGATGATCAAGGAAATTTCATGAACTGTATTATAATGCAAGTCCTTGCAAGTCTTCAAGGAAAAGTTGAGATCCTACTGAGAGCTTCTTGGCTGAGATGGCATGTCTTTAATTCAATTTTCAGCGGCATGATTTTATGATTCACAAGGAGTCATTTCTTGAATCTGAATAATTAGTATGGATCCATTTGCATCTTTTTAAGTTCATTGTGATCAGTTTCTTTGATTACAATGTTTCGCTCTTTCAGTGGCAGTTTGTGATATGATCACGCTATAGAAAATAATCTTATTGTAATAAAGCTGAGGTTTTAGTAATGATAACCCATCGAATTGCTACCTTAACAAACCACATTACCTCTCCAAGTTGTGAGGAGATTGAGGATTTGTGGAATACTATTCCTTATTCTGCATTGCCATCATTATCAGTCAAGTTCGCTTAGATTTCTCCAAACGTGTAAAAACTGCATATCTCACAGGTGGTACTGGGTCTCTACTCATGTTCATTTGATGAAATCGAAACTGCATACACATTGGGGATTTAATAAATGCTGAGTTACTGCTCTACCAAATACACCTACTCTATGAAATGGACAACAGTTGCTTGATGATGGTAATTTCAGCCTCTCGGCTATGCGCCGATTGTCAGGTCTTTAGAAGAAGCAAATTTACCGGAACATACAATAGTTGTAGATTCTTGCCGCATAAAGTGATCTATTTAAGTTATTTTATTGAAATGCTTTTATATATAAAAAGAAATGACAATAACCGTGAACATTTACAAAACACACTAATAAGCTGCCGATATCTTCCTATTGTGAATCACTGGGTTTTAAAGCCCATGCGTTTTGAAATAATTTAAAGCATGTGTCTTGTTTTTTTATTCTAGCTTTTCGGCGTTTCTTTTCAATTGAACAATCTGATAAATGGGCCGGCAACCTCAGAAAAGGTTTTGTATATGTGAAATAAAACCTACCATGTACATAACATGTTATTCATAAGTTTGCCAAGTTCCATATGAGCATCATTTTCTGAAAATGAAATTTGTTGTTGTATTTCTTTACATATTCAGTAAAGGGGAATCATTTAAATAATACCGGTATGTATCTAAGGATTTCTCTTATAAATGTTCAAATAGTGACGTAGTAGAATAGTAACTGCTAATGTTCCGCTGTTTTTATTACATTCCAAGTGTTGGAAAAATTTCCAGCTACAGTGACGCTGGTTATACCTGGAGGAAACACTGTGATGTTTCATAATTTCACTCATTACTCAATACAAGATGTCGTGAGTGAGAGATGCAGCTTTTATTCTTTCATTATATGTCTTTTGTGATCATCTCATATCCATTAATTGACAAAAATTCAGAGACTATCGTTCTGGGTATAGAAAAGTTTTTCATAAGTGGATCTTGCAGCTTGTCAAGAAATTTTCTAGCATTTCCAAAAATATCCATACCGTGAAGAATAAAAGCCATATGCTTGAGAGTGAAGTTGAGCATTTTGTAAATTAGTTTTGCTAACATCTAGTTAAGAAGATGTAGGCGCACAGTTTCCGTTAGCTCAACGATAATTGATGAGATGCAACTTTTTACGGTGCTATGACAATATCGATGAGGAAACTGTCATTTCAGACATACTGAAATGATAAAGTGATCTAGATCAGACCATTTTTGTCTCTTCGCATGCGCTAATTTGTATTATTACGTCAACTGCATATTAAACTTTTTTTGAATGGTGCATCTCTTGATGATTTTCAATTATATGCATATGCAATACATAAAACAAGTAGAGTTCTTTTTTAGACATGGACTCATGGCAATAGCAATTCTGGACATTTGACGCATTGATGCCATATTTTAATTCAGTTTTTGAAATGCTCTTTACAATTCTAAAGGGTATATATACTTCCCTATGGCTGCTATTTTGACTGTTATTTCGCTGATTACAGTTCCAGTATGTTTGAAAGGAAGCATTATTCGACAGTTTCCTCTGACCAGATGTAATTGTGTAAAATCTTAACCAATTCAGCTGTTGCTTTTCTAAAATGGACAAATTAAGTAAAATTATGAATTTACCAATAATGTTTCAAATGATTTGTGCATTACGATGACATTGAAAATATCTTCATGATTTATAACGCTTTCAAATTTAAAAATTATTAATTTTTTGTGCAATTAGATAGTCAAAAAGTAGAGCTATGGGCTGAGATATCACTCTAATTTTGTCAGAAAATTGTGTGAAGTAAAATAACGCTGACGGTACTTGTCGAAAACAAACTATCACAACTACTACATGTGGATGCAGATTCTAAAACCGTTTGTTCGCAAATCACTTTGCCTATTTATTCCTTAAATGATTGATTTCAAATACTGAGACGTTTATTCTACGGTAGATTGCCAACTTTTTACAATGATTCATTATCTTCTGATTTCATCGTATAATTTAAGTTAATTTTCATCGACTTAACACGTTCTGCTAAAAATTTGCAGGCCTTTTTATGCAAACTTCATGTAAACCCTATTCTTTTAGAAGATATCCAAAAATTTGACATTTAATTTATAACTTGTCACATTTCATTCAAGTTTGCTTAAAAGATATCCATGTAGTTGGTAATGCTTGGATGTTATGCATTGTAGATTATATATACCCTAAATTTTAATTGTGTTTCTGTTCAAACTATTTGCCTCATTCCTTGTCACTCGAATGCAACGACGAATCCGTTTATGAAATTAGTCCACCAAATTCCCCTCAGGGAGTTCTTCGACAGGCCCTCTGCCCCTCCTGCCCATACATTTACTACATAATATAAAGAGTTCATTTGATGAAATCAAAACTGCTATTAAATTGGCGATGTAATACATCTAGATAGTGAGTCATTGCTCTTCCTATAAATACATGCTCTATGTTTCTACACTCGTGTGAGGTCCGATCCGTCTCCAACTCTGCGTCATTCATTTTTAGGCATCTAATTCTCGGCATTTAAGCCATTCCATAATGTGTTCCATGATAAATTCTTGGAATAGCTAACATGCAATTCGAAAACTTTATCAGGAACACACTACACAAATGATTAACTGAGTTTTATTCTTCTGTATTTGAACACGCAAACGACTGATTTGTTTTTTATTTCCTGATGGTGGCATAGCTTCATGAATTTCAAATGAGGGAAAGATAAATTTCTGCTTTGACTGAAACTAGACTTGAGGTGATTGATTGGATATTTCCTGATTTGCGATATTAATGCCATTCGAAGGAAAATTTTCAAAACTCACTTCACTATCAAGTTCACGCAGTATCTGAATCAGTCAAACAAAATGTGATTCTTGTTTACTTTATATTCATCAGTACTTTAAGCGATTAGCTTGTCTACGAAGTGCAAGAGTGCAACGCAATGGGGAGATTTATTTACGTCTGGATTGCATGCTAGACAAAGACAAAAGGTCTTATATACACATAAAATATGAAGGATAATATTGTAGAAGTATAATGCAATATATTGAGCTTTATCCAACATGACGATGAAAAGTGCAACATTTCGTGATATGGAGTGGATTAACACATTACAAGACATAGGCTATTTTGAAGCAATATGGAACGACAATATTGAACGGCATTAGAACGATAATCATTGGTAATTGAAGTCTAATTGTCAACATATAGCATGTATGTTTATCAACAGATGACCTGAGCCATAGAAATTGATAACAGCAAAACCTCTAGAGTGTAAATTAGGCTTTTTGTTATTACACGCTTCTATACTATAGAAATAAACAAAACCATGGAAAGTCTTTTTCTATTTACTGTCCTCGCAAACTTGGGCACCATCTGTATCCAGAGTATAACGTCGACATTCCGATCTATGACCTTTCAAAAGCTCTTGATAGAAATCACTCCGTCTTTAACATGGAACTCTTCAGTTAAAAATCATGAACTTCTACAGCAAAGTTCTCGGGATTATCTGTCACGAACCTTCAGAAAACCATGAAATATGTCTGATAAAGGATTTACAAAATGAAAATTTCAAGATCGAAATTCAAAATACGCATTATGTGATAATACAAATTGCATGATTATATGACTCCATGAATTTGAAAATTTAGGAACTTTTTATTAAGATCCATAAATAGCACCGTGGACTTTGAAGGAGCATTTTCTGGACTGCAAAATCCCATCAGTTGGGATTGATATCAACAAAGAAAGTATATCGCACTAAATGTCATCTCAGTATGAGAAAGTCAGAAACTAATCTGTTGCACAATGTACTGTGTCCACACTTATTCAAGTGTAAACATTGAACTGAATTTATAGTATAATGCTAGACTTTGTATTGTAAATTTGCCCCAATGTTTGCTCTTGAATAAGAGTTGATTAAATGCATTGAGAAAATATAGGTTTTCGATTTTCTCATAATAAGAATAATGGCTTTGATTTAGTCAACAATTAATTGAAATTTTCCCTGCATTTTGAGTTTTGTATAAATGTTCAATTTGTATGTTTAGTCGTTCGCAATGACAATGAGCAGCACAGATGTGGGACGAAATAGAAATAAAATACACCTAGAGGGAGAAGATAAGGCTATATTTTAACATCAACACAACAAACTTGTTTTTCCGGTGACCAATTGTAAACAATTTAAGAATATCCACCCGGAAAAGTGAATGTATAGAAACATAGTGCATCACAGGCGATAGTTGCATCTCTTACAGATTTAAATTGTGACTTCTAAAAGAATTTGCTTGCCTCTCTTTTTTAGAGGGACTTTCTAGTTTATTTTTCCCAATCAGCAACTTCGATCGTGGGACTATAAAAAATTGATTGCAATTGAACTGCTCTTTCCAATCAATCAATTGACATCAATCAATCTATAGGTTGAAGAATTTTATAAGCAGAGAATGGACACCGTGCACACGGTCCTGATATCTGTAATAGCTGTTTAATAATAAATGAACTCCTGGATATTAGAAGCATGTGCGCGCGCATTGTGTTCTGCTATCAAAGATCGGCTTCTGCGGGAGTAATATACGAAAGAGAAACAAAAATGATGTCCAGATGCTAAAACACTGAGTGCGAGGTTCTTCGTGATCATGTGCTACGTGTCGGATAAGTCCTTTAGTCGATATTAAAGAGACACAAAAGTTATCAACCGACCATCTGAATGAGGTATGCCTAATTTTGACATAATTACGGATAAATACATCAAAAAGAAATTTCTCTCTGATCAAACAGTTTATTGTAGTAGGAATATGAGTCAATCAGCTAATCGATATGCGAAATTCATGCCATCAATTGATTGAAATTGGAATAACCTAGCAACCAAAAAAATTGAAATCTGAACTGAGCAATCAATTAAATGAAATTTGAAAATGAGCAATCAGTTAATTGACATAAATCAATTGAAATTCAATTAATTTTTGATAATCCCTGCTAATGTTATTGTTTTACCGTGATCACTGAGTCCTGGTATTTAGGAATCTCTACGAAGCTTCAAATCCCTTTTCTCAAACTGAGCTAAATTGAAGTATTTAGCTATTATACAGTTTTGTGTAAATGTTCAATTTGTATGTTTAGTCGTTCGCAATGACAATGAGCAGCACAGATGTGGGACGAAATAGAAATAAAATACACCTAGAGGGAGAAGATAACCATTTGTAAACAATTTAAGAATATCCACCCGGAAAAGTGAATGTATAGAAACATAGTGCATCACAGGCGATAGTTGCATCTCTTACAGATTTAAATTGTGACTTCTAAAAGAATTTGCTTGCCTCTCTTTTTTAGAGGGACTTTCTAGTTTATTTTTCCCAATCAGCAACTTCGATCGTGGGACTATAAAAAATTGATTGCAATTGAACTGCTCTTTCCAATCAATCAATTGACATCAATCAATCTATAGGTTGAAGAATTTTATAAGCAGAGAATGGACACCGTGCACACGGTCCTGATATCTGTAATAGCTGTTTAATAATAAATGAACTCCTGGATATTAGAAGCATGTGCGCGCGCATTGTGTTCTGCTATCAAAGATCGGCTTCTGCGGGAGTAATATACGAAAGAGAAACAAAAATGATGTCCAGATGCTAAAACACTGAGTGCGAGGTTCTTCGTGATCATGTGCTACGTGTCGGATAAGTCCTTTAGTCGATATTAAAGAGACACAAAAGTTATCAACCGACCATCTGAATGAGGTATGCCTAATTTTGACATAATTACGGATAAATACATCAAAAAGAAATTTCTCTCTGATCAAACAGTTTATTGTAGTAGGAATATGAGTCAATCAGCTAATCGATATGCGAAATTCATGCCATCAATTGATTGAAATTGGAATAACCTAGCAACCAAAAAAATTGAAATCTGAACTGAGCAATCAATTAAATGAAATTTGAAAATGAGCAATCAGTTAATTGACATAAATCAATTGAAATTCAATTAATTTTTGATAATCCCTGCTAATGTTATTGTTTTACCGTGATCACTGAGTCCTGGTATTTAGGAATCTCTACGAAGCTTCAAATCCCTTTTCTCAAACTGAGCTAAATTGAAGTATTTAGCTATTATACAGTTTTGTGTAAATGTTCAATTTGTATGTTTAGTCGTTCGCAATGACAATGAGCAGCACAGATGTGGGACGAAATAGAAATAAAATACACCTAGAGGGAGAAGATAACCATTTGTAAACAATTTAAGAATATCCACCCGGAAAAGTGAATGGCTAGAAACATTTAGTGCATCACAGGCGATAGTTGCATTTCTTCTAGATTTAAATTGTGACTTCTAAAAGAATTTGCTTGCCTCTCTTTTTTAGAGGGACTTTCTAGTTTATTTTTCCCGATCAGCAACTTCGATCGTGGAAAATACATATGTATTCAGGGACTATAAAAAATTGATTGCAATTGAACTGCTCTCTCCAATCGATTAATTGAAATTGGCATTCGTGAACAATCAATTGACTGTAGCAGTTGAAATTAATGCTATGCAGTCAATTAATTGACATCAATGAGCAATCTATTAATTGAAATTCAATTAATATTTGTAATCTCTGCATATGATGTTAACATACCAGAATCACTGAATCCTGGTATTTAGGAATCTCTACGAAGCTTCAAATCCCTTTTCTCAAACTGAGCTAAATTGAAGTCTTTCGCTATTATCCTGTTAGGAATAAATTCTTATCACTCTGACCAGATGATAAATGAATAGGAAAAAATTGATGAAACCGGAAACTCAGTCACCAAAAACTCACCTTCGAAACTCTCAACTGTAGGCCCTCTTCGTGCAAATAATCCAGAAACGACGAGTTGCTGTTTTGAACAGCGAGTCCACTATCTCGGTGACCGATTGTAAAGCAGTCTGGTGTTTCGACCTTGGTGGTCTTTAGTAGACTGATTATTAGCTATCACCTGATGGAATTCGCTAACAATATTGTTGTCGGCAGACGGTCAAATCGAAAACAATGGAAGTCTCTCTGATTGGTTAATTGTCAAGGACACGGCGCTAAATTCAAAGTCGGAGAGAGGGTGACGGTGAAACTGTGGCGAGAGAAGCGATGAAAAGACAGACTGGGGTTTAACTACGGGAGAAATAGGTGGCACGAGAGAGGAATGGGGATTCCGGGGAGCAAAGCAGATTACAGACTTGTTAACTGTTTGACGTACGAGAACTGCCATTGGTGTAAGGGAATGTTCTCCCGACACTTCCAGCGTTTTGAGAGGATCCATTGAGTTAAATTCATCCATGGCAGTTGCGGAAATTTAGTTTGATTAATTGCAGTCTCATGTTTTGTCTCTATTTGTTTCTATGGTTGGAAGACCAGGAATGTGGAGTTGTGTCGTGCAATCTTCATCTCAAACTCTGACTCAAATAACTTATTGATTATTGCAGATCTATTTATTGATTTCATTTTTTCTTTTCACAAGTTTTCATTTTCGATGGAAGGACTGTATCAAAAGAGACTTGGAACGCACAGAAGAAGACTGGAGGACTTGGAAGGAGAAGACGAAGGACAGATTGAAATGGCGGCAAATTGTCAAAGACCGTCAAAAAATGTGATGGAGAACATAAAGTAACTACTGACTGCGGTTTTGATAATGAATTGTTATTTTCATGTGTATGAAATTTCTCCTACCCCTTTTCAGGGAAAATGTGGTTATAGAAAAAATAAAATAAATTAAAGTTGAAAAAGATGGAGTAATACTTTTTAAAGTCTTTCTACGCACAAAAATTAATAAATTATGTAGAAATATATTTCGCCGATCTAGCATTATCAATTGAGATGGAAAGAAATCCTACGTAAAAACTTTGGAAATCAAATGCTACATCATTTGAAATCTCTATACAAAATAACAAGCTATCAATGCCAATATCCGTATCTAACAAATACATATATACGCATATACCACAGCTAATTGATTATCGTAGTTACATGTAGTTCAGTACTTAGTAGGTCCATAGTTCTCTATTAATTATCATTGTGCGTCTCTTTACTTTTTCTGCAGTTACTGTTGGCATGTTTGGTTGGTTCCAGTCCGTTTTGTTGTTGATGACGATCATTTTCTGCTGTATATTGTTTTTGATGTTGACTGATTCTGTTATTGCGTAGTTATTCCATGCGCGTTCATTCCATTGCGTTGTTATGATACGCACTTGTTACACTCTTTGAAAATTCTTGTTCCGTGTTGTGATGTTGTTTTTTACAATGTGTCCATAAACTTGATGCATCCTTCTTTTCTTTCTATTGCCTCATAAGCTCTTTTCCTTTGATCTTCACATGTCTTGCTGTTTCTCCGATATAGACCCCTTTACAGCCTTTGCATTCAATTTCGAAGGTTATTCCTTGTGCATCACATTTTCCCTTGCCATTATTATTTTTGCTTTGTACGCATCCGTCTGTGCTTTTCTATTTCTCGAACGGATTTGATTTTTGTAGTCTTGATTAAAAAAATTATATCAAAATCTTTCTTTACCAAATCAATCGAAATTGCTAAAAATATGCATTGATTGACAGTGATTAATACGACCGGGATAAATGACTGTTGCATATTAAATCAATGACAATAATCAGTGTCCATGAACATCAGAATTATTTATATCATAAAAGGAATATTATTGTCATTAAACTTGCGTATTTAAGTTTTTTTATCTGATTTATCATTTTAATTCTTTCAATTATTAATCTATAGATACTTAGGGTTCAATTCATCCATGACAATTGTTCCAGAGAGTCTATCTGAATGATGACCAGAGCAGTCCCGGGCCGAGTTCAGGTTTTCACCTTCTTGCTCTACAACAAAATCAGTTGAACCAAGAAACTAAACATAATTCAAGCAGTCATTCAATCAATAATTTGATATTCTTATTGATTGATTAAGCGGTTACATTCGACAAACGCAATCGGTATTTCCACTACGGATGATCAAGTGTAAAAAATGACTACGTTTACTGACCCGGGCCCGGACCAGACATCTTAGAGCTAATGTGGGCCCGAGCGGGGCCGGACTGACTATTTGCGGCAACCCGGTTCCGGCTCTGATGATGACAGCCTTACATTTCCGCTTATCAATTATATTTATACCCTGCGGAACATCACAAATGCAAAGTCGGAATCAATAAAAGATGAAAAATGGAGCTCGTCGGAACTAATCAGCATATTTATCATTGATTTTTTAAGAAAGAAGCACTGCTAAGAAATGACCCAAACTTAATTTTCAGCGCTATTGCAAAAATCGCAAGCCATGATAGATGAAAATGAACTTTATTTGATTATTTATATACTAGCGGGGGAATGATTGCGCAAAACAAGGAATGGTAGGAAGCATTTTTTTACGTGTGATAAGACTACGCATAGCGGTCCACTGTCATATGTATATTCACAATATCTGTTAAAGTTATACGATATCATGAATTATTACACCATTATTATCATTGGGCTTACTTTAATTCTTGTAAAAATGGCAAGCAAGCAATCAATAAATTATTTTCCAATTTTTGCTTCCACGGTGCTTCATTTTTGCTATTGATGGTCAAATTATTTCTTGCTACCAATAAATTGTATTGCTAAAATGATAAAGCAATTCTTTCACGTAGCTATCGGGGTTTATGGTATTTGATGCATGATGATATGCTCTGACATGGAAGGCGCTCTGCACATGATTCGAGAATCTGATTGGGTGATTCGGTGCGATTATTGTGCCAGGGGCTCAAATTGAAATACCGGTCCAAAATCTGAAATTAGCCTTTTTTTCTCTGTCTGAGGCCATGTATTATAAGAAGTGGTTAAACAAGAGCACTGCAACTCTCATGATAGATGTTCTCAATCATTCGAATGATTAAGCAAAATTGCTCTAAATCAGTACAGGTAGGTTATTGGTGAACCCCACTTTTCTCATTTCTTCGTTTATTAAGACGTTAGCTAGATTTCAACGTCATTTTATGCTGATATGAATTATTCATTCGCTAATGACTGATCAACGATTGGTACGTGTTCATTAGGAACCAGCTTGCAGAGAGTTTCTATTAAAAGCAATTTTTTATTTAAAACATATGTGAAATATGCTATGGCGGTTGTATCAATTGGAAGCTCTCATATCACTAAGAACTTTGTTACAATAAGAACCTATTACAATGGCTTTTTTAGTCATGACGCTAAGATCTCAAGAACTAAGTGACACACATAGTCGAATTGTCAATGTGTCTAATGACTATTATAATAAATAATCATTAGCAATTGACCATCGATGGACGGAGCAGTTAATAATCCGTAAAGAAGCAGTCATGCCATAATTTCCAATGCTTGTGAAAAACGATCTTTTGATAAATACGGTAAATTTTACAAATCTGTGTTACAGCCAAATGCCTGCATTTCAGCTTGAACATTGTCAGTAGCTCGCAGTCATCGTGTTAAGTTCTTGACTCAATATGACTGGATGAATTTAATGGCTGTATATTAGGTTTATGATGTTGACATGTGCAACAAAAGAACGATGAATTTCTGTTGACATTTCAGTAGTCATGGAGTGAATATTTCTCGTTTCTTTAAACAAAGCACAAATCTGTGACAACTTTACTCTAAGAGAAGACAAATTTACATGTACTTGGTTGCGTCGTAAATATGCTGGAGCTTTTATTACGTAATGTTTAATTTATGCTAGGAGTCAACATTGCACATTCACATAACATGATAGGTTGCATTTTTGAAAGGATTATGAGAATGACTCCTGCCACGCGGCTCTTTTGAAGAGTTTAAGAGAAGCTGTCTTTTAAAGATGATGCTCTGATTTGAGCTTACAAATCTGTTTTTTTAAGGAGAACTACAACTTTGCCGTTGCAGTCAACATGCAATAAACAGTTGTACAAAAATTATGCACAACTTAATTGGCAACTGTTGTCGCTGTGTTTCGTTACACAAAGACTCGTGAGTATTGCTCGGAAAATTCCAAATTATTTGATATCATGGGTGAACACGTTGATGTACTTCACAACAGGTTGCATGCATGCATTACGCCCAGCATATTCCTACGCGAACTGGCACTGCTATCTTTTGATATTTCAACATAACATCATCATGGATTTTTGAGGGCGCTGGGTGGGCGACTTTCCATGGAAACTGGGAGGGAGGTAAATGTCGGCCAGCTAGCGGACTAGCTTGAGATCACTGCTCCTCCCACGGGAGAGAGAGCTGCTGTCGTGGCCGTGCTGAATATGGCGGTTCGCAGCCGGACTGATACTGTCGAAGTCTCGATCACTATTAAAAAACGTTCACAAACTTCTCTGTAGATCTTGACATCGACTGCGTCTCTTTGCTGTGTGATCCGGTTGACAACAGTCACTGAAACTTCACACAATTTGGCGTGTTTAATGTTGAACTGGCTGCTCATTGTTCGATTTCTATGGTATTATGTCAGCAGATTGCGCCATTTCATTGGCGTTGCATGTTCCAATACAATGCATCAGAAAATGTCCTACATTATTGCCCGAAAAAATCCACGTTAATACTATTGTGAATAATTGAAATGGACTGGGAAGCAATGTAGTAAAAAACGCGGGCAGTAATGCTATGAATACACATGTAGATATACGTTAACTAAGACTTCTAAAACATTTTTCATATGCATGGATGCAGATATCATCATTACAAGATGCATTGTTGCCTTCTTTTTCCATATTGTACCATAGCTAAATTATGCTCAATACACATCAAAACTCTGTACATGTAGAAGGTTTAAATTGAATAATCTCATGCAGTTGCTTCTATAAATAGGTAAAATCATAGAAATACGACACTAGAATGGACAACAGCTGTTTGCTGATGTTCATTTCAGCCGCTCTAAAAAGCTGGTAGAATATATGAAAATGGTATAGTGATGCTTCAAAACATGTGTTCAATCTTACTTTCTTCAATGTCAGTCATGATGCAAAGATAATCATAGACTTTATATCACAATTCATACTTTGGTACTTTTTAGTTCTATATCTTCTTATCGCAAAGTGGAACGTTTTAGTACCAAACTCAGATTTCTATGTTAATGATTGAATTTAATTATTTCACCGGCAGATATGTAAATAGTATCACTAATTTGACACAAAAACAAAAAAAACGTCTTAGATCTGAACCCGCTTCAACAGGTGTCGCACTTGGGCTTAATGAAATAACTCAAATCTTGTTCTCAGAGCTCGGCATACAATATATTGATATTGATAGAAGTATCTTCGCATAGGGTAGAGATTCGGTGCAATTTAGGGGGGTCAGCGGATTTATAAAAGCATCACTTCAAAGTTGACAGAAAGAGATTTGCATTAGTAAACAAAGAAAATGAAAAGTAGCGGTGGATTAGCAATGGTGGAATTGCAATTTTTCTAACAAGTAATAGCGTAACCACCTCTGCATTTGCAGCAGACCCAACAGGCAAAATTGAAAAGTATGAAAATAGATTCGTAACAATGAAAGGACGACACTTTTATGATAACATAGAATGAAAAAACTAAAAGGTGTTGGAATGGGATGGGAATCCCATGGGAATTCCTACATTTGCTCAGTGAG
Organism: Prostheceraeus crozeri; assembly: GCA_907163375.1. NCBI lineage: Eukaryota > Metazoa > Platyhelminthes > Polycladida > Euryleptidae > Prostheceraeus > Prostheceraeus crozeri. The sequence continues at coordinate 181,702 of CAJQUW010013018.1, forward strand.
AATAGGATGGGAGTAGGATAGAAAATATCCTCTCTCCAACAAGCTTGAGTGTAATGAAATCAATCCGGAGCCCTCAAAGGAGTTTAATTTAACGGACTTTAAAGAAATTAAGTGCACTGTGCAATCTTGCATGACTAATCAAGTAACCTGACTTGCCGATGTCTTATCAGATTTACACTAGAAAGCTTTCGACATATTGGGCCTCAGCAGTACAGCGAGAGTTTGAGCATATGATGTTGAAGATTATGATTGCAGGCATATCCTCCAACCACAAAGCCAACGGTCCATCTGCTGAGCGCATGAGATCAAAGCACTACTTCACGAGGTATATGGAATTCGGATTGCTTATCACAGGCTATTAATACTGCATCCGAATTACATAAGTACCTCCTTATGATACTTTTATTACATCTCCTTGGATATAAGTAGGGCCCTCATGATTCACGTTGTCCATTATATCTTTTGGAATGAAGATTTCATGATATAAATAATTAACACTTGAAGCCTTATCGAAATGCAAATTTTATGTGAATTAAGCAGACAAACGCTAGTTGAAACTCGATCGAGGCGTGTAGTGGAACTGGTGGTGTAATGGTGGACGAACGGCATTCCTTCGCTTTTTGTGAGAGAGTATGTTCCCCTACTATTACTTTCGAAAACATTACTGATGGAGGTATGATCTATTTACTCAGTTATATTTTTCTCGTGCTCACTTTTGATAGAAAAACATTTATACGATTAATGTCACTGAGGTTGGAAAACTGCGTGATCACTTTCATGGAGTCGATGACTCTCACGATCAATGTTTTTGATGACTTTTTTGACAGCATCGGTCGATTTGCAGCGTTCCACGCAAAAAATTTCAGCGCCGTATTGATCTATGCCATAATACTGTGCAGTTGTTGCTATGAGCGGTTGCTATGAGATGTCTGTTCTTGTTAAGTGGTGGCTTGGGATGGATGTTTTCTCACCTGACACGACTTGCCCCAAGTGTCCTAATGTACACCATGACAGCGTTGGATATCACGCTTTGACTTGTCGCCGAGGTCCAGACATCAATATGAGGCATAACAAGTTGAGAGACGACCTTGCTGATTTTTGTCGTCTTGCTTCCGTTCGTCCACAAGTTGAAAGAGGAGCTAGTGAAGATGATGACTTCTCGCGTCCAGCGGACATCCTACTCCCTGTGTGGGATCTGGGTCGCCCAGCTGCACTTGATCTTACGGTTGTGCATCCGCAAGCAACAACAATCATGCATAGTGCGAGTACAACCGTGGGATAATGTGTTGCTGCAGGTGAACAGCGAAAGAGGGAGCACAATGTTGATAAATGTGATCGGCTTCAATGGTTGTGTGTCCCATTTGTAATTTCTGCCTTTGGATAATTTGGTGACACTGCAACTGAGTTCTTAAAAAGACTGGCTGTCCGCATATCGGTAGAGCAGCAAATGCCTCTCAGAATTGCAACCAGAGAGGTCTACGGGCGTCTGGGTACTAGCCTGATGCGCTGTAATGCCCAGGCAATTATATCTCGCCGGCTCAGTCAACTCCTTTCCCTCATTGACTTTGTGACTTCTTGACCTTTGTTTTTTTTGTATGATATAGCTTGTAAAAATCTAAAGGAATATAATGTTTATCACGAGCGGTTTAGGCCTCACAAATATCAAAGTGTGCGAAAACCGCTCCGACCATAATGTTCAATGGCTTTGACTTCACTGCAGTCTCATATCTATTGTCATCAACTGTCAGTCGGATAAGCCTGCATGACAGCATGGCGCAAGCATTTCTAAACAGAGTATATAACAGCTCAGTATTCATCACAGCGCCGATGTTATGGCAGTTTCGATTTCATTAGATGAACTCTTTTTGATATCTATAACCGCATGTGAGATGTGCAGTTTTCCATGTTTGATGAAACTGCTGAACAATTTAACATATATTTTTTTACGAACAAGTACATTTAGATTACAAAAAAAGCATAACAGCATAAAGTAAGAGTAGGTACGAAAGTCAGGGAAAGAAAAGTAAGAGTTAAGTCGTCAACAAAATTCATTCGGGATTCCAGCCGCATCATCGAAGCCTAGTCCGGTTCTCCATTTTCTGCGTGAACCTCTTATACAGTGGCTTGTTGCCCTTATTAGTGCAAACATGATGCTTGTATGCACACAGGAAGTTGTTGGTCGATCACCCATGAAATGCTCCCATTTGGCATGGAGTTTATTGGACAGAGCCTTGAAGAAAGACTTGGCCTGAGTTCCATATAATCCTTCACAGGAGAGGATCAGCGTGGTAAAATCACTTCTGCGGTGAGTACATGGATTTTTATATTTCACCTCTTTTCGTTTTTCAGCATTTGTCAAAATATGAGTTGAAGTGCGACCATCGTACGATTCGGCGTCAAGGTTGACTACCTGTATATCGAACAACGCCTGAGTCTGTGGTGCCCACACTTCTCTCATCATGATGTCTGCCCGTAATCCTTCCTCTTCACTGTCGAGTTCCGCAGTCTCTCGGATGATTGGTTCTTTGGTGACATTTCGTTCTCCATATGCCATTGCAGCTAAGTCTCCGATCAGATCTCTCAGCTGCCGAGCAATTGGTCATCATCAAAACGGTTAGAATATAGAAGAATGATATTTTACGAATCCTTTGAATCACTGATTGGTTTGGAGAGGTTACGTATTCAAATTACTTTCAATGGAAGTGACTATATTACTTCAACCCTCGCCCCACTTGAGGGGCGTTTTTCTTCCCCTCCCCCTCAATGGCGAAATTTTTAATATATTTTAAACCAAGCAAGTTATGGCCACCAGATTTCTAGCAGTTTACTTTATACGTGTTATGCAACTTTTGACTGAAATATGATAAATTTGGCACTACACAAGTACTTTTGGCATGAGAGCTATTATAAAATATGAATGTTTGTAATATTTTGAGTAATTTCGGTATATATTCACTTCTAATGCATGTTGCGGCATCAATTAATAAATAAGGATTCTGCCTATTAATATAGAGATATTCACAAATTTGAAATTATCTGCTTATTGTGTATGCATGTTTGAAATTCAAATTTCAAATACGATTTTTTATTATTTCCGCACTTTTTAGTTTTGCATCTGATCATCAATTATTGAACATTTGCAGAATCATGTTGCTTTTCGCCTCAGTGTCTCGACAAAAGTTCACCGAACTGGGTTGTCTCTTCATCTGCAGAAACTAAATACTAAATGTGCGATTTTAGTGATATTTTAGCTGAACTAAACGTTTGAATTATTTGACCTTTGACCTCATCTAATACAATGATGTCATCTCATGACGATTGATAATCATCGTTTTATTAACCGCCGCAGCCAGATCTTTCGATTAATGCATGATTTATTAGTTTTTGTTGTCATTTTCCATTTCAAATAGTGATCTGATGAAAATGTCCTGAAAATTGGCGGCTTTTGAGGTTTGACCTTCACCTCAGCCCAGGGATGACCTTAGAAATAATACTGATGCTGTTTTTCTGAATCCCCTTTCAATGCCTATTCGATTGATGCATGATTTGACAAAATTGGTGCAATAGTTTGGGAGATCGGCATGGGGGCATCCAAGTGGGGCACGTTCGGAAAAACACCACAGTGGGGTGACGGTTAAGGCTCATCCTTGTTACTGATTACCAAATCATATACCTGATGAAAATTGAATTAACTGAGTTCTAGCCGTATGGAGACATGATTCTAACCATAGAAATCCAACACTAAAATAATAAAGGTCTAGAGCTGCATAGAGGTCTATATTGGAAACAATAGAATGTCGCGGACGTGTGTTGCAATGACAGCGGTACCTAAACGATGTCGGATTCTAGTGGTTGACAGTAAGAAGACACCAGCAGCTTGTACTTTGTAAGTATTCACGTTTATTGTCGTTTCTCTTTACAAAAAGAAGCATTTTGATAATATAGACCTCCGCTAAGAATCTTCATCTCTCACATGTTTCAGTAATTTGATTCTTCCAAAGATCTAGCAATCGGTGCCTATTCAAGAGGCTGAAATTGACCTCAACTAACACCAGCTGTCCATACTAGTCTCACTTTCTGAAACGAAGCGAAAAGTCGGATTTCTATGATTCTGACTTACAGAATTAGATTGTTTAACCGCATCACTTTGCTAGAAGTGCAAACTGATTCAAAACGATGGCACATGCAGGAACTTATTAAGTGGGCAAAAAGAAATGTTCAATGCCTTGCAGAGATAGGAAAAATATTCGTGCGTCGCTTGCGGATTGCTCTGAATTCCTTCAAAATGCTCCGATCGCTACGATTCCTTCAGATTTGAAGAATTCAGATAATTGAGCAAAAGTTTTCTCGATAATGTTGGGCCCTCCGATCATTTTAAAAAAAGTTAGCAGGCGCACGAGAAAACGTTCACAAACTTCTCTGTAGAACTTGACATCGACTGTGTCTCTTTGCTGTGTGATACGGTTGATAATAGTCACTGAAACTTCGCACAATTTGATGAGCTAAATGTTGAACTGGCTGCTCATTGTTCGATTGCTGTGGTATTATGTCAGCAGATTGTGCCATTTCAATGACGTTGTTTGTTCCAAAGTCTCCCGTCCGGTCAAACAGAAGAAGAGATGACCTGTCTAATTCTGTGCATGAATCGTTCATCCAATTAATGCCATCGTGGACATGTGCAAAATCACGTTTCATCTGAAAGTAAACAGTTTTGGAGTAAATTTCTACACCCCCTTTGAGACCTGAGGGGCGGGCCCAGCATCCCATCGGCCTATCTGTCATATTTCCACTAATTTAGTGGAAGCTAGTTAGGTTCCGGGGTCCACTGGCCCCTTAATTCTTTGAGGTTTGAATATTTTGAATTGCCAATTTGCATTACGAAGATGAGAGTCCTACCACCACATTCTAGAGAAATGGGAAGAATCAAAGATTGTTTTGACTGGCACCAATAACTGCAATTGATTGAATAATCAGTAATACATTTTCATTTTTTTGTTGCTTGTGGGAGGATATTTTTCCATCTGCTCCTTATCTAATATTCCATTCATATGTAGATATTGCGTTGAATGGTCTATTTTGTCATCATATTTCTATGTACGTTTTCATACATTTTCAGCATGACGACATTTCCTAAATCTATGTTAATGCATTTTAGTTTTGCATGACATATTCGCGTGTTTCCTGCTTTTCCTAATAAAAGTTCATGACTAAGGATTATATAGAATTATTGAACCAGTTTTAATGAAATTAATATTGTTGATTTCTTTATTTTGCAGGAATTTCCATTGAGGTAAAATGATGGTTTGCAAAACAGGGATGCGGAGTCCTATCATTTTGATAGGACTCCGACTCCGACTCCGACTCCGGGGATTGATAGGACTCCGACTCCGCGTGGCAAGTATAGCCTAGCTTTTTAAAAAATATCTGGTAGCCCACATCATAGATCATTATAGACTTACCTGAACCTATCTTCAGTGATCATTGCTGTATCAATTATAAATCATTTCGATGAAAGTTTATCAAATGTCGCTTTATGTTGGATGCATGCGACTCGACTCCTCCCATCTTGTTGATGTGTGCTTCACATGGTTTTTCTCCAGTCTCCACCAGGCAGGAAACTCCCTATCCTTCTCCAAAAGAATTGAGCACACTTTCGATTTTAATATGTGCTTTGGAGGAGCCTTCAGACACGATTAACGGGAACAAGCTAACTCAAACAAACTAGTATTTCATTTTTGTCTCTGACGTGACCTTTGGTGCGTATGTGTGATCGAGGCTAGGAAGGTTTGTCTTCTCTATTAAATCACCGAGTGAAAAAACAATTCTTTTTCACTATCACGGTACATTCCCTCAACTATAACAAGCTTTGCATGCAGCAGTGTCTCTGTACTTTTGTTTGACGGAGAAAGTTGACATCAAGACAGTGGCAGCTATGCACGAGGATAAATAATTTGCCTGTATTATATTTCAGGTCTAGTTATAAGCCGGAGTGCGCAGTCCTATCATTTGATAGGACTCCGACTCCAGCAAAAATGATAGGACTCCGGAACTCCGGGACTCCGACTCCACATCCTTGTTGCAAGCTATTAGTATATTTTACCTCAATACATAACGAGAAAAACTTTTGTCGAAGTATTCTTAAGTTAGATCACTGAAACTAATATGCATTTATTGTGTTCGTCTGAAATCAGTTTTACGTTTTTAGTCTTGAAAAGTTTGTGCTTTCACATACATTAGCTATGCGTAAAATAGAGAGAGAGATATTGTCGCTCGGACGACAAAGCCTTGTCGTCGGATGAAGAGGAAGCTTGATCGAATTTGAAGCAATTAAATTGCAGTAAGTTAATGAACTTAATGGACTTCTGAAAACATAATCAAAGCATCATTTTTAATGATGAACATACATTGATATCCAGAGGATAATCGACCAACTAAGTGCCTAAGACGCTCCATAGAATATAGAAAAAAAGGATTTACAAACAGAGCAACAAACATCCACACGATACAAAGGACCAAAATGGGTAGAATTGCGCGAAATTTCGGCTTTTATCATTTTCGAAAAATGATGTTACTGTGTTGACGTCTGTACCTTTCATGGAGGTGACAAAGTATGTAGCAGAGAGGGATTAGCACGAGCTTGCGATGCAGGACTTTTCCATTCGTTGAAAAGGATGAGTCGTTATAGACAAACAAACGAAGCATATACTTGTATGTCATCCGCACGGCCATTATTTTCAACTTATCCGACTTCTCCGTAAAATCTGATACAATGGAATCAAGAAAAGTGCATTAATGATATCACCTTTTGCCAGATTTAAAATTCTGTAAATTGACAATAGAATAGTAATTAAGTAATTAAGTAGCAATAAATAGTAATTCGACAATAGAATTCAAAGTAGGTTTTTGAATGATATGGTTGACTACGGCTCTACATGTCTCTAGAAAAGCCTAAGGGCGGTGCAAAACAGTAAAACGTGAAAACTCGAGAAATTTCAGGACTCAAGCAAACATGGATTAGAGCTTTTGAGAATTGATCCACTTTTATTGACAAAGGTCTTCTTCAATGTAGGCCTACTGTAATTTTTTTCACGAAATATTACATAAAAACCGAGAATATTATTACAAAACGACAATATAGAAAACTTGCAAACGTGAATATTAAAAGACAACCTTTTTCTTGAATTTGGATTCTCAGAATAGAGTGGTTGGTTTTTCTGCGATAATATCACACGAACGCTGATGTCTACATTTTTGTCAGTCACATTTGAGCCCTTCTATTTTCTGAATATCGGCTTATTTGTGTAATGTTATGCAACCCCAGATTTCATGGGTTATTTCCTAAGGCTTGGGAGTCCAGCCACCATCCCAGCTTCTGCAGTAAAGAGGGCCCAAATGAGACTTTTGCAGACTGATGCACTACCTATACCCACTACTAATCTGCGCGTCTGCCGAACTCCACAGGATGCAGACTAACCTTTTTGGTGACAATAATAAAAGAAGCACTCTTGTCGAATATGGACAGTGACGCATTGAACTAATTGTGCAAGGAATGTAGGCCAGAGGTGAAACAATATTTGGATCCGCACGCACTGTATAATAAATGAATGACTATTAATCTAAAAAATCGAAGTCGAAAGGCCAAGGTCAAATCTTGCAAAAACACCAGAGAAATGCATGTACGACAGATGGTCTATGTGAGGTAAATGTCATGTGTCATGTGCAGTATTATTTCCTATTATAGCTTGATGTCAAACTTGCTTATTATGGATGTCACAGAGATTAGTTTGATGTTAGTCTGATGATTGATTGATAGTTTGATGTCATCATCTGTGAATGATTCATTAATAAGTAGGCCTAGTATTGTAGAAGATAAGTAGTTCTCAATGACAATATCATTAAGGTTCACCCAGCTTTTGACTTTATATGGAGGAGTTAAGATTGATTTAATGAAGATGAGCACATATCTTGTCCTGCCGAAATAATGTTCCGATGAACTATGTACCAATGCAAACCACTTCATCAAGGGTTTAGAAAATTATTGTTGTTTCAAAGAGAGGCTCATCGAATGGATCAAACAGCAGTCAACTGTTAAAACAACAGAATTGATACGAACGACAGAAAATAAAAATCAGTCAGCAGAGTTTCCCAAAGCGAACATTTCTTACTTGGCAAATAGGATATGCGCTAATTTGCCTGAGAGACACGGATTGGAAGGGTTTAGCTTTGAGTATCTTTCAGCCCTTCTAGCAAGCACATTCGAAAATAGGGTGTTTTTTTTAAGTCAGCAGTATTTGGCACAACATCAGCTGTGTTCGGAGAAGGCTTCGCGATGTTTACTGCTATACTACAAAAGCTTCCCAAGTTGTTAATGTTATTGGAATTGATTTCTTCCGTGTAACAGAACCGATACATTTGTTCATTACCATTCCGATCGGAAATAGGCCTACCTTAAACCATGACTACTACATGTATAGGCCAAAACTTAGCTACTATCAAAATAGATGTGGATATCTCAAACCTATCAACTACTGTTATGAACATTTTGTCAACAATATATTTCTGGTGGCGAACATTGAATATGATGATAGCTTTTATATTGATCACTGATTTATACAGGTTTTTGCAGGAAATAACGGCGTTTCCTCAATTGATTACGTCATTTTGCATAGAATATCGTCAATATGCAATGATTAACGGCATAACAATAGAGACTAACGGCACAAACAAAACATTCCGTCTTTTTGTACTTTATTACGACGTAGGCCCATTGCTTTACAGGCGCTTGCAAAACTGAATGGCAATAAGGTGAGTGTTGATCGGCAATGTCAAAACGTTACGACATGATGCAGTATTTAAGGACAGCCGGCGCTGTGAGCGCGCACAGTTGGAAAAATGAGACAAAGAAGAATGATACCGTTGCTGGATAAAAAGAGAATTGTGGATGCCTATGAAAATCCAAACTCTGACTATGTAGAGGTAGCTGCGGCGCTTAACATTCCGCGAGGGACAGCCTGGTCAATCATACGTCGCTATCTGGAAAATGGTGAGGTAATGGTACGGAAAAGAGGGGGTGGACGACGACAGCTTGCAACTCAAGAGATGATTGATTGCCTTGTTGGAACTGTCGAACAACACCCTAATTACACGTTGCGACAACTCAGCGAAGAGCTTCGACTCCAATTACCAGACAGTCCTCGTCTCAGTGAGTCCACAGTCCATCGCGTGCTAAAGGTAGCTTCATCACAATGAAGAAGTTGGAGTCACCACCTGCAGATCATAACAGAATGGATGTCAAACTTGCTTGCCGAGCCCACGCGGAATGGCTCACACCAGCGGATCCTCACATTATCTACATTGATGAATCAGGTTTTAACTTATGGACGAGTCGATCTCGAGGACGATCTGCAAGAGGACATCGCGCACAGCGCATCGTCGGAGCTAGACAATGCCCAAATTTTACCCTCATTCTGGGAGTGTCCAGCCAACGAGGCTTAGTACATCACACTATCCGTGAAGGAGGCACGACAGCGGATGCATTTAACGACTTTTTGGCGGACCTTATCAACGGCCACTTCCTTCCCAATGAAGAGGCTGTCCTTCTCCTTGACAATGCACCCGTCATCGCCGTGCCACGGACGTCAGCGATCAACATGCCAACGCTGATTTACATTATCTACCACCCTATTCACCTTTCCTAAACGCAGCAGAAAATTGTTTCAGCATTTGGAAGGCGGGTCTACGACGCCAATTGGAGGAGTTGAGGGAACAGTTACTTCGCCAGCCATATCAAGAGCAACGGGCAACTCTAACTCAGCTTGCTGAGCAAAATTTGGTGGAAATCACTCCAGCTGCTTGTAGTGCTGCCCATCGGCGAACAAGACGCATCTTCACCGCATGCATTCAGATGCAGGACAAAAGTGATGACCATGCATAATGATGTGACATAATGACATGCATAATTTGAATAAAAACTGTCTTGGATATATTGAGTTTTGCAAAATGACGTAGTATTTAGATGAACCGCCGTTATAAGTGACAAATGCTACTGTTTAGTGAATAAGTCGTTAAATTTGAAATTGACGGAGTGTTTAACAGTATTTGTCGTTAACAAATGAACCGATTTCATTAATTTGTGATTAAAGCCGTTAAGTTACGCATTATGCCACTCTGTAATGCACAACTGCCTCTATTAAACGCAAAAACCTGTATAAACTGATTCACTCATTTTACTGATCATATTGGCCGACCCACAGAATAAGACTGTTTGAGCGTATCACTTTGCTAGAAGTGCAAACTGATTTAAAACGATGGCACAAGCAGGAATTTACTCGGTGAGCAAAAAGCAATTTTTGATGCCTTGCAGAGATAGGAAAATAGTCGTGAGCCGCTTGTGGATTGCTGTGAATTCCTTCAACATGCTCCGATGCCACGATTCCTTCAGACTCAAGGAATTCAGATCATTGAGCAAAAGTTTTCTCGATAATGTTGGGTCCTCCGATCATTATTAAAAAAGATGGCAGGCGCACGAGAAAACGTTCACAAACTTCTCCGTAGAACTTGACATCGACTGTGTCTCTTGGCTGTGTGATACGGTTGATAAGTCGCTGAAACTTAACACAATTTGGCGTGTTTAATGTTGAACTGACTGCTTACTGTTCGATTGCTATGGTATTATGTGATCGACCAGCGAACGAAACATCGACATTTCTTGTAAAACGACCAATCAATATAATCAATCACTACCTAAGCGGATCAAGTTAATTGTCCAGAAAGACGGTCGGTCAATTTATGCATTTTGCTAGTAAACAGTTGAGATAAGTGTACAGTGTGTATGTGCAATTCCATTTAGTCTGTTGGAAAAATAAGCTATGTAACTGAATTTCCCAAGTTTACAAATTCGGAACGAGAGCTTAGAGGCAGAATGTTTTTTCAATTTTTAGCATGAAGACTTAAATCATAATGCTGTTCATGATGTTTCCTTGATAATAAACTTAATTTCCTTTTAAGTTAAATGTTTTATGATTCTTGTCAGAAAATTTTCATTCTATTTGACATTAAATAAGCTTCATACTACTTCGATGTAGGCTGCAAAGCGAGGCAGATGTATATCGCAAAAGATGAATGAAAAAGACCAAGATTGGTATTTCATTCAACTGTGCTGTCATAATCTCAAGTATAGAATAGATAGTATATAACCACAGGAAAAATTTGCAAGAAAATATTCAAAATTAATCGATCATTTTCTTAAGACCTCAGTAATGGGAAAAAGACCGGACCAGGACACCATAAAATCAAAAAAATAGTACTTTTAAAAACGACATAAATTCATGAATTTAGTCCCTTTTTCAGGTTTTTAAGACCTAAATTCATGAATTTGGTTCATTCAAAAAGTACCATTTTTTTCAAAAATGGTACTTTTAAAAACGACATAAATTCATGAATTTAGGTCTTAAAAACCTGAAAAAGGGACTAAATTCATGAATTTATGTCGTTTTTAAAAGTACCCAATTTTCAAATTTTTCAAAATCTCAAATTTGAGAATTACAATCGGGCGAAGCCCTAGAACCTTCGGTTCGATTTTCACCCTCAAAATCATGACCGTTCTAGGACACCGAAAATCATAAAAGTTGAGTATCTCAAATTTGAGAATTACAATCGGGCGAAGCCCTAGAACCTTCGGTTCGATTTTCATTGCTTAAATCATGACCGTTCTAGGACACTAAAAATTATAAAAGTTGAGTATCTCAAATTTGAGAATTACAATCGGGCGAAGCCCTAGAACCTTCGGTTCGATTTTCACCCCCAAAATCATGACCGTTTCAGGACACCGAAAAATCATAAAAGTTAAGAATCTCAAATTTGAGAATTTCAAATTCATGAATTTTATCCATCTTTCAGGTTTTTAAAATATATCATGTGACTTGCGAGCCGAAGGTTCAGGGCTTCGCCCGTTAAAAATATTTCTTTAAAAATGGAAGAAACAAAAATGGAAGGAACTTCAGAAATGGAAGAAACAAAAGTGGAAGGAACCTCAAGAATATATCCTTCGTTATCTCAATTAAACTTTTACGGAGCAGCGTGTCTTCTTTCTTTCTTTCTTTCTCTCTCTCTCTCGTTCCTGTCTGTTACAGGAATATTGTATTCACAATGACATGCATTCTTTAAAACAATTGCTTGTCTTCAATGAGAATAATTCCCATATGCTTTTAATAGAATGACCTTGAACGCTAATGGAAAAATACACCAACTATCGAACCATGTCGACAGCTTTATCGACAAACTTTCTGACATCGGCGCGACAGTTGGTGTATTTTTCCATTCAAAGCAATGTCGCATGAATGATTGTTATGGAAACCCAAAATGAAGAGAAATGCTCATTCATTTCTCTTCTCTCTCATATGTCTATTGTGTTTAGATTGTATTTGTTCTTTTGTTCTCATAGTGTGAATGAGATTTCACAACTCGCATTATGCGCTATTGTCTGTGATTTCCTTCACCCCTATCAGCTGAAACAATTTTAGCAGCTGCTACACGCTAATTCTTTTGAGAAAGTTCTGAAATAGATTTTATTCCATTTAAAATGAGAAACATTAGAGACATTCTAAAAATATACGGCAAACAAAACCACATTAAATTTCGATTTAAATGAGATTGCTAAGCAATTGGGAATAAAGAATTTTCACATATTGATGAGTAATGAATTACTATTGATAAAATATGTGCGAAACATTTACTCTACTAATGCAATGCAACAATGTAACGTTTAAATTTAGATTAAATTAAATCATTTCAAAATTGAATAAGTAGTAAAGAAAGACATCATTAGAGACCAGTTTTAAATCAATACCCCCCCCTTCTGACTAAGTAGTAAGGAAAGTCATCATTATAAAAATGTTTTAAATCAATACCCCTTCTGACTAAGTAGTAAGGAAAGACATCATTAGAGAACAGTTTTAAATCAATACCCCCCTCTGACTTCTAGGGGTCCCTTAAGAAATTTTTTTATTATAAAATGAGCAACATAAATGAGTTTTTGAAATTATATGGAACACAAACGACAACGAATTTCGACCTAAAGAAAATCGCTAATCGATTAGGAATAAAGAATTTTCATGTTCTAATGAGAGACGAATTACAATTGATCAAAAATAAGCCATCAATAACTGTAAATTTCATAACAAATCTTCATACATCAAATGAAAAAGGTGTACATTGGTCAGCAGGCGTTAAAAATCATCAGCAGAACTATTATTTTGATCGCCCGGAGGATGAGAACTATTGGTTCGATTCATACGGTTTGCCCCCTACAAATGAAGTAAAAGAATTACTTGGAACGGGAACATACAATACGTTTCAAATTCAAACACCAGGCACTACTTATTGTGGACAATTATGTTTATACGTTTTGTACAAATTACAAAAAGGAGTACCATTTCTAGATATTATGTTAGAGTTAAACAATCTATAACTCAAGCGAAGCTAGCTAAAGCGCCACCTAAAGGTTAAAGCTCTGTTTTCTGTAATTCATTTTGATAAAATCGGCCTCTGATATTTTCATCATCTAAATCTTTAATTTCATAAGTAATCGGATAACTTTGATTTATTTTGCAAACTTCAAATATTTCTTTAGTCCAATAACCAACAAAGCCTTTTTCAAATTTATTCTTATATTTAAATATTCTAACTCTATCTCCAATTTTAAATTTCGGTTTAAGTTTCTGCAAATTCGGATTACTCTCATTCGAATTATTATTCTCGAATATTTTCTTTCGTATCAAATCAGGGTCGTCAGAAGCATTCTTTGGAGTTTCTTCAATACCAGAATGAACTTTATTATTGTACTCTTCCACAATTCCTGGTAATATCCTCAACCATTTCTGATTTCTTTGCTCAGTAAATTTCTTGAATAATTTATTTTTTAACGACCGATTGAATCTTTCTATCACTACAGCTTTTCCAGCGTTTTCAGTTGAATAAACTGAGCCTTGGCGATGACTTTCGTCTGTTTCAAATAGTGGCTGAACGTTTCTGTTATAAAATTCCGATCCTTTATCAACAAACAATTTTTTTGGCTTTCTATTACTTTCTTTAAAGATTTCTTCAAACGCATATTTAACTGAAAGACCACTTTTATTTTTTAAAGGCTTTACCCAAGCATATCGTGTATATAAATCTATAACGGTCAATGCGTATTTGTAGTCCCTTTCATTCGGCATATGAATAAGATCAGCACTCCAAATATCATCTTTATTAAATACTTTTACTTTCAATAGATATTTCGGCTTTCTGTATTCCTTGTGGATTTCGGACGCGTAGGTTCGAGCGTTGCTCTCAAAGTTATTAGTTCGAGCGTTGCTCTCAGAGTTATTAGTTCGAGCGTTGCTCTCAGACAGCTTTGCTGTCGTTTCATTTAAACCCTGACCGAATAATATTTTAGCTTGTAAAGCTTTCTTAACAAACATTCTTTCAATTTTTTTCTCTAAATGTAGGATTTTGAATACTATCTAATTCTTGAATCATCTTCTTATCAGCTGCATGTCGAGAACTTAGATCATGACTTCGATAAGCTAAATCATGCCTGTAAGCGGCGGCATCTACTCTATTTATCGGTTCTTCACCTGGTTTCGGATTATTATTCTCATCTAGTCTTATATCTAATCCAGTTCCTGGACCGGTATATGAATGACCAGGAAGATGTTTTTCTTTCGAATATTTACTCCAAATAAATCCAGGAAAGTTTTCTAATGTTTTTTGTATGTCACCACCGTAGGTAGTAGCCAAACTTTGTTTGTCGTCGTTACCTTCATAAATTTTACAATTTTAGTTTTTATTTTTGTTTAATAGATAATTCAATAAATCTAAATTAGAAATTTTTAATTTAATTAAATTTTCGGAATTTGTAGAATTCATTTTAAAAGATAAAAAAAGATAAAATAAAATAAAATAATTGTTTTACCGAAAAGAACCAAAGGTTCTGAGGCTTTAGCCGATCGGACCAAAGGTTCTGAGGTTATTACCTTATCATACTAGGACTTAGATATATTCCAGAACCATCTTTTGTTTCTTTAATTTCAATTAAATCATCAACATTGTGGAGAATATTTTTAAGAACTCGTTTTCCTTCATCAACTAATTTTAATTTACTAATAAAATTATCTACTACTCCTTTTCCTTCGGGCGAAGCCCTGGAAGACATCTCCGATGCCCCTTCACCCCTAGCAACTTTCTCTAACTCTCTATTATGACGTTTTTGTTCTTCTAATGCTGCTTTCTCTGATTTATTTTTATTTACTGCTTGGACAATACCAGCTGTCCCACCTGCAACACTTCCTGCTGCAGCTATGCCACCTATTATTAGTGGAATTAATGGGAGAATCCCGCCATTCTTTTCTTCTTGTAATTGAATATTCTCTATCATTGGTTTACTTATGTAATACTTTTTTTTATTAATCGTAATAGTTTTAGGGGTATTTTTGTCAACAATATTACGTAATTTTAATTCAACAGTTTTATTATTAATATTACTTTTCGCTTGCGACATTTTTAATAAAAAAATTTTAAGTTATCAAAAATTTAAATCTATTCTAGTTATTAAAAAATTTCAAGTTACCAAAAAATTTTAATCTATTCTAGTTATTAAAAAATTTCAAGTTACTAAAAAATTTTAAGTTACCAAAAAATTTTAATCTATTCTAGTTATGAAAAATTTTAAGTTAAGAATTTTTAATCTATTCTAGTTATGAAAAAATTTTAATTAACTTATCCTAACCATCTTTCCATTAAGAATTTCAATAGAATATTTTGCATCTTCTAGCAATAAACCATAAGCCATCAATGAAGTTGTGGAATCTTTTTTTTCAATATTAATTGTTACATCACAGCCAGTCTTGATAATATCTTCTGATTGTGCACTTAAATCGAAACAGAAAACAGGATATAAATGTCTCCAATCTCCAGGAGTTAATTGTGGTTCAACTCCAAATTCTGTACAAAGATTTCGATAACAATCATATCTTTCCATAAATTGATTATTGGTATCATCGAATCTTAATGGATCAATTGGATATCGAGTTTGATTTAACGAAACTTGTAAACTTCGAATTGTATTAATATGAAAAATATTATTGTTCTTATCAAAACTTGGAGAATTATTTCTTTGAAAAGTTAGTAATAAATATCTTGGAGTATTCGCAGTTCTAGTAAAATGCCAGTTAAATCTTTGTTCGGAAAAAGTTACTGAACTAGCAGTACGCTTTAGAAAATTTACTGGAATTGGTTTGTTAGTATTTAATCTTTTTGCAATAGCTGTTTCAATCTCTAAACTAGGAGTAATATGCTTAATCCACCATTCAAGTCTATCAATTTTTAAATATGCTTTTTTTCCAGTCTTACCAAAAAAGATTAATTCATTATTTGCTGTACGATGAATTATTAATTTAAATTTTAACTGATATGATATTTTATCATAATCTAAATATCCAAATAATGGAGACAATGACCAATTTACTGTTTGCTTACTTTTCTTGTTAAATTCACGTCTTTCTTTATATGCATCATTATTTGTTTTATTTAAATGTTTTGCAATATTTTCTACATCTTTCGCAATTCCTGCGGCATCTGTTCCAGCGTGAGTTAAATCATCAATAATTATACCATCATTAGTATCAGGAAACCAACCTTCGATTTCATGCTTTTTATTATTTTCACCAATTGTTACAAATCTAAGCATTGTATCAATTACACCTGGAGAATCACTTATTGTTTCTATATTTTGAGTTGCAACATCTAAACGCATTTGTGTAAATAAACTTGGGAAAAAATTATTCTCTAGTGTAATATTATCGGTATCTGGTAATGGTGTTGTAAAATTAGCATCACTATATAAAGAATATTCACAGTGTAAAAATGAATCAGGTAGATATAAATAACTCTGCTGATTATCAACTTCAAAAATTAAATCTCCTCCAGTATTTACTCTACTGGAAGATCCGGGATTCATAGCAATTCTTATATAGTCATTCTTTTTTTGATTGTAACTGACGAACGGAGGATCGTCTAATCTAAATTTATTTTCGATAAGCGAAGACATTTTTATAAAAAATAATTTGACTTTTTGTTTTTCTCACAGACAGAAAAAAAAATTTTTACTAAAATATAATTTTAGAATTTTGCTAGACCAGCTCCGCTACAGCTTTGCTGGTTAGACCGAGGGTTGCTGCTCACGCCATTACCTCTTATTTCTTCAATTTTTTTTTCATTTTGTTTACTATCACCCTCTACAGCTATGTTAGCAATTTTGTTTTTTGTTTCATCTGAAAGTTTTTTTAATTTTTTTAGTTCTTCAGAATCATTCTTGAGTTTACGAATAGCTTCTAGTTGTTTTAATTCGTTTTGTGATTTAACAGCATTTGATATTGCACTAGCTGTACTACCTATAGCAGCTGCTCCTTTTGCAGCAGATGTAATCAAATCTTTATTATTTTTAATTAAGTTAACGATACTACCAATACCAGAAAAGATGCCATCCCCTTCTTTTTGAACGGTTTCTCTATTATCATAATGGTAAACCGGATTCATACGTGGTTCATGAGCAATTTTTTGATTTGAAGCAAATTGTTTAAGATTGTGTTTATAAATTATAGGCATTTTTTAGTAATAAATTTGACTTTTAGGAAAAACATAAATACGGGCGAAGCCCTGGAAGACATCTCCGATGTCCATTATAAAAAAATGTTTATTTTTTGTTCTTAACTTTTACAGATTGCGTTTTTGGTTTAACTTGAACAGGAACCAAACCTGCATCAATCATTCTTTTTATTCTATGATTTTCTTTCATAATATTTCTTTCTTTTATTAACTCTTCTAATTGTTTAATTCTTTTAAAATTATTAGCTCTAATTTTATCCATTTTCAAAATTATATACTTTTATATTTTTAAATTTTTTTTAAAAATTATATTTATATTTTTTAAATTATATTTATATTTTTTATGATTTTTATTTTTTGTAGGTAAAAAATATTTAAGTTAATATTTACGCTAAGATTTGCGTTTGTGAATGGACAACAACTTCGAGATAACTTTATTAATTGCCTGTTGCACTTTATCTATTGCGTCAAGCAGCGTGTGATGTACTTTAATTTCTTTTTCAGTCATTTCTAATTTTTTCTCACTTTTCTTTAATTCTGTTTTTAAAGCATTTAATTGAACTTTAAGACCATCTACTTTTCTTTTAACGGAATCTAACTGTTCTTTATTTTCTTTAGAGTTTTTTTGTAAATTTTTCTTTAATTTATTTTCTAAATTGATTTTCAGAGTTTTCATTTTATCAACTTTTTCATTAAGTGAGTTTACTTCAATTTTCAAATGATTTATTTTTTTAATTTGTTGTGTAATTTTAGAACTCAATTCATCAACATTTTTTTGGAATGTAGTTTGTAACTGCTTTAAATTTTTTTTAATTCTTTCAGGTAGTTTTTCTATTTCATCTTCTAATTGTTCTTTTAACATTTTTATCTGATGTTTATTTTTAATTACAGCAGATTTTAAATTTATAGAAAGTAATATTAAAATTTTTGATTGTTCAGAAATCTTTTTAAAAAGTTTTGCTATATCTGCTTCTAGCTCTCTATCCTTTTTATCAAGTTTTAATAATTTTTCGTTTAATGATTTGTCATTAAGTTTAAGCAACTTTAATTCGTTCATCAGCGGAACCATAACATCGTTTATATATTTTTCTTTTAAGTCATTGATTTGTGTATCAACATATTGTTTATTTGTTAACTCTGTATTTTGTTGTGGAAGAATAGAAAGATGTAATGGTCCAGATAAAACGTCTCCAGTTTTCATTATATAATTTTCTAGTTCTATTTCTGATTCACGATTATTCGGGATATATGCACCTCCACCAACATTTGGTAACATCATTTTTAAACAATAAAAATAAAATTTTTTCTGATTATAAAAATACATAAATTATAAAAATAAAATTTTTCCTAATAAAAATAAAAAAATGGAAATGACTCAAATTTGTCAAGTTTGCAATATGCGTTTTTTAAATCAAACACTATTATATTCTCATATGAAAAACACACCATGTGGTATGCATATGAATCAATTACAACCTAATAATAGTATTGAACCTAATAATAGTATTCAGAATAATATTCAACCTAATAATAGTATTCAGTATATTAATATTCAATCAGAGCAACCATTACAAAGATTAAAGCATTTATTTATTTCAGATAAAGAACAAAATCTTTATACTGTTGAATAAATACACCTAGGCAAAATAATAATAATAATTATTTAGCACAAAATAATAATGTAGCACAAAATAATCCTTTTGTTCAAAATAATAATGTAGCTCAAAATAATTATGTTGATAAAAATAATAATGTAGCTCAAAATAATAATGTAGCTCAAAATAATTATATTGATAAAAATCAATTTGTTGAAAGTAATAACAAAAAAATATGTTCCGGATGTAATAAAAATATAACATCAAAAAATTTTGCACGTCATTTAAAATTATGCGAACAACCAGAAGAGGTTAAAAAAAATAATAAAGATAAATTAAAAGATCAGTTATGTCGTAATTGTAATAAATATTTTACAATTCAAGGAATTACTAATCATTATAATTCTTGTATAAGTTCTACAAGACAATGTACAAGTTTTTAAATTACTAAACCTAAGACAGAGTTTTATGATAGTAAATATCAGTGTAAGGATTGTTTAAAAGAAAAAGTTAAATGTAGAGGTTGTCAAAAAATTATATTAAAGAAAAATTTTCAGCGACATGTAACACTATGTCCAAAACTTAATCAACATAATAATCAACATAATAATAATTTATATCAAAATAATAATTTATATTAGTATTTCTATTAAAATAGACTTATATATTTAAATAGTTGTATTTCAACTAAAATAGTTGTATTTCAACTAAAATAGTTGTATTTCAACTAAAATAGTTGTATTTCAACTAAAATAGTTGTATTTCAACTAAAATAATCTTATATATATTAAAATATTATTTTTTTATAAAGAATAAAATATTATTTTATTAAAATATTCTTAAGCATTCCGGAAGAGAGGAGAGGTTCGGAACATACTTCTTTTGAGTATAGGAACAAAAAGTCCGACACATTCCGGAGGTTCTACAGAGGTTAAAAACACTCATAAGAGTGTAAGAATGCGAGTCCGGAATTAAAAAATAATAATTCATAAATTTTTATTTTAAAAATATTAAATGAATAAAAACGAAAATTTGGAAGATTTATATTCACCGGTTATAATTAAAAGTAATAAAAGTAATAAAAGTAATCTAAGTCGTCATAAATCTCTTAATGCAATAAACGAAATAATAAATAATTATATGAATAACACTGAGTTTCAAGATACACTAACCCCTCAAGATCCGAATCTCAAAGATATTAATAATATTGTAGAAAATCCTATATATAATACTAAATATAATAATAATATAGATAAAAATATATATAATAATATAGATAAAAATATATCTAATAATATAGATAAAAAATATTTAGAGACACTACCCCCTAATTCATCTCTTAATAAAAAAATACCACAATCAGATCTTACACGTCTTTGGAATTTTTTAAAATTTCATTGTATAAAAATATTGTTAGCATGTATTTTAATATTTTTTATTTATCATCTTGTTATATGTATTGGAAATCAATGGGGTTACTTTCTAACAGAGGAACAAAAGAGAATAAATTTTTATAAACAAGAAATAAAAACTTTTAAAGGATGGAAGACTGAGGAGGATAAGATTAAGGATAAAACTAATAATAAAAATATTAAACAAGGTAAAATGCATCAAGAAAATTTACATTTCATTGTTTACGGTAAAACTGGAAGTGGTAAGACTACGTTTATTAAAAAATATATAAACCAATATTATAAGGACGAAACAAAAGTACATATTTTTTGTATGCATACTTCTGAATGGCCAACTTTTACTAACGTCTATAATGATAAACAATTAGATGAGTTACAAGATATGGAAAGTTTTGCTGGTACACCTGAAAATAAATCTTTATTAATTTTAGATGATGTTGCAAGTTTATCAAAACAAAAAAATATGTCAGAAATATTTACAAAAGGAAGACATCAAAATATTGAAATAGTTGTATTAGCTCATAAAGCTTGTGATGTAGATAATAAGATTAGAGAAAACATTCAAACATTTTTTACAACTACACAAAATAATGCAGCATTCTTTAATGATATTAATAAAAATTATAAAATGAATATGCCTTTATCATATTATACACATCATAAATATGGAATAATACGTGTTGACACCATAAGTGGACATATGCAAGTATATGATAAAGATTTAAATATATTAGTAGATACCGAACATGAAATCTATAATAACTCTCAAGATTTTGATATTAGAATGTATGCAAATGCAAAACATTTATCAAATCAAGTTATAGAACAAATAATTATCTTTTTAGAATCCGAAGCAAAAGTACCACTAAAAATTATTCCTGATACATTTTATTTTTATTTTGATCATTATTTAAATGCAAAATTTGGTATACCAATACCAAAAAGATTACAAGATAATGAAACATTAAACTATTTAAAAATTGCAATAAATGATGTTAGAAACGGTTTAAGAAAAGCAACACCAATAATAACTGATGTTAAATCTACATTTTCTGATGCTAAATCTACATTTGATGAAGCCAAAAAAACATATAATGATATAAAACCATTAATAAATGGTGTAAGTGAAATACTTAATAATTAAACAAATTATACATTTTTTTTAAATTATACATTTTTTTTTAATTATTAATAATTTTTTAAACTATCCAAATATTTTAAATATATGGAGGAATGTTTAATTTCTGTAATGTTTTTAAATCATATACTGTTAAGTTATCTTTATTGATTAACCACCATAAATTATTAAAAGCCAAGAATACTCTAAAACTTCGAAGACATAACGGAAAATCATTTGTTTTAGCATATTTAGGTATACCATGTTTTACTTTATAATCTTTCACAAATTGCATATATTTATGATGATAATAGAATTTAACTTCTTGTTTAGGTGTAAGTGGATTTGTAGGATGTCTATAATTTTTTAAAACTGGTACATGTTCTATTTTATACTCTTCAAACATTTTTTATTTTTTATGCAAAAAAAGATATTAAATATAACTTTTTTTATAAATAAATATAATTTTATTTATAATCTTCAAACATTTTGTTTTGTAATTAAATATAATTTTTTTTAAAATTTTCTCTAAAAAAATAAAAAAATGGAAAAATTTTATTGCAACTTATGTAAAAAAAGTTGCAAACAAAAAGAAGTTATCAATCTCATCTACAAAGTAAAATGCATTTACAAAATGTAGAACGAGTTGATGAAGGAAATATATTAAAATTAAATAGTTATAAAAACTATATAGAAACATTACCTACTGATATAAAAGTTAAAAAAATATTTTATGATTATTCACATTCGGAATATAAAAAAGTTTTTAATAGTGAAGATGAACATGTGCCAGATGAAAGATATTTATTTAGCGATACTGATGAATTTAACGAAATAGATGAATTTGATGAAGCTGAACGAACCGATGAAGCCTTACAAACAGAAGGTTCTAGGGCTTCGCCCGAAACAGATATAAAATATTTATTTAATGAATCGGTTGAATATAATGAAACCGATAAAACTTTTTCTGATATTCTAACCAACTTTTATAATATATTTAAGAAATCTTTCAAATGTTATATGAATGTAGAAGTACTTTATACAAAAAATGGACCTGATGGAATTCCTGAAGAAATAATACAAGGACATTTTACAAATTCACAAGAAATTCATAATGTAAATGATATACAACCCATATTTGAATCGATGATACTTAAATTAGAAAATTTTATAATTGAAGCCCAGTTACGTGAATCTGGTTGGAGATTTGTTAAAATACTATCTAAGAAAATAGTAATTGATAAATATAAAAATAATACTGGTGGTAGTTATGTTCCTTTACCTTTCAGTTCACCACAAATAATCAACATAAAAAATGAAGATGATTATTGTTTTCTGTGGAGTATTATAGCACATTTACATCCTGCAGAATATCATAAAGAAAGACTAAGTCATTATAATAAAGAAGAATACATAAATGAATTGGATCTTTCTGATGGCTTAGATGAATTTCCATATGATTATAATAGGTTAAAAAAGTTTCATAAAAAGAATAAAAATTTAATAGAAGTAAATGTTTTTGAATTAAATGTGAATTATGTTTCTATTGGTAAAATTACTCCACTTTACTCAGATTCAAAAAAATTTTATTTGAATAATAAAAATTTATGCCAATCAGAAATAGTATATAATGATAGAGGAAATTACATGCATCATAATATTTTTTACCAAGGAAATATAATATGTACTGAAAAATTTGAACTTGTTAAAACACTATCACCAATAATGATTAATCATAATAATTATAAAGGACGTACTGATGATTATAATTACAAATATTCATCTTTATCTTCAGAATATCAACAAAAATTAGAAAATTTAAATAAAAGTTTACAAAAATGTAAAATAGATTATCAACAACAAACAAAAATGTTACTACAAGAATATCACCATAAATATGAAAATAAGATAGAAACGATTCAAAAATTAAATGAAGAAAATAATAAAAAATTAAATAATAAAGAATTAAATAATGAAGAAAATAAAGAATTAAATGAATGTTTAAAAAAATGTCAACAGCAATATAAAGAACAATATAATAAAGAATATAGTTATCAGCTACAAATATTAAATCAAAATTATTATCAAAATACATTTAATATTACAAAAGAAATTGATGAAACACATGAAATATATCAAGATAAATTTGAAAAACTAGAACAGTCAAAACAACCAGCACAAGCGAATATATTATATTATCAGGGACATTTTATATTGTGTAAAGATGTTTCTATATTTACAAAAACTTCAGATAATAAAAATTTTCCTTGTCTTCAATGTATGACAAGTTTTAGAACTTTAGAAGAAATGAATAGACATTTGGAGAATTGTCAACAAAACGAAGCAGTCAGAAACACATTTCCAAAAGATGATTATTTAGAATACAATAAATGGTATTTTAAAAATAAAGTACCCTTTACTATTTATTGTGATTTTGAAGCTTATAATGTTAATATGACACAAAATCGAACGGAAAGTTCCAGGGCTTCACCCGATTCTGAAAATTATAATTCTGAAAATTATAATTCTGAAAAAAGTGCACCTGGAAAAAGTTCAGCTAAACAAAGTAAAGAAAAATATTTATTTGAACAAGAACCATTATGTTGGGGAATGTACATTCATTCAAATTATCCTGAATTATTTAAATCAGAATATTTACAATACTATGGTGAAGATAGTTCAGAAATGTTTACAAAGAAAGTAGAAGAATTACAAGGACGTTTTTCACAATTGCTTGAAACAAATAAACCAATGATACCATTAACGGATGAAGAAAGAAAAGAATTTTATGATGAAATAAATTGTTATTACTGTGGAAAATGTTTTATAAATAAATATAAAACTGGCAGAGGTAGATATATTGATAAAGTAAAAGATCATGATCATCTAAATGGATTATATAGAGGTGCAGCACATAATTCTTGTAATCTTAATGCTAACAAATTTAAATATAACTTTGTTCCTCTATATTTCTACAATGGTTCTAAATATGATTTCCATCTAGTAATGAAAGATTTATTTTCATCTGAAAAATTACATCAACAAAAAATAAATGTACTATGTAAACAAGAAGAAGAATATTTTTCAATGCAATTAGGTTGTATTAGAATTTTAGATGCATTTAGATTTTTTACTCCTTATTCATTAGATGTTATGGGAAAAACTTTGAAACCTGAACAATGTAAAATATTAAATAAATATAATTTAAAACCTTTAAAAGGAATATTTCCGTATGAGTATATAGCCTGCGGCTCACAGTCGAAGACTGATATAACTGGTGATAAAACCTGTGGTTCACAGTCGAAGACTGATTTTAATTCTGTGAATAAAATTATGGAAGAAAAACAACTTCCTCCAATAAATAAATTTAAATCAACATTAAAACAATCACAATTATCTGAAGAAGATTATGCAGAAGCTGAAAAAAATTGGAGAGAGTTAAATTGTAAAACAATGTATGATTATACAATGAAATATCTACAGATAGATGTATTAATACTAGCTGATCTTTTCGAAAACTTTCGTGATATGTGTTTAGAATATTACGGAATAGATCCATGTTATTGTTATTCTACACCAGGTTTAACATGGTTAGCAGGATTAAAACATACTGGTGTTCAAGCCGATGGCTCTAGGACAAAGTCCGTTAAACTTAAACATTATAAAGAAAATACATATGATAAATTATTATTTTTTGAATCTGGAATTAGAGGTGGAGTTTCATCCGTTTTAGGTAATAGATATGTTAAATGTTATAATAAGAAAGTAAATCCACAAGAATATGGAATAATAAAACCTTTATCTCCAGAAGAAAAAGAAAAAATATTAGAAATTTCTCGAACGAAACGAGAAGGAGTAGAACGTGAAAAAGCAATTGATGAATTCATGAGAGAAAACTATTTATTATATTATGATTTTAATAGCTTATATTCTTCTTGCATGATACAAGAATTACCAACAGGTGAAATGACATGGTGTAATAATCTTGTTTATCAAAAAACATATGATGGAAATCGTAATTTTGGTTATATATATGAAGTTGATTTAGTATACCCTGATTATATAAAAGAAGCAACAAAATATTATCCTTTCTGTCCAGAAAACAAAATTCCCAATATAGAAGATTTTTCAGATTATCAAAAATCTTTAATTCCTAAGAAATATAGGCCAACAAAAAAACTTATGTTAACACAAAGCAATAAAGGAAAGTATGTTGTTGAAGGAAGAATGCTGGATTGGTATTTAGATCATGGAATGATTCTCACAAAAATTCACCGGAAACTAGTGTATAAAAAATCTAAATGGTTAAAAGATTATATTGAGTTCAATATTGAAAAACGCAAAATAGCTAAAAGAAATAAAGATGATTTTGGAAACGTTTTCTTCAAATTAATGAATAATGCATTTTATGGTAAGACTTTAGAAAATGTGCGTAATAGACAAAATATTGAAATAGTTTATGATAGAGATAGATTTCAAAATTTAACAAGGAAACCTACATATAAAAGAACTACTAGATTCAGTGATGAACTTTGTGCTGTTCATCTAAGAAGAAGCATTGTAAAACATGATAAGTTTAATTTCATTGGTTTCACTATATTAGAATTAGCTAAACTATTTATGTATAGTTTTATATATGATTATTTAGCACCTGCTTATGGCAAAAACTATAAATTACACTTTACAGATACCGATTCTATTTTCTTAGAATTAACAGTACCATATGGTTCTTCACTTGATAAAGAAATTAATAAAATAAAAGATATTATTCATCCTTCTGACTTATGTAAAGTAAAAGATGAATTAGAAGGAAATGAAGATTTCATAACAGAAGCTATATTTTTAAAATCTAAATGTTACTGTTATGATACAACTAATAATATTAAAACACATAAAACATTAAAAGGAATTTCAAAGGCATCAGTGGCTAATCAAATAACATTTCAAGATTATAAAAATGCATTATTTAATAATGAAATAAAAACAGCATGTAATTATAGACTTAATTCAAAAAAACATAAAATGTATTTAAAAGAAGAACATAAATTAGCATTAGATCCATTTGATGATAAAAGAAAAATTTTACCTGATGGAATAACTACTTTACCTTTTTAATTTTCTAATTTCTATTTTCTAAATATAACAATATAACAATATAACAATATAAAAATATAAAATATTATAAAATAAAATAAAATAATAATATAAAATTATCATATAAAAATGGATAAAGTTAGAGCTGATAATTTTAAAAGAATAAAACAATTAGACGAATTAATAAAACAAAGAAATATTATGAAAGAAAATCATCTTCAACATAGAATGACAAAAGCTGGTATTCAATCTGATATGTTTGATAAATTAAAATTAACTGAAGAAGTAAAAACTGATTATGAAAAAACTGTCAAACCATTTAAAACTCTTGAAAAGGAACTTAATGAAAAACGTGTTGATATAGCGGATCCTGTACTTAAAACACTATTAGATGACTATGGTTTATTAGAGGCAAACATAGATAAAAAATTACCAAAATCTATGTTATTCGAACATTCTACTTTCTTTTTAGATAAAAAATTATTTGCAAGATTTTATCTTGGTGGTAAAGAAATATTTCCACAACCTTTACGAGGATTAATTTTTACGCCAGATAAAAAACCTATTAGTTTAGATAGAAATTTTGTTGATCTTTTAAGAGGAGCAGATTTAAAAAATTATGCTGTAGATGATCTCATAAAATATAAAGCTATGTTAGATAGAGTTGGTGCAGTAAAATCTCTAAGACGTTATAAACAATTAGAAAATTTATTATCAACGGGAGTTAAAGTAGGGAAAGGTTTATCTGAAAAACAGAAAACAGAAACAACTGTATTTTTACCAGATGATCCACAAGAATTACTAAATAGATTAAATATTTTAATATCTGCAATAAAAGAAGGACATAATTCTAGTTTCAATGAAATTCATGCTATATTGAAAAGACTGTTAGAAAAGAAGATTCTAAATGAAGAGGATTATAAAAGTATAACGAACCGAATGATCTAGGACTTCGCCCATAGCTGAAATATGTTGTTGTTTTTAATTTTTTATAAAAAAAATATTTATTTAATTTTTTAGTTTAAAAATGTGTTCAGCAGATTTAGACAAAATTAATAATCATTTAGAAAATCTAACAGAGATTTTGGGTTCATCAAAATTTAGTACGACGTTAAAAATTATAACAACTACTTCATCACACACTTGTAATTTAGAACCCATTCTACATTTGGAACAAAATAAAAATTATCAAATTGCATTGACTAGTTTCTCTACATTTAACACTATTCAAAACGTTATCAAAGATGTGAATGATCAATTTAGATATTCTACTGATAAAGGCAAAACATGGAAAATACTAACTTTTCTTCCTGGTTCTTACGAAGTTGAATCAATATCAAATGAAATTAAGAGACATTTAGGTATACCATTTAAAGATAAGAAACAATTACATTTTGCAGTTGAACCGGCAGTCAATAAATTTTCTCTTACTTTAGACGAAAATCATCAAGTTGATTTTAATCATGATAGATCATTGTCAAAGCTGTTAGGATTTAATAAACAAACCTATAGTCAAGATTATCATTTAGGTGAGAAGATTCCAAAAATAACTGAAATAAATTCAACTGTTGTACATTGTGACATTATTGAAGGAGGATATATAAATGGTAAATTATCAAATTTAATATTCAGTTTTCCAGCTTTTACTGTGCCCATTGGTTATAGATTAAATATAATTCCACAAACATTAATATATTTTCCTATTACAAGAAAAACTATTAACAACATTGGCATTAGAATCACTGATGAAAAAGGACAAGAAATAAATTTTGGAGGTGAAGAGATTATGATAGATCTTTTGGTACGGGAGGTATAAACTTTTACGCTACAATAGAGAAGTTTAATTTTTTTTATCATTTTCATTATTAATCTTATTAATCTTATTAATCTTATTAATCTTATTAATCTTATTATTAGAAACAAAAAATAAACTTAAATTAAAATTTTATTTTTATTTTTTTGTTTCTAAAAACACTAATTCAATAATGGATGAATTTATTACTTTAAAAATGAATGAAATGTCTTTAAATAAAAAAAAACTTAAATTTAATCATCATCCAAATTTATCTAATAAAGTTTTAGCAGTTATTTGCGGAAGATCAGGATGTGGAAAAACATATCTATTGTTTAAAATTTTGACGACTCCAAATTTTTTGGATTATAACAATCTTATAATTTATACAACAACGGCAGAACAACCCGTCTATCAATTTTTAAAATATGGATTTGAAAATAATCTTACAAAAACAGCAATTGCTTCTCTATTCGAAGAATACGAAAAATCTGAATATGAAGAAGAAATAAATTTGTGGTGTGAAGAAGCAGCAAAAAATAAACAATTAGTTGAATCCAATAAAAATAACCATATAAAAATACAATTAATAGATGATAGTGGTAATATGCAAGATCCTAGTAAACTAGATAAAACAATGAAACATTGTGTAATTTTTGATGATTGTGTTAATGACAGAAATCAGTCAGTTCAAAGAAATTATTTCACAAGAGGTAGACATAATAACTGTAGTGTATTTTATTTGACACAAAGTATGTATTCATTAGATGGAAGTGTTATTAGAAAGAATGCAAATATATTTATACTATTTGAAATAAATGCAAGAAACTTAAGTGATTTGTTAAGAGATTTATGTATAAGAGATAAAGATGAATTTAAACAATCGTGTAATAATGCTTGGTCAAAAGATTATGGATTTATCACAATTAATATTGATAAAAAAATTCATGAAAGAGTTATCGAACAATTGTTTACCGAGTAATAAAAATATACAAATATAATGTTTTAATATTTTATTTTTTATTATCAGCTTTAATTTTGTCTATTTTTTTTAAAATATAATATTTGAATTTTGTGGTAACATTGGTATACAGCAAAAACATTTTACTGAACAAATTATTTTTTTATTGCTTTGTTGTTTGTAATCTTTTCGTTTAAAGTTTTCACGTTTAAAGTTTTCACGTTTAAAATTTTCTCGTTTAATATTTTCTCGTATTAAGTTTTGTTTAATAAAGTTTTGTCTAATAAAGTTTTTAGCTCTTCTAAAAAAATTTTATCATTTTCTTCATTAAAAATTTTATCATCAATAAAAGTTTTACCATCACTAGAAATTTTACCATCCTTTTTATTTTTATCATTAACTTTTTCTGTCTGTGATTGAAATGATATTTGATTTACTTCATTAGCTATTTGATCAAATTTTTCAATCTCATCTAACGTAATAACATTATCATCACATACTCTTTGAAAGTAGTAGTGTAGTTTATCATAGACTTCTTTAATATGTAAATGCTTAGTTTTTAATGATTTTCGTTTCTTAGTTATTAAAGATTTATCTAACATTGTAGCAAGTGAAGTTGCAAAAACACCCGTACCTGTTAAAGCTGTAGCAACTACTGGAATTACTAAAACACCTGAAGATATAACAATTGTTAAAGCACCTAAACTTATTGTTAAGAATATGCCAATTCCTTGTGTTACATTCTTAACTTTAGTCCATCTCTTTCTTAATTTTTTATAATGCTCTAATCTTAATAATAATTGAGATTCCTTATCTTTCATATATCTAACTCTATCTTTGTGTTTTTCTTTATTCATTTTTTCAATGTTAATCTTTTCAATGTCCATTAAAGTAGAACTACGTTCATATGATAACGAAGGATATATTCTTGAGGTTCCTTCCATTTCTGAAGTTCCTTCCACTTTTGTTTCTTCCATTTTTAAAGAAATATTTTTAGTCACATGATATATTTTAAAAACCTGAAAGATGGATAAAATTCATGAATTTGAAATTCTCAAATTTGAGATTCTTAACTTTTATGATTTTTCGGTGTCCTGGAACGGTCATGATTTTGGGGGTGAAAATCGAACCGAAGGTTCTAGGGCTTCGCCCGATTGTAATTCTCAAATTTGAGATACTCAACTTTTATAATTTTTAGTGTCCTAGAACGGTCATGATTTAAGCAATGAAAATCGAACCGAAGGTTCTAGGGCTTCGCCCGATTGTAATTCTCAAATTTGAGATACTCAACTTTTATGATTTTCGGTGTCCTAGAACGGTCATGATTTTGAGGGTGAAAATCGAACCGAAGGTTCTAGGGCTTCGCCCGATTGTAATTCTCAAATTTGAGATTTTGAAAAATTTGAAAATTGGGTACTTTTAAAAACGACATAAATTCATGAATTTAGTCCCTTTTTCAGGTTTTTAAGACCTAAATTCATGAATTTATGTCGTTTTTAAAAGTACCATTTTTTTGATTTTATGGTGTCCTGGTCCGGTCTTTTTCCCATTACTGACCTCAATAACATAATCTCCATAAAAAAGCTGAATCTTTTGTTATAAAAACTTTTAGTGTACGCTGACAATTCATCTGAGTTGACACAAAACCTTTCATATACTTGCTGAAAGATGACAGCTTATTTTGATTCATGTTTTGCAAAAATTGACTAATCTAGCATAATGTCACTAATTTATCTGCTATTCGTACCGGCTAATCGTTACTTCATCGTGACTTCAAACGTACTATCAAACGTGACTTCAATCGTTTAATGCCTAGCATTTGAGAAGCCATGGATGAACGTGGATAACTTTCTCAACAACCATAGAGTAAGTTTATTAGGTAGAGTGGTAACTCCGCATTTATTAAATCCCCAATGTGTATGCACTTTCCATATTTATTTAATAATTTCATTTCCACTTTCATTTATTAAATGAACTCGAGGAGGATACAGTTGGATATTGTTACCAAATGTGAGACATGCAAGTTTCTGAAGTATTGAAGAAATTACCATTGAATTGACTGATCACGATAGTAATGCAGAAGGAATGACAGTATTTTACACATCCTCCGTGGGACAGCCTTGGGGAGGTAATGTTTGTTAAATTAGAAATTTGACACGTTGCTGTTACACTTTCATGTTCAACCTCAAGAGTATTTTCTTCAGTGTGATCACATCAAAAGCAACCGGCCGCTGGTAGAGCAAAACAACGCAATCAAAGACAATGATTTCAATTAACTCTAAAATATGTAAATGGGTCCACATCGCTGTTCAGATGCAATAAATGAAACATAAATTTAGTGAGTCATAAAATCATGCCGATGAAAATTTGATCAAAAACTTGAATTTTCAGCCAAGAAAGCACGAACAAGATCGAGGCTTTTTCATGAAGATTTCCATTATAATACAATTCATAAAATTCCATTGATAATCAGCTTAATTTCCGCTTAGCTAGGATGTTTGTTAACAGATATTCATTCCCTTTGATATCCAAAGGATCTTTTGTTTTTCTCTGTTTCAATTATAATGATTAAAATCATTTGAAGCTTTGATGGAATCGGAGATGTTTTTAGGACAGAATTCAAGCTTTTGATCAATTGCCCTGTCATCTCTCCTATCTCCGAGACTGCAGTCGATTATGGGAGTCATTCCTATTGCCTTAATGAAACTGTGTTCATCCATCTCCTTCGTTCTTGTTGCTAGCGCACATCCATTCGGTGATATAGTCGGTGTGGCCTTCTGCGGCGACCCTGACGTCTCTTGTCAATGGTACCGTATTCTATATATGTCCACTATCACCGAGCTGCAGTTGAGGGCATGCCATTACAACACATTTTTCACGCTGTAAACTGCACATCGTTACAAAAGAGAGAAAATGTCCTTTCTTTCAATATCTGACGAGTCTGATAACGTCACAAAATGATGATTGAATACGTCACAGCAAAAACTAGCTAAAATGAAAATATCACATGTTTTATGTTTCAGAGCTAAAATCCAAAATTTAATTTTTGCTGCTAATTTAGAGGTTGCTTTTAACTGTGTTCAAGCTGCACAAGACCACATCGAAGAGTCTGTCAGAAGCAAGAGGGATTATTGTGATTTACAATTCAACAAAAGGTCGATGCTGAGTACAATAACGGAGAAGTGAATTTGTGTTGCAATCTGCAGCTGAAATTAATTTTATTGCTTTTGCAGTCCAATCAAGAAGGCCAGCAAAAAAATAATTTTTCTGTTTCTTTTACATTTCTCACCATGGCGTCATCAATCCTGCTATTGTGACGTCGTCAAAGATATCTGATATTAATGGACGTCTATCCGTGAAGATAAACGGCTATTTTGTAATGGTGAACAGGTGCAGAAATCTAGACGTGGAACCTCACACGTATATTCCTGAAAATGAAGCCCGTGATGTTTTACAATATTTATTGAACATCAATGGAAACGTTTGATGCCTTCATAATAAAATGACCGACCGTCTTTCTGGACAATTAACTTGATCCGCTTAGGTAGTGATGGATTATATTGGTCTTTTTACAAGAAATGTCGATGTTTCGTTCGCTGGTCGATCACATAATACCATAGCAATCGAACAGTAAGCAGTCAGTTCAACATTAAACACGCCAAATTGTGTTAAGTTTCAGCGACTGTTATCAACCGTATCACACAGCCAAGAGACACAGTCGATGTCAAGTTCTACGGAGAAGTTTGTGAACGTTTTCTCGTGCGCCTGCCATCTTTTTTAATAATGATCGGAGGACCCAACATTATCGAGAAAACTTTTGCTCAATGATCTGAATTCTTCAAATCTGAAGGAATCGTGGAGATCGGAGCATTTTGAAGGAATTCACATCAATCCGCAAGCGGCTCACGACTATTTTCCTATCTCTGCAAGGCATCAAAAATTGCTTTTTGCCCACTTAGTAAGCTCCTGCATGTGCCATTGTTTTGAATCAGTTTGAATGCAAGTGATGCGCTTAAACAATCTAATTCTGTGGGTGACAAAGTAATGTTCCTGTCTCTCTAAAGGGATGCAACAACGGAGTGATTACATCTTAAAAATCCTGGATGAAATTGCGAAGTTAAAGTTAGACAATAGGACATGAATAAATTTAATCAGCTAATAAACAACATCACAATCACGGCAGCCGTAGACTGACAATTGTTTCCTTCTGCTGGCAGATATTTGGAGCTGACTTCTTGATGAGAAATACCTTCACTAGACAGTACTGGTGTCACCGAAACTGTAGTTACGCGTGAACCACGCTGAAATCGATAATTGTTTCATCAAACACTTTATCATCAAAAACAAATGAATTAAGATGTTGTTAAACTACTAACATCATGGATTTCATTTCCGATCATAATGTCACGCGGAAAGATTCATGAAAGGGACGGAAAGTAGTCAAAACCGCATATAAATTTCGCCACACTCCAAAACATATATCGCAGGTTCAATATACTGTATATTACTGTACGACCACGTCTTGTACTGTTCCCTTGATGATCTACGCTATACTGTATAATACTAAATATACTCTATCTATACTATACTATTATACTCTGTATCTATTAGCCTACCTGATTTGCTGTGATTTGCAATATCAAGTAATTTTGCTCTTATAGCCATAACCATTCTGGGCGGGGGCATTCTCCCCAGACATTTTGTTGTGGTTCTCACAAAGCTATGACTACCTATGCTTTCGTGACTTTTGGCTTCAGCGCATTTCATGCTTCCACAAATAATCGCTGGAATTGGGCCCACTGGAAGGTCAAATTTATTAATCATTTTCAAAAGTATACTTTTTGAACATCTGAATTTTGCCACTTTTTTGCAAGCATTTTGTACAGCTTCTACAAAAAAGAGATAATTTTCAATGTGATTACTTTTTATAAATAAAAGTCTCTGAATCATGTCATGACTCTCGAATATGATATTGGAAATTCAAGTGTCATGCAAATATTACTTATCAAAAAGTTCAGTAGTATTGGTAACATTAGGACCGGCAGTCGCTGTTGTGTCCATTCCAAATCATTTGAATACCTTTGGTATCTGAAAGTCGTCAAATTTAGTTACAGTTACATTTGAAGTTGCGTGGAGCTAATACGATTTCAAAGATACATTGGAAATTGAATGATTGCTTTTGAAGGAAAATCATCCATATTTCATATACCGTATATTTTTGTTAATGGTCCTTGCACAAATCAATCTTGTCAATCTCTCTTTGTTCTCATGAGTACAGTGACATTGCTATCCGGCTCCACTTTCGATCGGGTTCTCTATCCACTTCTGTCGAGAGAGGAAGAAACATGTCGCAAAGAAAAGAAAAGAAAAGATAAGATATAATTACTGGCCTATGTTTTTCTTTAGAATTCGATCACGGATGTTTGAAATTGAATTAGCATCATAAATATACTGTATAATAAAATTCTAAAGCAATAAATTTCATTGATCTTCATTTGCTTTTTATTTGCTCAATTTGTGAAAAATCATGAAACATTCGAGACATGGATAATCTGACATTTAGCATTGTCAAATGTATGTATCAGGCACTGTCAAAATGATTGATAAAAAACGACGACGAATACGATATCTGTATCGTCAAGTGACGTAAAAACGACAAATAAGCTTTAAATTTATACAATAAAACGACCCCACTCACAAACACACAAGCACTTGCTTCAAAGCGTCAAAATAAACAGTTGTATTTTTTTAGAAAATAACTAAAAAAATAGACCTTTCTCAGAAAGTTCAAAATTTGAATTGGAAATTTTATGTCTATTATCCAAAGCACATTAGGCGAGAGACTTTTGTTGCATGTGGACAAGCTTCTCTTGCTACATCCTCATTCTTCTCTGCTGAATGCTTAGCACGAATGCACAATACACCTATTCTAAGTCTTAAATTTGAGTTGACCCGGGTTTTGCCGCAGGTGTCTTTGACCCTCTGCAATGCCCGTTCAGTTAGCAGTCAAATGTTTTTGAAAGTTTGAGCTTTAATTTGAATTTTGAAAGGGAAGATGGGATTAGATTTGAGTTTTGCGAGAGATAACTGCCATTTCTGATGCAAATTATGTTTTCCTGAAGAATCTGCGACATGGCTACCGAACATAAAATTTGACTGCTCTCTGAACGGTTTTTACTCT
Organism: Prostheceraeus crozeri; assembly: GCA_907163375.1. NCBI lineage: Eukaryota > Metazoa > Platyhelminthes > Polycladida > Euryleptidae > Prostheceraeus > Prostheceraeus crozeri. The sequence goes on from CAJQUW010013018.1 coordinate 217,500, forward strand.
GCAATAAGGACAGTGCGGTGGAAAATGCAATTTAGATATCATTTCACCAAAGCATCTACATTTCGATGATAGATTCAGGTACGGTGTTTTCTCAGAACATCTGTAAAAAATATTTGAAATATACATATTTACACAAAAATCGTATATTTTCTCCAAGTCTGAAGATTATGTTCTTTATTGATTTATTTCTTTAACTTCTGTCATTTTATGTTCTTTTAGACACTTATGTTTTACTGCATGCAACTTGATTACACGGTTTTATTTCAGCATCTCATTAATTCGAAATGTCTTGCGAATCTATTTATAGAGGTAATCCGAGGAATGATGACGTTCGATCCGTAATTTATCGTACATGGTCTGATCAAAGCATTCCTTTGAAATTTTATATCTTCTAAATGACGCACGTATGTAGTCAGATCAATTTATTGTTCAACTTAATTTTGAATTCAGCTTAAATGAACCTCGAAAGTACTTCACAAACCATTTTGTTGACTCATTCAGATCTTCACTATCTTCTGTCCCAAATTCATTAAATGTTGGCATGCGTGACTCATTTCTTTAAACATTTCATTTTGCCGACATCGGTGAAGGGTAACCGTGTGGGGTGACGCATGTAAGAAGAGAACTGTACAACGTTTGTGGGTGGATTTATCATCTTTGGTAAGCGGATGTAGTTCGGAGATGAAATTGCATGAATACGATCAAATATCGGGTGATGTAATTACGCAAATTGAAGGTTAATATAAGCGAAGAAGTTTTTTCTCTCATTGAATAATGGATGTGAAGACTTCAGCCGTGCTTTCGTTTCATCATTTAAACAAATTGTGAGATGTAAAGAAATAAAAATATAGAATAATACCCATCTGAAGTGGGCTTTAATGACGATAATCAGAGTGCAGGTTAGTGCCAGAAGATTTCAAAATGACAGCCCGAATCAGATGCGCAATTATTCGTACAATGATTTGCTCCATTCGGCCTTTTCTAGTGCCAGTTTTACTTCTATTGTATCTGCTAAAAAGGCACTTCTAAAAGCATAGCCTGGACACCAAGGTTGGACCTTGGTAAGTGATACAAAATTTGGGTTTTCTATACAAAACTTGGGTCTCCTATTAATGCTGCATATCTACAAATCAAGTTACAAAAATTGATATTTTGATTTGAATCTTAGGAGAACTATATGATAAGAGCTTAAATCTGTGATTTTTTACCAAAATTTCACTCAATTCACAAACTATTTTAAAAATGGAATACTTGTGATTACTATCTATTTCATTCTAGACTTGACAACCCCGCGCATTGAAACTTCGTACATATTACTTGCTGTAAGCTTACATGTATTTTGGTGCATTTATGCATATTGAATTTAAATACATATCATATATTTTATTTCTTCGCAGTTATCCGCACCCCTAAACTGTCTGCGATAGACGACATTCCAAAAATAAATTCATTCCAATTTCATATTCTAAATGTGTTTAACCATACACTCACTACGTAGCTATGGTAATTATTAAGTCTGTATATTTTTCTAAATCATAAAATGAAGAGAATTGCTTTGTTATCAGCAATGTACCATTCAATCATATAAACCAAATATTTTTAGTTGGTCAGTCTATGAGTGTAGGTTCAACTATTAAAGGAAATTTATAACGTAGTACATGAGCTAGACTACTAATTACACTTATTGCAATAAAAAGAAATAGTTTCCCACTAATGACACACGTCTCCTTGGTCCAATAGGAATTTTGGCCTATAGAAGAATCTTTATGTCAGCACAAAATACAAAGAATGCTCTTCATTTGCTTCATTCTACTCATTTATTGGAACTTGGGCTTGGGTTTTGGGTTTCGAACCAAGTTTTGGCCCAAGATTTGTATTGGGTGTACCCAATGCAAATTTTTGCCCAACCTTGTGGACACTGTCTTCCTGGGAAAGTGCATAGGTTTTCCTTTTATTGCTTTAGAAAATATGGTCACTGTCAACATAAGCAGCGAATTTTAGAATGCATTGTTAGACTTTTAATATTCATGTGACTTTTTCTTCACTGATTGCTTTTGCAATTTTCAGAATTTTTTTAGTATCAGTATTTTCTTTCAATTATGAACTTTCACGCATGAACAATAACTCATGGAGCCCCTTACGCATTACTTTGATTTTGCACCAAAACCATAGCATAAACGACTAATCTTTTGTGACCTTTAGCATTTGCGTATTTCGGACAAACAGTTCAAAATTTATTCAATTTGGCGCTTGGGAACATCAAAAATAGTACAGTTGTTTAAAACTACTTTTTGAAAATCAAGAAATTTGTCAATTTACAATATTAAGCATTTTAGGGTGTAGATCTCTATGTTTTAGGTATTAATCTGTATTTATCTGCATCGAACATTAAATAATCTAATTCGTCACACAGCTTTCTACTAGGGTATTTGCTCAACTTTTCATCCTTCCGCTTCCTGAATTCTTCGGAATTTTTAATGTTCATTAAATCAATTAAATCAATTCAAATCAGTTATCTACCAATGACAAAGTACAAAATGTCATAATCAATGTGTTCATTCATCTGAGAATGCACATCTTGAATCTCGAGCATGCTCTTGAATCCAAGAATTCATTTAACGTATCCCGACGGATACGTTAGAAAACAACGTCATTTTCTATAATCACGCATTGATTATTAAGTAAGCTATATATCATAGCTCAACGATTTTGCATTTGAGGGCCTATTAGCGTTGCGTACCTCACTCAAAGCATCTAATCTGAAAGTTCCTCGATCATTTGCCAATTCACTGCTGTTACATATTTTGCATTTAAATTCATGAATAATTTTCTTAACGCAACATTTATAATTATCCGACAAAATATTGCAATATTTACAGTTATCACCATCATTCATTTTTTTGGTTGGTACAGCAATTCTTTAACATTTTAGCGCTTCTATTAACAATCGAGCATTCAAATTATACTTATTGATCAACAAGTTAATTTTTCTACTCATTTTGTCATTGAGGTATCGGAGGAATACGAAAGCATCACACTTTTACCTAAACGTGTCTTTCTACGTTTGCGTTTGCTTTTTATATCCATTCTAATTTTTTTGTTGATATTAGGCCTACGAAAGAAAACATCTTCCTGTTTTTGCTTCTATCAAAATTTCTAAAATTGTATCATAATCCTACTTTTTTGGCAATTCTTCATGGAATTTTTCAATAAGTGAAATGAAAACATGATTTCAGATATTCAATTCATGCGCGAAGGCAGGGAAAGATACAATTTTTCTATATTTGAAAATGTCTAAATAGCATATTTTGTGTTAGGGAAGAGTCAAGAATGATTTGATTTTATCTTATTAGTTCCTAACAACCAAAATCTTCTATTAAAAATGTAAATCTTCTATTTAGATGGATATTGGGTAAAATAAGATTCTAATCGACTTCCTTTTGGTCGCAGACGAAACTTCAACTTAATCTCTACTCTGCACAACGGGATACACCGGTGATGGAATCAGGCTTATACAACTAACTAATGGTTGCGGATATTTGTCATTGCTCATTATATAAACCAACGCGTAGTCTTCATACGTCACTCTCTCGGAAGTTGACCGAGTCGAGTGGTTGAATGACCTGATTATCGTTTTGTAATGCACTCGAGCGCTGTAACGGACCTTTAATTGTTAAGACCGCGGGTGGCAAGGTCTGCAGTGTGGTCTGTAGTGACGTTCACGTTACTCCGGTCAGCAGGTGCGGTAATGGATATGCAAGAGCATCTGCAAAGGTATCTCCTGAGAGACAAGCGTTCAACATTGAATGCTCAAGCAGCACTTGCTAATCAGGCATTGCAGAAGTTGTTCACGAATAAGTGGCTGAGCAAAATGAGCCGTTTTTAACGTAGGGAAACTTCACATTTAATAATAGAAATCTGAGTCAATTGCCGGATTAGTGGTGCAGTGTATTGTACATCATCTTTGCCACGGTTATAACCGGGCTAGAGAAAATGCTTTTCATTAGTATTACAGATGGTTGAATGATATTCAACTTCTGTTGCTTGAACGCACGGATTAGGTGTCCTCAAATAACAAGCATGCTATTGTACTTGAATTACAATAATTGTAATAAATTACAATCAGCAAGTTTTTCATGCTGTTCGACTGTGTGGTGTTGATAACCTGCGGCAACTAACACGGCTCCCGCCACTAGAACGGACACTAGCTCAAAGCCGTCTTCGCTGGTTCGGTCATCGCATGCGAAGTAACCCACAGCTTCCAAAACTTCAACCTGGGACTTCCTGGGACTTCAACCCGTCAGCCTCGGGATGGCGCACACCGAGAGGAGCTCCTCGGCAACGGTATCGTGACGTCCTCCTGAAGGACTTTCGTTTTTTTCATCTCACTCGCGATGAAGCTGCGGACGGAACAGCAGACCGAGCGAGCTGGAGAACGGTCGTGTCGAGTGTCGTCTCTACGCCTGCCAGGCACGAGATTTAAGCAAGCTAGCGACTGTGCTGCCGGATTGGGTGACTTTTTGACAGTGAGGATTGATCGTTTTGTATCACCTTTTTGAGCTTTAGACAGTTAAGCATGTTTTTATTTATTTACTAAATATGGTGTTTCCAACATTTCGAGGATCTCAATGATCTTTTTATGAAAATATTTGTGGATAAACAGAGTGCACTGTGACACAAAACGTCAAAAAACGGAAGCCTTTTAGAAATTTAGCAAATTGTTTTCATCATTGTTTGAACCTATGTTGCTATCCGTACGGAAATAGCAATAGCGAAAAACATGCGGTACGGAATAGTGAGAATTTATCAAGTGATAAAAATATTCATAAACCATGATTTTGATTTGTAGAAAGAAATATTCATTTAGTTTAAAACCAACAGCCATTCGCTAAAGCAGTCACCAAACTCCGCGGGTTTCACTTTCCACTATATTCTGAAGCAAATCTTCGGAAATTCCGGCCCATTTTTCAATAACAAGTATACGAAGTTGCTCCAAATGACTGGGTTCCTGTCAGCCATGTTTGTCGTCAAGATATCCCTCAGGTTTTCAAAGGGGTTAGTAGAACTTGGCCAACACAATGTTCATCTTTGAAATCATTAACAGCGCAACTATGATGCGGTGTTGCTTTGTCATGCATCAGCACCGGATTGCTGATTTCTCCAAAAGTTTGATGGACAAACGGACGGTGATTTTGAAGATGTTTTTGTACTTTTCCAGTCACGTTGTTACAATTAACTAAATTGGTTTTAACACCGTAACGGTCCTGCCCAAACCATGATATTTTCTCCATCCTCATTGTCATTCTCATATTACCATTCATGATTGGGTTCTCGCTATACATGTATTCTTTGTCCACCTGTAGCTTGAAAGCGGACCTCAATCTGTTTGCTTTCATCTGCTATTGTCTCCTACTCCATTGAAAATACCTAGTAGCCATGTGCAAACGCTTCAGAGTATGAACTGCTGGAGGACGCTGTTGCGGTCATGTTTTTGCTTTAGTTTAGGGATCACAATCCCGGGATTTAGGCATTTCTGGGGGCAGTCGGGATCCCGGGATTGATGAGATGAAGCATTTTGTGATAATTATGAGAACAACGTACACCGTCTTAACGTCTAGCTCGTAATGCAGAAAAAAGCTAAAAAAACGTGAAAACAATCCTAACAGAGTTAATCAAATTTATTTACATTTCAGATCAAAATTATCACAGTTCGCATTCGAGTTTACCATCGACATATACAGTATACAAAGAAGAAAACCCAGGACTGTGCATTAACCATAAAAGTTGAATAATGTAGTTATAAGAGTGAAACCCGCCACTAGGCTTTGTTTCAATGATTCATCTAAATCTGCATCAAGTACTTTAACATGCAATGATGGTCTCATGAGGCCTAATCATGATCCTAACCACAAGGTCGTCGAATGGCGTGTTAGTTGTTGAAGTCTTAAAAACATGCAAGTGTGAATGTACTGAACTCATCCACTATCATCGAATGAAAGTTCGCACATTCGATGATCTGATAATTTTATACTTCATGCATAAGAACAAAATATTCAGGTCTTTTTTTCTTTAATTATATTGTATGAGTCATTAGCATTTTCAATCGATTCATTTTACTTGTTTTGTTGAAGATGTGTGTCCATTGATGCATCGTAAAATTATGTATATTAGCAATCAATTATCCTAAGCGACAACTTATTATCAATTTACGCTCAGCACCTTGTATACCTTATATTTTCTGGATAGTCAATGCATTTGAATTGCATCATTGCCAGCTTTCAACTGTGAATCCATGGAATGTGATCAATCAGATTACATTGTATATCTTCGTGGTAGCAGACTTTGTTATTTACAGAATTTTAGTACAATTCAAAGACAGCAAATATATCGGCATAGTGAGCAAGCAAATCGCCTACACGCATATGCACTGCGTCCAGAACACTGATATGCATGACATGTGGTTTACAATGCAATAATACACTGAAAACCTAGAAATTTCGGGATCCCAGGATTGACCCCCTAATCCCGGTCGGGATCTCGGGATCGGAAATAATCCGGGATTTGTGATGCCTACTTTAGCTTAAGGAGTAGTCAATCTTTGTCATTAAACATGCATCGCAAGTCATGCGTCGCACGATTTGCAAGTTTTAACATTCTCATGCGGATCAACCCATTCACGCTGGTTTTCTGGATCTCCTAACGGTTTCATATGGTGCCGGTTAACGTCAAATAAATCATGACAACGCCTAGAGAGAATAATAAGCAGAGATGAATAATGATAAATTAAGTAACAATGATAATATGTTTAACAAGGGTCCATCGTCGAACTAAGCGGTAGACTATTTGTTTAACAGTTTTTCAGTTAAATATGACTCGCCTGAGTTCTGCTATATTCGCAAGCGCTTTTGGTTTCTGGTTTTCTGGTGGGATAACATTTTCTAGACTCTTGTTCGGGGCAAGAAACAGCCGTCCTGTAATGCTTCTAGTTATTCTCATAATCTAACGGCGAACCCGACAACAGAAATTTCTTCAAAATTTGAAATTTAACACAAGCAACGCTATGCTGCTTGCATGTGAGTAGGCTTATCAGCAGTAACTTTTCAAGATGATGCATCAAACACTTGAATGAAAGCCACGGTTTGGCACAGGACTACTTCAGTAATATTTTGATATCTAAACTATTTTGGAGGACCAGACTCTACCTTATCTGGAGATAAGGTATTGTATATTGAAGCTTATCAGGGACGCTTTAATTACTTTTCGAACTTGAGTACAGCATTACATGCATATACTAATCGTAAGATAAGTCAGACTTAAGTCAGTCACGTAACTTCCCTACTAATCATGATGAGTTTACGAATATAATGAACGGTGAATACATATCTCTATCATTTCTACATCAGGCCAATTAGCTGCATCAGCATTGACTTAGGTTTGTGGCTTGTATTCAACTAACATTGAAATAGTTCCCAAACGAATATCTGCTTGGAAGCTAGCATGAATTTTTGAACCTAAATGTAGCCAAAACTATAAAACGCTTTACAGAAAACTCACCTTAATTAACGTAGGCAGCCATCAACAATAAATGACGAAATCCTAGCACCTAGACTACTTTTGAAGCAATGAACAACACTGCCGATACTGACGCACCGAGTTGGACTCGAGGACGATATCAAATTTGGGCATTGCTTGGGCACCGTATGTCACACCCAAGAAAATGCAACACGACGAATCGCGAAATTACTTGGGTTGAAAGCACAAATTGAGCTGAAGCAGTTAGGTTCCTACAAACATAACTTGATGACCAGCCCATTTAAACCGCTTCAAAAGTTATTTAAATTGCACAAAATGAAGCAAAACATTGTCTTTGATGTAAAGATACTCCCAAATAAATTCCAGTTATACCGTTAAGGAAAGAAAATTTTATTCTACGAATGGGCGTATAAGTTATACGTCTGTTTGTAAAATAGAGAATTATTGCAAATTTATCATTTTTATGCTGACGAAGAGGCGTAAGAGTTTCACGCCTTTTCGTAAAATTACAATTCATGCAGTTTGGGATCATACGCCCACCCCATGTTTCTGAAACTCATATAACACTTCAGATTCGAATCTTGAAAATGTCACCATTGAAAAGAGCGACACGGAAAACCCCCGGCTTCGTTCTTATCTCAAAAAGTCAAATTTTGCTTATACGCCCTTTCATCAACATAGCGACTCTGTGTTCCAAGGTGTGTCATGGTGTTAAATTTCGTCTTGAGGAATGTGTTGCGAATGAAGGAAGACAGTTAAGTTAGAACATTTGTAATAATCTTTGAATATAGCCACGCAGCATATATTTTCCCTTGTTCTTTTGCTGAGATAAACATCTTCCTCTAAAATATAGATGTTTTGGGTCAAAAAGTTCTGTCTATTTCAACTGTATACAAACGTATGGGCCACTCGGTATATCTAGGACTCCATGAATAGTCACACAATTTGTAATTGAACCATAGAAATCAACAATACCATAGAAAGTCATGGAATAGATATTGCTTGAAAATCATGGCACACATCAGGGAACGTAGATGCGCCAAAAAGCAAATTTTCCGAAAGGCCATTCCACGTAAATGTCAACCAAGAGGTCGAATTTCAAGGTATGGCCAATCAGATTGAGTAATACATCATCCGATTGGGTATATTCTATATTTTCAGAATTTCCATAGCTGTTATCAAAACGATTTTTTTGTTTTATTGCTATCGCATTTTTTTTCAATAAACAGCCTATTTGGAATGACATTTTGAAAATTCCTTTGTCTGTGCCCTATATATGATTAAATTTTGAATTTTCAAATTCAAATCGACTTTTGTCATCATCACTATCAGTCCTAGTGGTATAGATGAACAAAATGCTTTTTGTATATTGAGAAAAATTCAGCTTGATTCAACACTAGGTTTTACGGTGTCACGGCACTGAGATTTTTAGCTTCAAGTCAATGTTGCATCCTAAGTAAAGCTCATGCGGACATCTCTTTCAAGATCCTCCGTCTCAATGATACTCTTCAAAAAATGCATCATGTGAAAAAATCTTACATGTTCTTATAATGAGTAGGAGTCTCAGTGGCGTGACACCTATTGGCTCAGGGTGTGACCTTGTTGGCGTGACACATTATTAAATTGGAAGATGTTTGCTTCAATAAAAGATTTGTTCTTAGGAAAGATCTGAAGTATTTGGGAACATTTCAGCAATAAATGTTTGATATTTCGTGTTAAGAAACTGAAGTGCTACTAGAATCATACCATTGCCAAGAAGCGATATTTTCTGAGTTGTCGTATTTATCTTCCAGAATATTCTTTTTTATTTAATACCAGAACATTCTTTAGAAGAAGACTATACCAGAACTTCAATTCCTAGAAACTTTGCCAATGACAGATTCTACGGCTCGCCTACTTCGAGAGTTCAATCTTAGAAAACAAAATGAATGAATGACCTACATATCCTCGAATAAATAGCGAGTTAAACAACCAATGAACGAACTCAGTGAGTTAAAAAGTATTCCAATAGAATGTTTTGTCAAGTCAAAATGGTCCTCGTACAATGATCTCAAAATGGTCCTCAAAAACGTTATCTCAGGCAACTCTCGAGTTGAAATTTAGAAAACAGGGCCAATCAGCAACATGCGTTTCATCTAAATTTTTAGCCGGTAATCGATAGCCTCTGATAGTTTGACATTAGAACTAAAATTTTTGAACAAAAACATAGGTATTGAATGTTGCTTAGTACGTTCTTTTCTATTATTTGAATCATATTTTCAGTTCCCAGGGACAGATTTGTCAATACCCCGAGTTTCAGAACCATTTTGACCGGCGCGTGGCCGGGTGGAGCCGCCAAGAGTGCAGATCTTGGTTCTGGTGCAGTTGCTATGATCTTTACTGAGATAGCAAATATGATTGCTTGATCACCTTAGTTGAAATTCAGAAGAAACTTGAATTTGACGCAACCGATCGATTGCGTCATTCGTGAGGAGGCCATTATCATTATAAAGTCACTTATGGGCCGAATAGCTGAGCTTGGTCAGTATGCGAGATCAGTACTATTTACAAGTTAGGGAAGGGTAGTGAGGGCAACTTCTTGGCTATGATGCTCACATAAGCTATGTTGAAGCGTGCTGAAATCAGCATTAGACGAAGAGTGGTAGATGTTCCGATCGTCTTTACCGAGACAAAAGAAAGCTGACGCCTTTGCCATGTCAGGTACAATCCTTATTACTTGGCAAGTGGATGGTATTCAATTATGACGATCCGGAATCCAATGAATTTGCTCGGGATCTGTCAGCTGGAAAGCACTTGACCATCGGCATCTTGACGGCTGACAGCGTAGGAACGGGCGAGAGTCCGGCAGAGGAGGTTGTTCAGAACTATCACGCATGACACTCCTTGGCTATTTGATGTTCCCGTTCCCATGGGCTGCTGAAGCCACTTCCAATTCAATTTCAAGAAAACAAAATGACAGGAAGAATCCAGTATATCCAGATTATTACATTAATTGGTAAAATGAATTATACCTACTCTGATGCAAAGATATTAGCACCATCATGTTAACAAGAGAAGATTTATTGCAGGATGCTATAATGAGCATATAATAGTGCATAATATATGCACTATGAGCAAACCCAGTTGAGCGGTGCTTAGGGTATTAGTCACAGCAAATTAGAGTTTTGCAGATTTTTTATTCTTAATTTCGCAGATGTCACGCCACTGATTTGAATAAGTGATCATCTAAATGTGAGATATTGTGTTTTTGAATGAAATCAGCCAAGTGGAACGTCGGGCGCATATCGAACCAACACGGCAAGCCGATGTTGTCTGCATCGCAAGGAAGCTGTGTTGAGTAGAAGGATCGCCGTGGTGAACGTCGAAGCTCCGGGCGTGAGGCCGGGTGGAGCCGCCAAGGGTGCAAGCCTTTGTTCTGGTGCACTTCTTATAATCTTTACTGAGATAACAGATATGATTGTTTGATCATTTTAGTTGAAATTCAGAGGAAATCTAAATTTGAAGTGTGTCAAATGCGGAGGAAAGATGTCATGCCACTGAGCCCCTTTGATCTCGATTATTTTTCTGTACACATATCTTTAGTTTGTCTTTAGTAGCAGTCTTCAGTTACATCTATCAAAGTATCTGTAAATGTAATTTCGTCTTCATCACTTTCAAAATGCTTCCAAAATCTCACACAAGGAATTTAAATGTCACGCCACTGAGATATGGAATGGTCCCCGGACTGGTTTTCTTGCTATTTAGTTGGCATTAAATTTATCAAGTCAATTTCTGATTTGGATTGTTGCCTCTTGTCTGAAGTTCATGTACACCGGCGCACTGGCATTGTGGTAGAGTGTTCACTCTGCGTATGGGTGACATTGGTTCAAACCTTGGTCGGGTCGAACCTAAAACTTCTAAAATAAGTACACGCTGCATTCTTGCTAAGTCTTCTTGCCTTAATGTCGTCGTTCACAATTGTGACGAGCTATTTATTCATTGATTATAACTGCCTTGACAACTGATGTGTGGTGGTGAAGGTTTGATCCTGCCAATTGACACAGTCGCATAAGTGGCTCGTAGCTGAGTTGGTTAGAGCGCAGGTCTAGTTAACCTTGGTCGTAGGTTCGAATCCTACGAGCCGCACATCTTGTGCATGGCATTTTGATCTATTTTTTATTCAATTTCATTGTTGTTAAACACTCAGTACAAAAAGAATGAGAGTGAGATAAGTTACGGCCACATGGATAAAGGCTCCGTGCTTAATGCGCTTCCGAGAAAAAACGATGTTCATATATTTTTATTTTATTTACGTAAAAAAAGCAATATTGAATTCACAAAATACAGCAGCGACAGCATGACAAAGAAAGACATCCTTTCAAGCAGTCTGTGAGTTTATCACTTTTAAATATTGCCCCTATAAGCAATCAAGAGTATAATGTCGATTTACAGAATATACAATACTCCAGCTTGAAATCAGAGGCGAAGAAAACTTTGATTATTCATTTTTTCCAAAAGGACCGCCTGTAAATCTATTTGAACAATTTTCAAAATCTTTCCATTTTTTCGAACATCAGTTCCCGGAATATCATCACACCATGTCACATGTGTCATTTAATGATTAAAAGTAAAGTTCCACCGAAGTTATATTTATTTATCTCAATGATGATTGCTGGTGAGAAAGGCTTTCAATGTGTCTATTCCAAACACTCGCCTTCTTTGTCGTTTGAATGAGAAATTATCCAATAATTTGTTTTGTCTGTGAATTTTTGAGATGTTACATTGACCACTTTTCAGCTATAATTCGGAACCAGTTTTCAATTCGAATTCCAGCATTGAAAAATAGGATAGGTAAGGAAAGTTGTCAATGACTGCTGCACACAGATGCAGTATATTAACCCATGGAATAGTAGGCTCCTTCATATGAAGTTATACTCTCATCTCACTTAAAATTCTCTTCAAGAAAATCCTGGAATTTGCTGTCCACAACTAAATGAAGCTTGATAATTAGCTTCACGATGATGCAATGTATTATATAGAGGTGGGGACATCTATGATTAATATAAGATGTATCCACAAGATAATCCATAAAAGGATTAGTCAAAAATTTGCTGCAACATGTATTTATTCCCTTCAAACAATTTAAAAAATTGGTAATCGTGAGCAATCACTTAGGTCCAAATGCAGTTAAAATCCTTTGCTATCATGGTTACTTGAAGTTGCAAAGAATGAGTTAATTGGAATTTTAATTACTGTGGAATTGCTGAGCAATCAGTTTTTGATAATAAATAGATAAATAAATAAACCTTTGCTTGTATTCGGCGCAGGGAGCAGTTTTCAATCTTCCGTAGCATGCTTCCTGTTTAGATGTTTCTCTTTTGTTTTCCCAATTATGTTTCATCGTTTTTTCCAACCCTACCTGCATATGTCATCTGCCTGCAGCTGTCTATGCTAATGTCATGAGCAGTATTGCAAATTGTGATCTCAATAAAGTACTTTCTATCTATCTATCTAGGTAGAGCTTTATTTTCTCAATAGGGGAGGCATGCAGCTACAAATAACTCAGAGTGTACAAAAATCATAAAAACGCATTACAATCGCGAACTAAATAAACAAAAGCAGTTAACACAAAATAAAAGAACACTCAAAGTTAACCAAGTCCAAGATACCAAACTATAGGTAACAAAAAAGGCAACGCCGATAAAGGAAGGGACATGGAAAACAACCGAGAGATGAACTCACGTGTGGCTCAGCTAACCCCACACCAAACAGTGGTGGACATCGCCCCAAAATGAGGAGGGAGGCCTAGTGACCCTCGAGGTGTCACGCAAACAAGGGAACAGAAACCATGTTGAAAATTATGCATAACATTATAAATTCATAAAATTAGCAGAAAAAATAATGATAGACTTCCGTGCCCATCATGAAAGAGTCATAGCATTTGAGTGATCCTAATACCGCAAGAAGAGACAAATCATAGAAACTGAATTTGAGATATGGCATAAGGGAAGAAACAGATGTATCATGAAAAATGCCTGTGACCGATGCAATGAACGGGAAAGATGCTGTACATTAATATCCAATCTGCGAATGTAGTTCAATATATTGCCGTGAGCATGTGGTGAGCCGTGTTTCGTTAACTTGAAAATGAATCAACAGCATTGAAATCATTGCAAATTTGGACATCGATGACAATTGGAGTAGAGCCGAAGACAGCAAGAATATCCGGTTTCAAAAATGATTTACCCGATGGAATTTTAAGTCCTTCTATGTGTACATGCAAATCCTATGTTTTCGCAGATTTATTGAAATTCACCTGGTTTTTACTACTATAGGCCTATATTTGTAATAAAAAAATAATAGTACTAATTTTGGATGCGCTACAGATTCCAATATGCAAGCGGATTATGTTCTATATGCTTATTCTATGGTATAAATATTATGATCTATTGCTTGCAAAATTCGTGTGTATAATAGTTTCATGACAGTTACTTGCATTGGCCTCACGATTACCATTATTGAGGCTTTGATGAAAGAATAAACGCCTACTATTCTATTCACATTCATTACAGGATCTGACTTACACTCATTGTATACATGTACGTATTGTTCAGCTGATGATTGCGTCAATTGAAAAGTGAGAGTTCGAGGAAATGCTTTCTTGTTGCAACCAGGACCACTCTTTTTGGCGAGAAGAAAATGCGTTATTATTTGCAACACCAATCATATCGTAAAACAATGACAAAAGGGCCAGCAAATTGTCTCACGACGACATGAATACCCGTACTGTTCTAAAATACTGTTTTTAGCTTAAAACTGTTCATCGTCCATCGATTTCAGACGGCTAGACTTATGCACTATATATAATGTAAGTTAGATAGTGCTTTATCACAAGATGTGACGGTTTGACCTGATAAGGCTAATGAATGAATGTTCGTATTTAACTTTGTCGTGAGTTTCTATATTCATTTATATGTCTTTATACATTTGATGGTGCACTACACAATCAACACGTATTGTGATTTACACTAATATTATTTCGATCTCCATTCCATGAAATAGGCCTATTCAACTTCTACAAGAACTACTTCTGGTTACATAGATGCATTCGAGGATGAATCAGCATGTGTTAAATATGACTAAAATTTCACTTCATAATTTAAATTGATTAAGATACCTAATTTCGTTAGAAATTGACAAAGATTCTCGATTTTCAAAAAGTTATTTTTAAGGTTTTATTAGGCCAAATTGGATTGACTTGGGGTTGCTTATTAAAAACAGGCCTGCGTAGAAACTAAAAGTCACAAAAAATAAAGTCGGATCTATTTGAAGCTATAACCAAGACTGTGTATATTAGGAATGGTTACAACCATTCAATTACAACCGGTCAATGTTATAATATAAGCTATGATACTCGACCCAACCCAACCGGTAACCGCTGTGGAAAATCTCAACCCAATTTTGTAATGTCATGTTTTCATGGTCTGCCGGTTGACAAAACTTCAACCCAACCCAACTGGTAGCCGGCACCGGTTCACCGGTTGGCATCAGAAGCCCACCTCACGCTGTGCCATGAGAGACGGTTTCATTTTTGAAATATCCCTTTGTATTTCTCGACTGCTTCTGATGTATTTTTTGCATGAAAGTTTCGAAAATCATGGCTTGAAAATATTACTATTAGCCCTTTTTGAGAAAATCACAAAAATTCAAAATGGCGGACAGAAAAACCGAAACTGAATTCTGGGGCTATATTAATATAATTCTCGATGTAGTTTGACTCACTCTATTCAATTATCGCTGTTGGCATATATACGCCCAGCTCGTTTCGATCAATAATAAAGTTCAAAATGGCGGACATGAAACCGAAGCTCCATTGTGGGGCTCCCTTAATATACATTATTTTGCAACAATAGCCAGTCAGCGGTCGGTCTGATAAATATGATACGGACCACTGATTTAATACATAGGAAACTGTTGACAAAATACTTGGGAATTTTTTTAATCCAGCACCAGAATGCAGCTTCGATTTTTCTGTCCGCTATTTTGAATTTTCGTCATTTTCTCGAAAAGGGATAATCGTGTGATTTTTGGACCATGATTTTCGAAACTTTCATGCAAAAATACATCAAAAACCATCGAGAAATACAATTGGAAATTTTCAAAATAAAACAGCATCGCCTGGCACATAGCGAACCCACTCAGGAGGAAATGAGGTCAACTGTCTATTACAGACAATCCTGACTGTCATGACTTATCTAGTGTTGAATACAATGAAAAGAAAGATGAATCACATATTTGTTGGTAGAAAATATATTTTTACATAATTCGATGTTGTCAAACAAACTCTAACAAGCCTTAGAAAAATATACCTCATCACATTTTCATTCAAGTGAAACGCAGTCGAAATCACCAATAGCAGGAACGATTTCGACGACCGGAGATTGGTATTTTACGGAATTTTATAAAACTAATAATCTCTAGCACACATCGCACACCAAATTCATCAACGAGAGCTATTTTGAGCTTTAGTGAAAATGTCTTTTGTTGAGACTCAGAGAAGACTGATTGATGGGCATTTTCTAGGATTCTCATTCTATGAATGACAGTCACCTATGGCACACAGATAACCTTTGGCGAGTTTTACAGTCATCGTTTCGGATAAACGAATGTCATCAACGACGATTCATAGCTTGGAAATGAGGCTTTTGAGATTGAAATAGATTTGTGATTCGATCCTGAAAAAGAAAACATGAACATTTTATCAGAAATGTCGAATGTTCAAATGGCTTTTGATGACAGTTAGTTTTCGGTAATTTAAGTAATCAAAATGTAATTCTCTCGATTGCCATTAACTAATGAGTGCTCTTAAAACATTTGGCATTGTAGTCGTTGTTTCAGAAATCACTTGGTTTTTGCGTAGCTGACCAAGCTCCAGGATACCGCACGTTTTCCAATGAAAGTCATTCTGACTGAATACTCCTGGGAAAACAGAACAATTTCGGTCTCGATTTGTTCAAAATGTATGAAAACGTCACGACGGGCCTTCGGCGACCTGCACCTTCTGAGGTTGATGCTAGCGTCCTCAGAAGGCGCAGGACGCCGAAGTCCCGTCGTGATTACAACAATCACTTTTTTTAGCAAATCGAGACCGAAAATGTTCTGTTTTCTCGGGAGTTTTCAGTCATTATGACTTTCATTGGAAAATATTTGGTTATAATTTTGTCTTTGAATTTTTTGAAAAACCAGGTGCTGTATATCAGTTTTAATAACAGTGATTTTGGTTTTCCAATGCAAATTCGGTTTTCCGCCAAACAACGAGTTCATAAATTTTTGCAGATGGCTTAAATAATCGTAAAATACGCATGTCAAATACTTGCAATATGTTTATGAAAAATAATTGAAGCTGTGACATTCCCATCACTAGTCTCATAACTGAACACAACTTTAATTATATGTACTGCAACCTATGTTTAGTGTAGCCTATGTTTTGCCTTTCAGAGGGCAGGATAAGTGTTTTGCTGTAATTTTCATATATTTCGTTGTGAGTTGAATTTTCTTCTTAATTAAAGTTTTGTGTTGGCTTGGCTGTTGATTCCTTCCCTTTGATGAGTAACTTGTTAGGGCATTGTTGCATCATTAACTCGCTGACCAGTTTCGGTTCATGGGAATTTATGCGTGGGACCGTTGTGAGTGGACAATACGCCTTCCCCACGCACAAGACATCGTCGGCCTATCCTGTGACTTGATTTGAGTGGTCATCACACAAAATGTTTGTGCACAGTGACTTCGGGGCCTTCGCTCAACAAATTTGAATCGGACACTACGGACGCTAGTATTTGTAACGGTCTTCAGAGACAATATTGAGCTACCGCTAAGGCGGATGTACACAATATAAGTGCCGATACAAATAGTTGATTGCTTTGAGTTATACCGCAATAAGCAGAACAATAAGGCATCACTGTTAATAGCGAAAAGAAAAAATCCGGAGAAAGTCAATTTAATCTATTAAAATCTCTAGCATCCACCTATAAGGCTAAAAATCAAAAATATAGATATCGAATATGCCACAGTCGTCTGAATCAATTCTTTCGAAATTATGCAAAGCATTTTATATTATAATGAGCATGAATTATGCAAGATGCTGAAAATGTAAATACTTATATGTACAATCATAATATAATAATGAATGAATACAATAAATAACAATGTTTAAGACACAAATGAACAAACCACGAGGTAGTCAAGCTTCTGATCACCACAGCAAGGCTATAGGCCTACGTCCTGGGTATCAGGAGTTGAAATGAACGTTCCTATCAACAGCATCTAAGAAATTAAATTAAGATAACTAAAAATGTGAATGCCAAATTTCGATTTTTGCAATTCCTTAATTCTGATGCTTGTTGGCTGTGAAGAGCTACATACTGTATATGATGCCCGTTATTTGGACTATGTGGCTAAAGCTTACCGATTCCTGCGAAGTATATCTCAATTTTTACCATTGTCAATAATGGGATGATGTCTGCTATAGCAATACATTTCAAAATACAACAGGGTGCAAACTAGTTACACTCAGACTTACTCAGACCTACTAGAGAAGGATTCAGGACTTAATTTTCTAACCTGACAAAATTAGCTATGCAATGATAGGAATCCTGAATAGAAAAATAGGAAAATTCATCAATTCAATGAAAAAAACTAAATTTGAAGACTTTAAACCGATAGTATGAGTCTTATTTTGTCGATTGACTTATATAGCTTTTGAACCAGACTTCTGATTGATTTCATCTCTGAGATGTAGATGATTCAGGTTGAGATGGATCTTTCATCTCCATAAACCGTTCACTATATCTCAATTGGGAAAAATCAAGTTACCGTAGGTCATCAAAATTAGTTCATCACTATTGACAAAATACATTGTCTCTTAAAACAATGATTGAAATTCGGCAAGCTGACTAGATTTCTTCCTGCAGAGATCTGCCCTCATGAAAAATCTCAATAAAAATGATGTGGAGATTTTGGACATGGAGATTTTATGGATTTCTCCAAAATATGGCAAAAACATGTATTAACAAATCACCATGATATGGCGAATGTCCAAAATCTCCATATACATGTATGACGATTTCATGAATTTTTCTATTTCTCCTTAATTCGTCGATAGTCTATAAATTTCGAATTATGGAGCTGAGATAATATTCATATTAAAATGAAAACCGTTATAAACCTCCGATTCGTGATTTGAGAAGCGTAATCATTAATTGAAACATTTAAAAATTCTTTCGATCAAGTACACCTTGTGTCACCGATCTTTAGCGATATTTGAAACGTAGTTCATGCCCCCCCCCCTCAGCATCGCCAGAACACAACTCCCTATTATAAATCGGAGTAGGTTTTCATATGCATTAAGAAAAGTTCCGTGTTTACTTATCGTAATATTCCTAATCATCATATTCTAAATCATTACATCATTGAGCAATGACATGAAAAGAGAATTCTACAAAATGTGTTGAAGAGTGTTTCATGACATCAAAAATAACAAGATGATTACTCTACAGATGAGTTGCAAATAATAATGACACTCGAAAGCAGCGTATGAGGGAGGATCAAGAATGGATATATGAAATTAATGAAAATTCAAAGGAAAGTTAAAGAAAGTTATAGATTCCAAATATCATTGGAGATCGTTAACAATTAGCAAGAAGAAAGAGAACTTGCAGTATCTGAATATAAATGCATGTATATGAATTTTCATATTTGCTAAAAAATCCCGATTCCTTTAGCAAACATTTATACTTATTTCATCAAGTAGACATGAGAACACTTTTTTATTTTTTTCTCATCATTTAATGATAGAAAATTGTTTGTCATTTAAAACAAGCACACTGTACACTGTAAACTGTAGACAATTAAAAGACAAGCAACTAATGTTGCGTTCACTTTAGACCGATTATGATAACTATAAAGTCGTGACCCTATTTCATTTTCTCACTTCAAAGATCAGTGAAAATCAATTGTAACCCTATTTCATCACGCATATCGAATTATCCATCCCATTGACATTCAATGACTCTGATCACTTCATGGAGGTTGATGCACCATAAGATGCATCAAGATGAGATAATTGTTCGGCGGTGCATATCAAAGTACTTTTCTCCACTGTGATGTTTTTGCCGGTGGAATGTCAAAACATTTTGATCACCGACTCATGCTGATTATGTCATTCTGACATGAAAAACGTTTGCAATTAAAATGCGTTCTAAGATTTCATAGTTCAAATAAAATACGTCGGTAAGCGATCCAATTTTTAAAGAGAACGATTGAGGAAAACGGGTTTATGTGAGCCGCCATAATTTTGAACATGCCGGATGATTTTATGTCAGTGCATTTTTGTGATTGCTAATGTGAAAACACCTCAAGCTTGAATAGATTGTACTGTAGCAGATAATTTAATGACACCGCTATCTAATTATCGCTGACCAAACAATTAAAACCAGTCAGCGTAAAAAATTGCTTAAGGGTACTTTTGCTAAGATTGTAAACACATTACTGAAACGCCAGAATCAAATATTAGTTGCTATTCTTCTGTTTTTCTGTGTGTACAGTTTACAGTGTAAATAGATTGTCGAAAACATCGCTCATAAGATGCGCGCATACCGTTTCGCTAAAAAAATAAATGAAAAGCGGTTATTACTGACGTGTAGTTTAGATGACACTATATATGAGAACACAATATTCTAGAAAAGTAGCATGAAAAAAATTCTAGACCCGTAAAAATTTCGAGACAATTTATTGCATCATGATGTATTTTGGAATGGGATAGTGCATACTCTATGGGATAGTTCATGCACCGCTCCTATTCAAGTAATCGGAGAACGGCTTTCAAGAGAGGGATGGTGACGTGCATTGGCTACTTAGTTTGTGTTGGTTGAGATAATGCTTCATGGCTTCTCCATCAAAATCATAGGAATCCGTTACCGTAGTACTCGTATGCACTAAACACAACTCAGATAGAGAGTTTTGAAAACGGGTGTAAATTGTAAATAATCTGCTACTACACCAGCTATGTATTGAGAAGAAAAAATGCAGTAACTGAATTTTCACATAAACAAGCGCACATCATATATATATATTGCGATGCTTGATATTCAGATGTGCTATCTGCCCATTTTATACATGAGATCCACTTTTTTTGCATGAAATTGGGAAACTGACATTATTACTTATAGATCTATTGTGAGTAGTGTTTAAAGGTCATTGCTATTTTTCACATAGTTACATAAATGTAATATTTGATGAAAATGTTGATTGTAATTTCATGTGTATATTGTCAATGCTCTATAGGCTAAGGGATTTGAATTAATTGATGGTTCGTTTTGTAAGAAATTGACAGTAAATGATCGATTTTCAAAAGTAGCATACTTTTATACATACTGTAGGTCAAATTTTGAAGTTCGCAAGTGCCAAATTTGACAAAATTTGTAATAATTATTGAAAGTACGTAGAAACTAATTAAGTGCCAAGAAATTAGAGTCGCATTTAAAATGGTTTCAAAGCCACATCAGGAAATGTTTGGGGGGCCTCCACCTTGAGAAATAGAGTTAAGACAGAAATCTGCAACTTTGACTTGCTTCACTAATTTGATTATTCGCAAGATTTAGTAGTACTGTACATTGACTTTTGTCGATTCCGAAGTCTGTATGTTAGTTGACTGTCAACTGCAATCATAACCTCACTGAGAAACACCACTGAATATTGTTCCGTGAGACCGTATACAAAAGAGACAATTGCAATGAGAGGTGTCGCATACCGTGTATACGGAGCAACGAATAAGCAGTCATAATGGGACTCGTGATAGCTACATGCACATGATGGATAATGCACTTAGAAAAGATATGCACTTTTCACTTGACAGGCCTGCATGGAATCTGACTACTAAGGTTCGTGTATTCGTTGATTCGAGCTACTTCTGCAAGGCGCGCGCTTGGCCAATCACATAAACCACAGAGAGACGAATATCTATGTCAATTTCTATCGCTTGCTATCATTGCATGCAATGTTGGGATAGGATTATGTCCGCTCTAGACTAACCCACGCGCAAATGAATCTATCTCTGTGACTTCATCATGCTAATATAAAATTTGTTGGAGAGTGTCTCAACAAATCATTTGAGTGAGCCGTAAAATAGTCTGTGTCTACTCAGTCTAGCTAAGTTCACGCCACTGGAAGACACTCGGGCTGACTGGAAAAGGAGCGAAGTCACGTAAAAGCTTCTCAATTTACCAATTTAGATGCGAAATCTATTTAAGGGTGGGTTGATACGAGAAAATGTGGCATGTAGAATTTAAATAATCCAAATTCACAATTGTTTGACTGAAAGTAGCCCAAGGCTAATTCTTTTCACTTAATGTAATAATTAATGAGTTCAACTTAAGATCCTATTATGTGCATAAGCAAGAGTTCATGTTAAAATACATAATGATGCAAAATCCCTGTGTTATAATTTCTACGGGTCAAAAACTATTTTCATAATCTTCAAAGCAATTAAATGACCGTTGTGTCAAAGCATTTGGTGGGAGACAGGAACTGTTACATCTAAAGCAGTTTCGAAGCAATATGAGAAAATAAGAAAACAAATATGCACAAAAAAGTACTTCCTTTCACTTACTAAAGACGATGCACGACTCTGCGATGCAATCAAAATACAGGATAATTAGCGAATTATAAATAACATAGAAGTTTAAAATAAAAGAGAAAGTTGAATTAAATCTCAAAGCAATGACAAGCATAAATGTCTTGAGAGTATAATTTCATTGAAATAGGCTGCTAGTATGTCTATATGCATGCACAATTGATATTATATATATATGGATAATAATTTGTAGTAAACTTGTAATACCTTACAAAAGATATTTATCAATCGTGAGACAAATAGAAATATAATTTTGAGTATAACCCTGTAAGCATCTACAAGTGCATTTCAGTGTACACTTTTTGCATCTATAATGCCTCAATGATAGAAATCTAATCCTGAACAATGCATTGTCAAATTGAAAAAAATATGGAGCATTAATATGTAATTCATGCTTTGCATGAATACGCCACATTGTGAAAGCAGTTTGCAAAATATGATATTGGGCTATGTAAAGCACCTGCTAAAGTTGATGAGTATGGATGCAAAAGTATCAAGTTTTAGATATAACTAATTCAAAGAAAATTAACACAGGCTTAGATATAAAGCTAAGTTTGAGATCAAATATTAAGATACCAGTAATTTTGCACTATTTGCAAAATTCGCGCCAATGTTTGGTACCTTACAATCCGTCTTGTGCGTACCTAGTTCATGTAACACAGTCTGCAAATATTTCCTTTTCATATTTTTCGCTTTATGCAAGTAAAGTAGATTTGCAAACATGTACCTGATACTCTCACATTCTCATGTTGAGAATCTGCTTCAGTTTTGCACAACAACTCAGTCATAAAAAAGATGATGTAGAACAAGGCAAGTGTAACACATGCAGAACTGAGTCGAGATGCCTCGACCTTGAAAGCAATTTAAAATTAAGTCAGAACTTGCACTGAAATTTGTTAAATCACAAAACCGATTGATACTTAAAATACGTTGTAAGTCCTGTGTAACCATTAAAAATAAAATTCTCTTTCACGATTGGCGATAAAGATGGTTGTGTTATTAAAATAATTTTGTCGTTCAGTTTAGAATTAAAGAGCATGCAATGAAATAGCGTTAGTTGATAATACCACCAGGAAGGTGTCAGCATGGTTGGGCGCTATCAATCAACGATTTAAAATTCGTATAACATTTTTCAAAATTTTATTCTGTTCTAATTCAGAAAATGTGCGGTGTTGATGTGATGGTTCCGTTTCTCATTGAGTTTCTAAATTTATGACATCATATCTCATATGCATGTAGAGAGTTCTGAAATCCGCTATCTGTTTTTGGCCGTTTGAACTTTCCAGTCTGACTTTTCCGACAAGTTGTTCAAATAGTAGTAATGACTGATGCATTGTTAACATTGAATCATAATTATGCATAGTTTCGCAAGTAAATCAGAACAACTTTCCTGCGCCATGGCCACGCCTGGTCAGCTTCAGCCAAACTTATATGCTCAGAAGGTTGTTTCTTCTCCGTCTGTACTAAATAGTTATTTATTCAGTCACTTTATTCTGCATAGCTCAAGCCCTCTTCTAATTTATCAAGCATATATGCACTAACTCTACTTTCAAAGGATGCAAGTAACAAGTAATTATAACTTTATTCGTACACAGACACGAAGTGACTCATTGCTGTTCGATTTTTTGCCATTCAAGCATCATAGGACTGCATTTAAGCGCACTGTCTTTCTGTCGACTGCTGAGTAAAATTGTTGAGCACATACAGGCAAGTTTATGAATACTTGTGGTAGGTTTAGTGTGAAACCCACTCAAATTATTTTTGTAGCAATACAAGATGACTGGCACATCAACTAGGCCGCGCCAGTCTCGCAATTGGGCTATACTATTAATTGATCATCTTTCATGCAGCATGGTCAATAAAGTCTGGTGCTGACTAACATTTCAATAGCAAGCAGTGAATCATAGTTGTCATAGTTGCTACTCTTTGCTTCTCCTATAAGTCGCATTTAGCATAGTGGTCTACATGCAAATATACAAAATGAGAATTGCATCGACTTTGTCCAATACTTTCAAAAAATTCGATTAATCGCGTGATTGAAGTCGCACCCAACCGTGCCTTAAACCTCTCTCGATATGAGCATCATCTACATGGATGGAACAATATAACTGGAACCTTGAACTACATTATTACATACATCACTAACGTTAATTCACGCTACATTCCACTAATACCGAATATCCCAAAAAGCTATATAAATCACTTCATGTAAGACTTATTTTATGATTCTGTCTTTCTACCTGCATAGTTCGAGGCGCGGACGACTTCCAAATAACATTGGAATTTGCTACATCATTCTGGAAAATGACATTCAAGCGGTTAAATTTTCTCGACAAGATAATTGTCCGCAGAATTCTGCAATCCTCTTTATATCGATTCTCGCTCATTTTAACGCACACGTATGTACATACACTCAGATTATGTTTACTTCTGCACTCTAGTCCGAAGATGCAAAATGTGAGATATTCCTCACAAGACAGATCAACCGCCAGCACGACATTCTGCAGAGAAAGAGGCCAAAAACGAGGCAAATTATGGCTACTAGGAATGTACGTGTCTGCTGAGTTCCACACGGTTTCTATTTGTCAGCCAGTATCAAAGAAAAGCACAAAGGGAAGCAGGCTGAAGCTTTCGGTAAAATGACATTTGTCTGTGCTTTCTTTGATTAAGAAAAAAGTTATAAATCTGGAGCAATATTTTTTGGCAAGGAATGTCTCCAGGTAATCTTCCATCACAGGTATGGTTATGTTATTATCATCTCATCGGTAAGGTATGCGAGAATGTGTTTAAAAGCATCAAATTTCATCTGAGCTTTAATCGAAGTGATCCATCTGCCGATATTCATTGCGATGCTTTCAAATTGGTTCATAATAAGCTTCATAGATAAAAGCACACATGAACATGAACACATGATTGCACTATCTGAAAACATTTCATATCAAAAATATGGTTCTATACTTAGCACTTCCCCATTACTGTGAGAGAGCATAGACAAATGTCATTTTTACCGAAAGGCGAGAACCTAAGTCTGCTTCCCATTGCATTTATGTGCCTTCTTTGATATTATCTGATAAGATAGGAACCGTGCAGAACTCAACAGACGCACAAATTCGTAGAGCGCATAGGGTGTACATCCTTCCTTCAAAGACTCATTTTCGGTCTCGCTCCTTGAAGGAAAACTATGCTGGCGACCGGACTATATGGATTGAACCTTTATCTTCGGACTTTAAAGTGAACAGGATTAGATTGCCACATCAAAATGAATATTTCTGCACTTTTATTTTCAGAGTTTGAGATTAAGGTAAGATGCACTGTAGAAATATTTATAGTTTATAAAAAATGGTTATGATATCTGAAAGAGGAACAGTACATATTTTCCTGGTGAATTCAAAAGGACATTGATTGATAAGTGATACAAAATTATAATTTGATACAGAAATTAAAAAAAAGATGTAAAAGTATTTCAGCGAAGAGGGGTATGAATTGTATAAGATACATGTAATTTCTGTCACTCAGCGATAAGAATGAAATGAAATATACGATTGTTGATCAAATTGCCACGCAAAAGATGTGTGGCTGGCAGGATTCGAACCTAAAAGGCCAGGTTGCCTGGACCTGTACTCTACTAACTGAGCCACGACATGCGACGGTGTCAGTAGGCAGAATGAACCTCTTGCCATCACACATCAGGTGTCATAGCAATGAGTGAATAAACATTTCGTCACAATTGTGACTACCGATATTAGCGTCAGTAGCGGGGATCGATGTCCACCAAAGTATCTGTACTGGATGCAAAGAAATTTAAAGAAATGTACTTGATGCAACATATAAAATGTAGAAATACATGTACAGACTAATGAATAAGGAAAGACAATTGCAGATGATACCGTGAATAAATGAAATCATGGGTAATTCACACAAATAACCAAAATGATGTGGTAGAGAGAATAGCAGACAGCGATAAGCAGCTTTATGAACAAAGTACAAGTACAGAAAAGATCACACGTCATTCATATTAATTGAAGAAAATCGTCAAGTGTGATTTAGGTACCTTAATCAGTGATTGGTTACCTATGATTCATTCACACTCTGTCGAATGGACATTGTAGGACAGAAAAGTTTTCTTTCAAGAGTTAAGCAGATAAATTAAACAGATAGAAGCGATATAAAGGTTTATATGTGCATAAAGTGATATTCAAGTATGCAAAATTTAGATATGTAGTTCTGAGCAGCATTCAGCAAAATGCTTGGAGATTGAGATGCAGGTAAATCAATAGCTGATAAGATAGAATGGACTCAACGATGGAACAATATCAATGGAGAATAATCAATCAACAAATGGAACACCAATGTATGCTCGTTTTATGGATCTTTGATTACGAAACATTTCTGAAACCTGACTTTGTCTACTTATATCAAGCAAAGCGGGCTTATTTAGGGATACAACTGAAGACTGTTGAATATCGGATGACAGAGTAGTTGGCTATATGTAAATGAAAGATGGAATAATGCAGTCGAAATTCTCGTTCACTGATAATTTAAACCAGTTATTAATAATTTTGAAACGTCAAACCTTAGGCTTCTGAAATGGGCATTTTGCAACGTTTGAGAGATTCTTTCTCATAACCTGTCATCTCTACATGATATCAAATTAAAGTTGACACAGTTCAAGATTTTTTGGAACCTAGTGTGGTCTCCGTGGCACAGCGGTTAAGTGCTTGGCCTGGCGATCTTTCGGTCCAGATGTCGAGCCCCGAAAGTGTCATTGAAAGTCGTCAGGAAGGGCGTCCGGACCGAAAGTATCACGGCGTTCCTGATGAAGTCTGACTATGTCAGCACCTTCCAAGGCTGGGAAGTAGTGTGGGGGAGCAAAGATATATTAAACCATCATTTGGCATCGTCTGCGTCACTACTCAGGATAGCTTCTACAGCTTTGTTTAAATGGTGGAAGTTAACCGCCGGCGATCTCCAATGTGCATTACCTGCGTCTTTGATATGTTACCGGTTACTGTATGAACTCAAGTATACCAACACTAACTTGTTAATGCTAACGATCGATTTGGTTATCAGAGCAACATCGTCTTCACAAGCCTTCTCCATGAATTTCACATCTTTTGCCGCTCTAATAATGTGCTTCATTAAAGCAGAAGTTCGGACTAATTGGATCAATAGAGTCAATGCTAGAATTGTTCATGTAACGAGCGTACATGTTGTTCAGAAGATCAGTGTATATTACAGGAGGAAATAAATAATAATGAAAGGAAGCAAATTGTTGACTTACTCTTCTCCGTTGTAGAGGATCAGTCGGAATACTGCGAATATGACTTGTGTCATTGGCAACAGGGGCTGAGGTAACACTGGAAGCATTTTTCACACAATTACTGATGTATATCACATTGCCTTGAGCTTCTCCTACACCTGATTGAGGCCCATAAATGGGAACTACACTACCTCGGCGATGTCCAACAGACCTACCAAGCAAAAGTGATTCATGAGACCTAGTTTTCACGATGCATTACATTCATAGTCATTCATTATACTATCCCCACCACCTCTGGGGTATTTCCCTAACGCGTCCCGTGTAGGGGGGAGGAGGGGAGAGGTCTTGCGTTCCAGATTTCAATAGGAAAAAGCACAACCAATTTCGGGTTTGACAAAGTCGATGGTGATATCCGCTTTCTCAAAGTTCTACATCTTCGAGCGACATATAGCATTTTAAAATTTGAATTCTTATTTTTTGGAAAAACTCTATATTCGTTGGCATTATAATGAAAAACCTTTAAGAATGCTTAAAAATTCCCAGATTTGGCAAGAAGCATATTACCTTTAATGTTTAATTTAGACCGACCATCGCATGGAAGTCTGGATATTGAATGGCTAATTGCTGTCTGAGTACAGCTCAAGCAAATAACATAGAGATTCATCAGAATCTGTCAAATTTGTCAAAATACGAAATCCCACTACCTGATTCACTGTGAACAAATGAAGATGATTTGAGTATTATGATTAGCTGTTTATGTAGGTATTCTGGCACTGAAACAGTAAAAGCAAAATGATATCCTACATTTAGCTATAGAATCGTAGAATAAGTATCCTGCACATACTTGAATTGCTACTAATTCAATTGTGAGTAGTGAGCGCAATTAGCAATATTAATAATATTAGTAATATAAATATTAGTAAATTGCGTAAACTACGCAAGTGGGTCTGAGATATTCAAGTCCGTCCAAGTTGATTTTTTTGCCACAAATTTTGAATGTCAGCGTGTGCTTTGTATGATGCTGTCTGTCTGTTAATCCTGTTTTTGAGTGGCATGGAGAGCCTTTATGTTTACTGATAGGTAAAAGTAATTAATTGCGCTTTTCTAATTGGTATTTTTGTTTCCGTTGGATTGTGAAGGAAAATTCTCTTCTTTTGCCGGATATAAAGAGTTTCAAATATTATTGCTATTATTTAAAATATGTCTAGCTGTGATATTATGTTACCAAAATCAATGAAACTGTCTGATAGTCAGCGTTTGTATGTATGCAGCTGATGAGGGATGTTTAAACATCAACTTGTTTTGGGATTCAAATTCACTGTCTGGTTTTAGATTTTGCTCATCAATAATTATTATAGAAAATTGATTCTTTATGTATCTTTTTAATGAAGCTATGTTTCTTTTCTATCCCTTACAACATACTTTTCTATTTAGTCTTTTCATTTTGAGTCGTCCAGATGTCACCGCCTTTTTTTGCTGATGATTGTGATCGAAAACTACGCAAGTGGGGATGAGACACGGAATCCCATCCAGGTTGATTTTGTCTCCATTTTTGAATTTTAGGGTTTCTCGTTATGATGATATATTATGATACTAATAATAATTACTAACATTGGCGTAATTTGCGTTATTATTTTTCATAAGAATTACGTATTTGTTATGGTTGACTTTGCGTCGCATTTAGACAAGCTTTAGTAAATTCCCAGTTATGGGGTTTCTCTGCTATATATTAACCGCAGGAAGGTCTCACACCATAACTCATGCGTACACCGGTATAATGAGGTGAATGCCTTAGGGAAGTAGTCAATATTATTATGAATGCTGTGCAAATAGCACACAATATAAAAATTATGCATGATAATAGGAATTCACAATGAAGCAATGAATTACATTGTCTGTTTTGCAGGAAAGACAGAATGATATTGAGAATCACAAATCGTAAAATATTATTTATCGACCAAAATCTGAGTAACAATTACGTAATATCTACTTAATTTGCTTCAGAATCTGTCTCTACCAAAATCCGACGGAAATACTCGTAGAATTTACGAAGTGCAATTATGGGTAAACTGAGGCATACATAATTCAGACTATTCTGTATAGTCATGCATCATTATAGGCTACCAAGAAATACCAAGTATTTCAAAAGCGACAGCAAATTCACTCACCCCAACGGCGCGAGGGCTAACTGTTTCATTTGTTGAAATCAAGGATGAGAAGTCGGAGGAAAATTGAAGTCGAGAGTCAAGACAGTTTATAGGAGAGTCAGAAGTCAGGATTCAGGAGACACGAGTCGGAAGTCAGCGGTGTTCAGTCAGAAGTCAAGAGTCAAGACAGTTCATATGAAAGTCAGGGGTCAAAAGTCGGCAAAGGAGAGTTGGGAACAGTAGTCGATAGTGTGACGATTTTCATGCAGCCTCAGATCTGTCAATATACAGGGTGAATACCATACCTTGTCCGATACATTTTAATAAAAACTTCGATCTTTTTATTGCAAATTATGTGTATTCTGGATATCAGTGGATGGTATGGATATCAGAAAGTAGGAAAGTTATAACAAATTCTCGAAATGACCACCATCCTGTGATACACAAACTTCACAACGATGAATAAAATTTTTGTAAGAGCTTCTGATGAATGAAATAGGAATTTCACTCAGCTCCTGTTCGATTCGACGCTTGAGGTCTTCATTGCTCTCAAAGCTAGATGCATATACCTTATTTTGGATGTGACCCCAAAGAAAGAAATCACAGATCGTGAGATCGGGGGATCTGGCGGGCCAAGGAATGGGACCACCTCTTCCAATCCATCGATTGGCCAATCGCTGGTTTAGCAAACTTCTCGTCCTGTTGCTGAAGTGGGGTGGAGCGCCATCTTGCTGGAACACAGCAGAACGGTGAGGTCTTCGAGAAAGTGCTGGGAATACTTTCTCATTCAAAATGTCACAATAACGAACACTTGTCATTGTTTCCTCGCTGATGTCAACCGCTATAATGCCATGGTATGAAACTGCGACGAACACTGTTAGGCCTTTTGAACGGATAGGCACCTCGTCATAAACATGAGGATTGCTGTTTGCGTAGTAAAAGTCATTGTGGTGATTGACACGACCCGACATGTGGAAAGTACACTCATCCGAGAAGATTATCCTGTCGGACCATGAGCTTTCATCACTATTCTTTTGTAAGATAGCACGACAAAAATCCAGTCTTGACTGTTTATCATGGTCAAAGAGTTGTTGCATTTGATGAACTTTGTACGGCTTGTATCCATTCTCTTTAAGGGTTTTGCCAACGGTCCTTTGTGAAACACCGACTTCCCTTGAGTGATGTGCGCGGATTCTCCACAACTGCGTTCACAATTGAATCTTTCTTCTCATTCAGCACTCGTTGGGAACGATTCCCGGAGCTTGAACGCGGTAAGATGGAGCCCGTGCTGAGAAACTTATCAGTCCATCGTCGTATTGTTCTTCCATCGGGTGCTTCTTCTCCATACTCCTCGTAGTAACGCCTTCTTGCTTGTTCACTGTTTCCATAAGTTACGCAGTAGGCAACGAGTCTGGCGTTTCGCTCGACGTCTTCCATCGTACACATGTATCACAGTAAGTGAAGTAATCAATGGTTAAGATTCATGTCAGATGGTTTGAAAATTTGAAAAAGATTAGGTTGATAGATATCTATGCCAAACAATGAATCATAAACTATCACCTCAAAATTTTGAACAGAAATGCATTCATAGATATCTTATCCACTGATAGGCCAGATAAATGCACTTTATAGACAATAATATGATTGTAAATTTTATTGAAATGTATCGGACAAGGTATGGATCAACCCTCTATGGGAAGTGGTTCAACTTTGCAAAACGGAAGACAAATCAACATATTGGATAAGATCATAGCTGATGGGATTACAGTCTTGGTCGGAACATTGTCAATCTCCGGTTAACTCTTCATTAGGATATTGAGATAAAAATAAGTCAGTTACCTGATATTTTGATATTTGGAATGTTGTAGTTGTGGCATTGTAGACGCCTTCGTTTCACTCGGTCTCCTTACATTACGAAGTGCTGCTCTACTTCTCTCATTTTCTTCCTCCGAATCGCTACTGTAAGACAAAAATTATCGCATGAGAACTCCTTCGTGCTGCTTTTTCTGATTTCTTGATGTATCTCTGATTTTTGTAGCAAATAAAATAGCAAAATGACCACTTTTCATCGCAAATTGTACTTAAATAATTTTGAATGCAAACCAAGGCCTTTCTGTAGGAACAACCTACCGTCATCAGGGAAATAATCTAACTGAAGGGTACATGCACATGAATTTCTGCAAAAGATATTCAAAATTATCAAGCTATAGAGTACTATAAAACCTAGGTAAATCTATGGTCAGCAAAGACTATGTTCAAAACACCAAAGAAATGATATAACTACTAAAGGCAAAAAAAAGAAGAGACATCAGAAAACAGAAAGATAAAATGAAGAGCCTGAATGAGAAAGTTGACTGTTTAAAATTGGGGACCTCTTCTACGAACAAAATGAGTTTTGTAAATGATCGAAACATTGTTCATGATGTCACGTCTGCTGCAGGTATTACATTCAAGCGAATGGTCGAAAATTGGACCAGGTCTTGACACATGTTCATGAAATCTTCTACCTAGATGTCGTGTTGTCTCACCGATGTATGTGGTATACTGATCACCAGCACACTTGAATTCATAAACCACCACTATCAAAAATTTATAGTGGGCTTCCTGCTGGAAAATGTTTTTATCTCTGATTTATCATGCATTTTAGTTATACGAAACACACAAAGGTGCGAAGGGACCCAAAGGTCGAATCCAAACAGCACCACCCTAACAGCAGCCCACACAACAGTGTTCTTCGTGACACAGTGGTTAAGTGCTTGGCCGAGCAATCCTTCCGTTCAGTGGTCGAGCCCCGAAAGTGTCATTGGAAGAAATGCGAAGTGCATAGTGAAGAAGGTGCGAGTTCGTCTCCACCGCGGACTTCGATTCAGTTCCTAGGTCGGGCGAGTGCGGTCGGGGAATCAAGGGTGTTGGTGTCTTGTATTGACTTAATAGCTATCATTCTCTTCAGATATTCAATGAACTACGACAGACATTTGTTGTCAAACATTGCAGGAGCATGATAACACAACCTTTTGACGCAAACATTGAAAATTATTTTTAACGGCCTGTTAGTTCCTCTAGTTTTGACTACACCGGCCGGCCGGTTTCGACCACGCAGGCCGCCGGCCCGCCCCGGCCGTTTCCAACCCTGGACAATGGGAATGCTTTCCACGGTCATCCGATCTCTTCCCTGGATTCAACTAAACTTCCCGTGGAACCAGTGCGTTTACTGGCATCGAAACTTTCATAAAGAGGACTTACCTTGCACCAATGAAACGGACACAAGATAAATACAAAGAACTCTCCACAAATGAAACTTAGAGAAAGCTATTCGAGTCTCTTTCAGATAGAAATCTATGGTATCGTGGTTGAAGTCCAAGTCATCAAAGAATTGTTTGACAGCGAATGGTACGTTTTGTTAGGCTGCA
Organism: Prostheceraeus crozeri; assembly: GCA_907163375.1. Taxonomy (NCBI): domain Eukaryota; kingdom Metazoa; phylum Platyhelminthes; order Polycladida; family Euryleptidae; genus Prostheceraeus; species Prostheceraeus crozeri. The sequence continues at coordinate 250,518 of CAJQUW010013018.1, forward strand.
AATTATGTAAACGCCGACTGTTTTGTTAAGAATGTGGTCTACCCACAGAATTAGACAGATATTCTCTTCTTGTTTGACTAGAAAGGAATCATTGGAACATGTAACGTCAATGAAATGGCACAGTCTGCTGACATAATGCCATAGAAATCGAACAATAAGCAGCCAGTTCAACATTAAACACGCCAAATTATGCAAAGCACAGAATTAGATTGTTTAACTGTATCACTTTGCTAGAAATGCAAACTAAATCAAAATAATGGCACATGCAGTCAAATACAAGTAGAAGTCATGTAGTCATGTAGTCAATGGCCTTTCTAGTCAAATAGAAGAAGAGACGATCAGTCTAATTCTGTGGTGCAGAAAAGTTTCAGTGACTGTTTGACACAGACGATGTCAAGTTCTACAGAGAAGTTAATGAACGTTTTCTCGTGCACCTGCTAATTTTTTTAAATAATGATCGGAAGGACCAACATTGTCCAGAAAACTTTCGCACAATGATCTGAATTCTTCGAATCTGAAGGAATCGTGGCGATCGGAGCATTTTGAAGGAATTCGCAGAAATCCTCAACCGACGCACGACTATTTTAAACTATCTCTGTAAGGAATTGAAAATTTCTTTTTGCCCACTTAGTAAGTTCCTGCATGTGCCATCGTTTTGAATCAGTTTGTACTTCTGGCAAAGTGATAAGCTTAAACAATCTAATTCTGTGGGTCTACCTCATCCGATGTCGGGAGTGCAGTTCATTCTACATCGGAAAATCCAAGCGAACTATGCGTTCCCGTGTAAAAGAACACATATCATCGGATGCATCATTGATCTACCGGCACTCAGTCGAATTTCACAGATAACCATGTCCATGGATGAATAGTCTTCAATAGCAGGTGCTACATACAGGTCTCACGCATACTCAATTGCGTCGAAGCATCGAGTTGTGTGAGACTCATAATCCGGACTTCAATGTTCAGTTGTAGTCGCTGTTTCACCCTTTGCTGACCAAAGCCTAGTGCGAAATGTCGCGAGTACATTTTTATTATAATTCGCTCTCGGTCGTAGAATATCGACTTTTTTTATATATCGATACCTTATTCCGACCGATGAAGTTGAAAGATTTCAACGGATTTGCAATTCGCAATCGTAAATGGACTTACCTATGCTCAGGACCACCATTGGTCAAATCTTTTAAGATAGGGTAAAGCTGCTTCAAGTCCTCTGCAAAGAAGAAGGAGAATATGATAATAAAAAATGAATTACAGTTGGTAGGATGCCAACTAGCTACCTAAAATACATTAAACATGCTGCATGTAAGGCAAGGTTGGTATTTACTATGACTATAAATGACATGAATTTAACGAAAACCCTAATTATGCCTAAAACACCAAATAATGAAGGTCTGTCACGTACTGGAAGAGTATACGCATGCATTGTATAATTTGGCTAGATCTTTTACAAATACTCTACAAGCAAGAAGCTTCTGTCTAAACACCAATGCAAGCAAAAGCATGCTATTTCAAACTACTGAATGCAAATTTTGATGTCATCAAATGCTAAAATGCTAAATGAAAATCTTCGCTGTGAAAAATGGATTTTTCGCCAAACAAATACAGCCTAGGATATCAGTCTACGGTGATATGACTTCTTTGTCATCTAAGCTGAACCCACAACCTATGAACTCGTTTCGGATAAACATATTTTTGTCCGTCAGACTATGCGGGCAGTATACCATTTTCCACGTAGGCCCTACACTGTAAACTGTAAACAGCCACTTATCGGACAATTTGTGAGCCACATCAGTATTTTGGCACTTACTGCGTATTATCAGACAAATTCCCTGCTTGTCAGACAATTTTTGTCTCATCGCACGAACTAATTTACATTATTGCGTTTACTGCCTATCATGCTACTTATGACTAATATATACACTTTTATTGAAATTAGATGGTATCCTTGATAATTTTCAATTGTGGAATATACAATGTTGCAAATAAGTAGGGTTCTTTGTATACACCTTGAGGCATGGCAATAACAGGTCTGGATATTTGACGTATTGATGCCATCTTTTAATTCTGTTTCTACAATGTTTTTACAGCTTTTAAGGGTCTATATACCTCCCTAAAGTTGACATTGACACATCGGACTTGCAAAGTATCAGAGTTGTTCATAATGCGAGTGTGAATGAGTGGAGCAGAGTTAGAACCCATGTGATTAGAAGTGACTAGTTGCCATTAGCTGATGTTGAATAGTTTGATCATATTTAAACACTTTGAGTTTGAGAAACAAGACTTTTAGAAAAATAGACAGAATTGTCTGATATTTTGGCGAATAATTGTCTGATCTTGTCTGCTATGAAGAGCCACTTTTGGTTGTTCATTGTCTCATGTTGTCTGTTGCAATTGTCTGATCATTTTGGCTGTTATTTTGTCTGATTTTTGGCTGTCTACAGTTTACAGTGTACACTGTGAATCTCTGGATGCGAACAATTTACATGCAAACTAATACCAAATTCACATACAATTTGGAATTAACATTTAATACGAGATGTTCGTATCTTTGTAGAGATTTGGTATGTTTTTCATGCTAATATTGACTTTCTTTCGTATATGTTCGTATGTGTTTGGTATGTACCGATTCCAGCAAATCTCTTTGTGATTGGCTGATTAAAAGACAGCACACCAAAAAATATGTTGGTATTCATCTTTCGCATGTATTTGGTAGGGAGCGGTTTACAGTGCACATGCTAGATTCTTCATTATAAATGATTATCTGTAGACCCAACCATCTACCATTTACAGGAAGACTGACAGACAGTTTCCTGTATCAGAATGGGTCTCTACAATCTTAACATGCACTTGATTCATGCTGATTCAGAATATACTTCTTTTCTTAGAATTTCAAGTTATCAGCTTTTTACACTCATTACATGTCATCTTCATGCATAACTTAGAGGTCTACAAGGAGCGCAGTGTGAATAGAAATATCAGGTAGGGTGTTGCAAAGGAGTTTATAGGAAGTAGCAAAGGATGTATCACCTGTGTAAATAGTGGTAAGATTCAAGAACATGTACTGTAAAAGAGTCAACTCACCAAGATGTTTATTTGGCAGAATTACCGTTGCTTGAATGAAAAGTTTTACGTGTATAATACTTCTGTATGTTCATTTAATGACTTTGAAAGACTTTTAAATTAATCTTTCAAGATAGATCTCTTTGCACCAATAGATCAATTAATAAAGATATTTTATGCATTAAAAAATTAATCAAAATATGATAATTGCGAGTCACATCAAGGGCAGTTTTATGCTTCATCTAGTATCACTAAAAAGCTGCTTGAAATATACAGCACTGTTCGCCAATCATTGTGATGGATGAATGATTTGTGCATTTTCTGAAAAAAGTAGCTCTATTCACATGAAATATCGGAACACTCTGAAATACAATGGAAGATAAACAAATTTTAAAATATAAAACCTCAACAGTTATACAGCAATTCCTCTCGTTTGAAGGAACCCTCGGGGCTAGGTAGAAAGTCTCATAGTTCTAATTCGATCTATTGCACAACTCTTCGAATTTTCACCGGTGTTCATCATCACACACATGACATAGTATTATACAGCTCTTATACGCCATGGTGTTATATAGACTGCTTTACAACAAAATAGATAATATCGCCTTATTGAAGCCTTAGATGAATATAGCATGATGTCCATGTTCCATTTCTTATACACCTTTTTCAAATCAAGAAGCGCAAACCTCAAATCAGTTGAAGATATCCCAGATCAACAATCACCAACTCAATTCATTAAGCACTTATCAAATCTCAAGTCAAATCAGAAATCAATTGCACGAATAGTCGACACATCTTTTAATTGGTCAAATGCTCACCTTCAATAATCGTTAGAGTAAGTCGTAATCTTAAATGATGCAATTTGTAATTTATATATTACAAAATATATGATAATTACACTAGCACTCAATTGATTTTCGTCTCTCATCTTCTTGATTTGACTTGAGTTGTTAATGATTCGAGAATGATTTCTTGTTGAAATGAGATTTCTCATGCTACAGAAGTGAGAATTCAACTGATTCTATGTATGTTGTGATGGTTTGAGAATTAAGCTTGTTGATTTGGAAAAGGTATATATTTTTGAGTTTGAATAAATCATTTTCACTCCCACAACTAACCTGGATAGATCAAGAAGGAGGTGGTTGAGAATATAGAACACGATGTGATTTACTATGATGATTTATTATTCCACTTTATCATATATATTCAACATTAGCCTAATTATCACACATAGCTTAAAAACCAAAATATCAGTTCATTTTCTTGAAGAATTTAAAGCTCATAAATTGGTTTTTTAATTAATACTTAAAAATCAGAACTTCTGTTGCTATCTTCCTGCATATGGCCACTTCGGGTATTTAAGCAAGCCAGAAACGCTTTGAGTCTTGCGACATGTGAAAGTGTGTCGATCCGACATTTGAAACCAATCGTGTGTCTTCAAATGATCACTTAGGCTATGTTTCCTTCACTTATGTTTACTTTTATCATTTATTCCTTTGATTTATTCTCTTCATGCATCATATCTATGAATACCATTATTGTCTCACAGCGTCCATTTCTATGTTATGTGTCATTCAAGCTTGAAGCGTTAAATGCATGAAGTGATCAAACATGTGCACAGAGCTGTATTTATCTCCTTTAACACTTCCATATCCATCACTTGTTGTACATACATGTATGTAGAGAACAGGCGTGGTCATATGAGGAAGGCAACTGAAGTTTTGATTTTAAAGAATTTTAAGTTCGTCAAGTGCGTACACGTAAATAAAAGTTGAATGAAATTTTTTGAACATTTAAACTGTTGTTTTATGAAAATGAAATTTAAATCTCTCTTCCTTTATTGTCGAGGGGATAAGTGAAATACTGCATATAAAAAGGGGTGTAGTGCATCAAATTCTTCTCACCTTCCTCAATATCGGGAGGTGTATCCAAGCCTTCGCTTAGACCACCTTCTCCATTCATTGCACGACGAAGAACACTATTGAGCTTGCGTCGAAGTTCGTCTACTTCTGAAGCTGTTGTATGTGACCACTGGGGAGAGTGACAGTCACGAAGTTGGTTGATTCGGTGATTGGAGGGAGGTTGAGGATTTTCGCACTAAATAAAGTTAGATGATAAGACAATCGGTGCACAGATGCAAGCGGTGTACCAACAAAATGTTATTTTTATAAGCAATCGTTCGCGCGTCTTGCAAAGGGTGATGCAATGTTCACACATACTCGTACTTATTATTCAGAAAACCACAATGTTGAATTCTATAGCAGATGCATTATGACTAGTATGCCCTAATTATAATTAGGAATTGCAATTGAGCCGGTGTCCGTATGTTTATTATAAGCATATATTCAGTTATGCCAGAAGTGACTGCGCTTCAAATATTTCTTTATCTACGGCATTACTCGTATTAACTATCAGCATCAATTATCAAGCATAGCTACACTGTAAACTGTACACAGCCATTTAACAGAAAATTCAGCGGCTAAATCAACATTTTCGCTGATGCTACAAATGAACAGATAGGTATCCTGCTTGTCAGACAATCTTTGAACGTGAACGCTTTTTGAGTGAACATTCAAGGGTGAGAAAGAGATATAGAGGCTGCGGTTAGGGGTGCCTAAATGAAATTTACTGATATTGAAAGGGTCTGAAAGGCATCACTTTCTTTTTGAAATGAACATTGGATTCTAATTTACTACTCATAATGCAGCAGTAAGTAATATATAGAAATATAGAAACAATAGAAAAGCAGACTGTTTTGTCTAAAATCTGAGGTGTTAATTGTCTCACCTTTGACTGCACATTGTCAGATGTTAAGCGTGACAATTGGCTGTTCAATATGGCTGCTCTTCTGACTGTCATTTGGCTGTGCACAGTTTGCAGTGTGTTAGTAGTCCTATTATTTCAATGAAGGTTTTCTAAAAATGCGATTGCGGATCTTCTATGAAATACTTCATCTCTATCAAAATTCTTCGATCATTTATCTAACAGCTTCTTTGATATCATGTCTATTTTTTGGTCTTCCTGTCCATCATAGCAATAAACAAGGTCAAGATTCCTCGCTGTCTACGGCACCTGGCCGAATCTACCAACCAATCTGTCGCTTCAGTGTTAATTGAGAAATTCTCTGACCGATGTGCGTGGAGGAGCTTCATTATTCTGTAAATGGATTACTTCAACTCTCACAATGTGGCAGAAATTCATTTTCCAGCGTTTGGAGATATCAACGGCAGTCGATGTACCTGCTGAGTGCACTTGCTCCAAAAATGAGTGACCTCATTTGACCACATTGCGACATACTGTCTTCGAATTTGCCATAAAGTGCACATTAATCCGAGAAAATCCATTTTCTCATCGGAGGAAATTTTCGTACTTCTTGATAATAGCACCACAACACGAATTTGATGATCTCTTTCATTAATCGTATGCTGTTTAAAACAGGCGTTGAGGAAATGATGTCGCTAAAAGTTGGCCATATTTACCGTTGTTGGTGCATCAGTCACTACGCACAGAGTTCGTCACTAAGTCAGTTTGTTTTACACTATTGTCTTCAACGCAGAGATGAATTACCTTGTCTTCGTGTTTGGGTATAGAGATGACATTCCTCAATACTGATGGTCACGGCCAGAACTAGTCTCGGAGGCAAGAAGATTAATTTCCCATTAAGCGCAAAGCAAATTCAATTGTGGGGCTCTGACGAACCATAGCGTTTTCACTTGAGAGATGATCCGTCTTCAATGTGACAATCGAAGCTCGTGTGCCCTCTAAACGAGTTGCTTCATGCATTGAGCGTCCTTAGCCAATCACGTAAGCTGAAGGGAGACGAACAGTCTCCATATCAATCTCTATCACTTGCAATCATTGCATATAATGACTGACGTAGAATAATGTCGCCTCTAACCCAAGCAGACGCAGGAGAATCCATCTCTGTGGTCTTCTATTCCAGTTTCAAAATGATAAGTGGTGTTTCCACATTCATTCGGGAAACAATAGACCTTTCTATCATGGATGATCGTTGAAATCGCTGCTGGATACTTTAATAGGAAGCTGTCTGTCTGATTATCACAAGGTAATCAGCTAAGTTCATGTTCTACTAATACAAACAATCATAGGACTTTCAATTCAATTTGGTTGTTTCACATTGAGATCATATATAATGAAAAATGAATTTGATTTTATCGAGGGCTTATAATTGCATTTTTATATCTTTAAACAAAGCGAAACTTTCAGTAGGCCTGAAAAAGTCCAATCAAAACGGAACCGGAACAGTGTCTAGTCATAGTTTATAGCATAAATGACTCAAGCCATGGCACCTCCGAAAGATTTAAGCTGGTTTATGGATGACAAAATGGAAAGCTACACAACTGCTTTCACATAATCCAATCATGCAGATTTTGCAAATGCTTCTTAGTTAGAATCCGTGGATCATTCTACAATTTTTGTGTATTAAATGCTTTAAAGGTTTTCTTGTTATTTTCTAGCATTATCTATGTATAGCAAAAGTGCTTGGACATGTGTTTCGTCTCTGAAGAGAACGAGGCTGAAAATGAGATTTTCACAAAATGATGTGCTCCATATAACTGAAGCGAATCCGCGCACCTGCTGAGATACCCGGTTTCTCTTTTTGTCAGATAAGATCAAAAAGAAGCGCAGACAAATCCAATTGCAAGCAGACTGAGACATAACTTTGGCATGGAATGTCTCATATTGTCATGTTTCTTGTCAGTGGCTAAATGTGGCTAAAATTGATCAAAATGTTGCGTGTTTGCCGATATCAGGATGGTTGCTAAGTTTAGCTGCTTAGCTTCGTAGACAAAGGCACATTCGGTGAAATTCTTATTTTCGGCCTCGTTGTCCTACAAACAGCCTGAGAAAAGCAATTCTAATGGAAATGCAGAGCATGTTAAACATTTGTGAATTGCATTGATCGATATGCCTCCAGCGTGTTAAGCACAGGTTGTCTGATAATAATTTATATTATTGCATTTAAGCTGTCTTACAATATATACCTGCGGGTTTTCCTCCAATTTCTGAAGAATAGCTTTCTGGATGCAGAAAATAGGGTCATTCAATCATTAGTCAGGCATTTACTTATGGACAGCCTATAAGAACATAAAAATGCTTCATTTAAATAGCAAAATCAAGATAATAATGAGTATGTCTGGATGTCTGATAGCTTTTCATCTAGCATCTACAAATCACAGGATTATGTTAAGATATTTTGGAACGGATTTATTTTTGAATAATTAGGACAAATCCTCGATATAAGAAGCATTTAGGCCCTTCAGTAATTATGTGGAGGAAAAATAGCGCGCAGTTTATTGGGAAGTTATACTCCAGAGGTTCCTTCGGCCGGTCTCGTCAGTGGAAAACTCGGAATGACATAAAATTCGAAATTCGTACCCTCCTTACTAAGTCACTGAACCTATAGTAAAGTCTGTTGTGCCAACAGCTGATAAAAAATGCCATTTTATGGCGATAAATCAGGAGCTTTTTTCATCGTTCTATGAATCAAGTTGTTTCCAGCCAAACGATCTCCTACAGATCATCTGCCTGTTGCCTACTCGTCCTCAGTTGTGTACCGTTTCCTTTGTGACTGCGGGTCTACTTTGGTAGGACGAGCAGGCTTTGGTAGGACGTGAACATGTGCCAAAGTCACTTGTGGTTGGTCGCACTGGCGTCAGCAGGTTTGCCATTACAGATCACGTGCATCTTTGTTCCTGTGATTGTGAAAGTTTGCTGGAAAAATTTTCTGTTGTGTGCCAAGCACGTCATGATCGTTTGCCGCGAATTTCCGAAGCAATGCATATTCAGCGTTAAAAGCCAGTAACACGAAGCGTTAGTTAATTTCCAGTAGTTAGCTCATTTTACGACTGGTCAACGACTCCATAACAATCTTTTAACTCCAGTAAGACGAAGGTTTTGATAACGGCTCGTTACACCGTAGTTAAGAGATTAGATCGTTGCATGTACAGACACAAAGAACAATAGATAGCCTTGTCTTGCTGCATCATGAAAACGTCACCTTTGCGTCATCGAGAAAGACCTTGAGAGCAGAAAATGCAAAATCGCATGTCAAGAAGCGCTTCATTCTTGACGAGACCTATCAAAGAAACACATAAAATATCAATGAAGAGAAAACCGAGATTCTCAGCAGATGAACTGGATATGCTGGCCACCAAAGTGCAAGTACATAAGAAGGTTATAACGGCGAAGTTCACTGATGTAATGACTAATAAAAGGAAGAAGGAAGCTTGGAGCAAAGTAGCAGCAGGAGTTAATGCTGTGGGAAAGGTGAAAAGAACAACAGAAGAAGTCAAGAGGAAATGGATAGACTGGAGCAGTGCATGTAAAAAGAAGGAGACAACGAGGAGAAGGCAGACCTCTATAACCGGTAGTGGAGTCATACCTGACAGGATTACGCTGTCCGAGCTGGAACTGAAAGTGATCGCAATTTTGGGTGAGACGGCAATCTCGGGCCTATCCAATGGAATAGACACGGAGAAGCCTGACGCCGTGGAGGAATCCATCAATAGGCCTACTCTTCAGTCAATGGAGAATAGTAATCCTCCTGACATCTCGGCCCCCTGCTGCTCGTACCAGGAACCAGAAACCGACGCCAGCAACGCCGCTTCCTCTCAAGTAGGGCTTCATGTGGAGACCGTGGTAGAGCGTGAGACCCCCTCAGTGGATCTCAGCGAAGTCCCTGCAGCAGACGTGGATTCCCCTACAATGGATCTCAAGGACATTCCTATAATGGACATGGATTCCTCTCCAGTGGAACTGGAAGCTGCTACGTGCTCAAAGGCAGCAAATATGTCTTAAATATTAGCAATTGAGAAGCAAAGGTTGGCGATAGAGAAAGAACGATTGGAAAAAGAGAGTGAAAGATTGGAGATTGAGAAGAAGAAGTTTATTTTAATGAAGGTAGTGACGGAGCGTCTTCTTGCAGAAGAAACCGGCAGAGATTCGCTGTTGACTTGGTTGCAGACGCAACTTTGATTTCGTAATTTGAAATAAATTGTTTTCTTTTTGGAAATTAAAGTCCCCCCCATTTTTTCTTTCAGTCTTCATTGTTTAGAGCTTGCAAGCTGTTACCATGGATTTTTGTATTTTTGTTTTGTATTTGTGTTTTTTTTGTATTTTTTTTTATTTTTGTATTTTTGTATATCCATGACAAATGTCAAAGAGATTCAAAAGAAAACCGCTCTCCATGGTCATTTATTTGACAAAATTGAAAGACATTGCAAAACAAAGGCATTCAGAAAAAGTTTGCAATTAATTCAGATCGTACTTGAATTCCTGTTTCATTCACATCGTTTCCCACTACTTCTACATTTCCTCCATGATCGTCAGAGGTGGCTTCCGCTACATTGACATCATCATTCATGAGATCGATGGATTGCTTCCGAGCTACGTTGTGAATAATTGCAGTTGCCACTATGATATTTTTGCATCGTTCTGGTGAAAACATCATGCATCCTCCAGATTTGTGCAAGCATCTGAAACGAGATTTCCAAACCCCAAATAATCTCTCTACAAGAGACCTTGTTCTTTTATGCGCCTGATTGTATGCTCGTTCCGCAGCCGTTGCTGGATTCAACAATGGGGTCATCATGAAATGGCGGCAAGGGTAAGCTGAATCTCCCAGCAACCAACCATCTCCAATTTCCCCACTTTCGAACTGACTGTGTAGGTGGCAATTTGTCCATATGTGAGAGTCATGGGTGCTGCCTGGCCACTGAGCAACGATACTTAGAAATCTCAAGCTGTCATCACATATTCCTTGAATATTCAAACAGTGATATCCTTTTCTACAGACAAACAAATGTTCTTCTTCACCACCAGGAGATTTAATTGGTACGAATGTGCCGTCGATCGCTCCAAGAACATTGGGAAATCCACTGACATTGAAAAATCGCTCTTTCAAAAGTTGCTGCTCCGTGTTTGTTCTGGGGAAAGATATGTGACTTCGAACCTTACTGCAGAGACAGCGTGAAACAGTGTGCACACATCTTGAAACTGACATTCGACTCAAGCCATGAATATCAGCAATTTCAGATTGGAAGTCGCCTTTCGCATAATATCTCAATGCCACACAAACTTGTAGGGAGACTGGAAGAGCTCGGGAACGAGATGTAGGGTGTTCCAAGTCATCATTCAACTGAGAGCAAAGATCAAAAATTGCTGCTCTGTTGAGTCGGTAATTTTGTACAAGCACTTCATCTTCCATGAAATCCAAAGGATTTTGCCGATCACGAAAAGTTCTCCCCACATTCTGACCCTCCTGAAGTTCATGCAGCACTGCTAAAGCCATCTTTTAACAATACACTTCCACAATTTCTGGTCTCAGCTTATATACGTGTATGTCATGTCTAAAGTGTGATCATCACTGTCAGAATTTCTAGCAACTGTCTAACGACTGATTCCACGGTGTTGATAATTTAGTGTAGAAGGTAACGATTTTCACAGATAACTACAGCTTTGTGTTACCGGGAGTTAAGTTATCAAATGCATTACGACGGCTTAACGACGATTTCAGCGTAACTACACCTTCGTGTTACTGCCCCCAGATCTCTGCAAGCCACAGAATTAGGCAGGTCGTCTCTTCTTCTGTTTGACTAGAAAGGAATGATTGGAACATGAAATGGCACAATCGCTGACATAATACCATAGAAATCGAACAATCAGCAGCCAGTTCAACGTTAAACACGCCGAATTGTGTGAAGTTTCAGTCACTATTATCAACCGGATCGCGCAGCAGAGACACAGACGATGTCAAGTTCCACAGAGAAGTTAGTGAACGTTTTCTCGTGCACCTGCTAACTTTTTTAAATAATGATCGGAAGGACCAACATTGTCCAGAAAACTTTCGCGCAATGATCTGAATTCTTCGAATCTGAAGGAATCGTGGCGATCGGAGCATTTTGAAGGAATTCGCAGAAATCCTCAACCGACACACGACTATTTTAAACTATCTCTGTAAGGCATTGAAAATTTCTTTTTGCCCACTTAGTAAGTTCCTGCATGTGCCATCGTTCTGAATCAGTTTGTACTTCTAGCAAAGTGATGCGCTTAAATAATCTAATTCTGTGGTGCAAGCAGAAGGATCTTTTGATGAACATTCTGTCATGGCAAAATGTGTTCACATTAAGCTTGTTATTTTTCTGAATTTTCAATTTTGTCATTCCGGGTTTTCCACTGACGAGACCGGCCGAAAGGACCTCTGGAATATAACTTCGCAATGAACTGCGCGCTATTTTCCTCTACAAATCTTCGAATAAAACTGAGTCCAGATCATGATCTTTTACAAAACTTGCTATGTTCTGTAATCGATACATTGCATCTAGTAGTTCAATTGAACCTACTACAACTTCAGATTTGCAAACTTATAAAAACAGATCATCAATTTGTAATATCGCAAAACTTAATATAATTACAAGAAGTACACTTCGATAAATTACTGGAGAGTATTCTACAGTTGAAGAGCAAAAAATGCTCACAAAAAATTTCACATATACTGCTTATCATATAAAATATGCAGAAGTATATAATAACGATGACAAACTTCAAGGTAGAGAATAAAAATGCCTTCTCACATTAAGGTCCGTATCACATCATCTATCGTTTATTTAATTTCATTGTTGTTAATTGCATTCACGACATTGTTTAAGATGCTTCGATCCCCAGACAATCGATCCCCAGTACTTGCCTTAATGTCGGCGGTCAAAATTGTGACGTGTTACTTATTCATTGATTATAATTGCTATGACAACTGATGCGTGGTGGTGAGGGTTTGTTCCTGCCAATTAACACAGTCGCATAAGTGGCTCGTAGCTCAGTTGGTTAGAGCACAGGTCTAGTTAACCTTGGTCGTAGGTTCGATTCCCACCAGCCGCACATCTTTTGCATGGCAATTTGATCTATCGTTTACTTAATTTCATTGTTATTAATCACTTGCGTGTTGTGTGTTGCGCATTAAATGTGTGACACACAAACACATAGATGTAACCGCACAAGAAGTTAAAGCACTTCAGCGTCATAACAAAGTTGTCTATGAGAACTTTTTGAAAACTCTTATTCGCAAACATTCCGTGTGCCATTGATACGTTCATCGATTCGTGATAAATCATTCATTGTAACTATGATACGTCTAGCCAACAATGGCTTCATTTAGTTTATTATTTTTTCTTGTTATTGTTACTTTCATATTACTTGTCATACTTGAATATCTTTATATGTTACCTCACGATTTTCATTATTGAGGTTTTGATAAATATAAACGTTTATTATTATTATGAATAGTGTGATAAAGAATTCTTTATTATAGCATTCATAAATCTTCCTGATCATAAATCACGTCCAATCAGATTGTCTTTAGTTGATTATTTTTCAACTTCTGTGTTCTGACAGCTGCATCCACATTTCATAATAGTATATGCCATTTCATCCTTTCTATTGTATAACATTGTATGTGTTTGACTGCTCCCTCTTTGCGCTCGAAATTTCATCATTATTGACCCTATGCCTTTGAACACGCATTACGTAACACGTATGTGATGTGATACGGCCTTTAGACGTCTCGTCTATATAAAAATCTATTTTACAGATGACAGTAGTCGATTCAGATTTGCAAAATTGTTATGACAAGTGTTAACAAAACGAAGGTTGAATTTTGAAATTCTATTTTACTCATTTCTATTTAAGTTTCTGCTTAGTGATCTTTTCATGGAAGTTTATCATCGTTAAGAATTTCATACATGCAGTCAAATTGTATTTAAAGAGATTTTGTTGTGAAAACTCGAGCACAATACATTCAATCCAGTTGCTCCATTAAACCGTAAACCGAAATTACAAACACAAAACAAGAACAGCAAATGACATGCAGTGATAATTTTCACTCTTCATTCATGTCACACTTGATGAAATACCTTCAGTTTCTTATTAAAATAATAACAGATGAAAATGCAAGAGAATTGATGAAGCATTTTGTGAAAAATTATACCTTTAATTTTTTATTATTGGCATCAAGGGAGATTTCTGAAGTTCAATGAAAATCACACGGAGTAGTTGTTTCCTAATCTTCTTCTACGTACGGCAGTTATCATGTCTTCATGCACATTCTGTAAAACTTCGTTAATCCGGACACGTTTGAGAATATTTCCGGACAAATAAATCCGACTTTTCTGACTAAATCGGACAGCAATTGTTCGTTGATGGAAATTTGAGTCGATCATCTAGTCACCGATCCATGTCAATGCTGTTAAGTATGGACAGTAGAATCAAATTGCTGAAACATGCAACTGTTGTAGACTCTTCCTGCAAGGCGATCTGTTGTAAAATGTTTAATCAAAATGCTTTACTATATAAAGTGAAATGATAATAACCATGAACTTGCACAAAGTACACTGATAAACTGCCAGTGTCTTCCCATCGTCAGCCACTAGGACTAGCTTACTCTTGAAGATTCTTCTGTTGTTGCTCCATCAATACAGTCATTTGTAATCCATACGTGGTGAATGAGAGCTGGTATAGAATCCCTTCACCATTTAAAGCTATCTATCAGAATTGCAGGGATTGAGTTATTCTAGCTATCATCTTGAGGATTTCTTCAAAACGTTAGTCTTTCTCCTTAACATACACGTATGTACGAGCGCATGTACACGTATGCATTGCTTACGTTATCAAATTATCTATATCAAACTTACCATGTACAACGCAAGATCTTTTTGCCGTTTCTCTTCATTCCTCTTCTGTAATGTTAAGAACCTCTGAAAAATACAAAGATTCGAAGCTTTTCACCAGATATACACTGGAAATAATGGACATCGAATTGTTTCTGTCATGTCTTTGAAAAATACATCTTGCAGCTGACAGGTGTCGTTAAATGTTCGTGTCTGTATATCGTGAGCCAATGACTACACAAAGTTGCTAAATTGTGTGATGAGCGTACATACGTGCGCATTTTCTTTTACATTTACCATTATAGTAAAGTTGACACTTTAAAGAATTGGTAGATCAGCTGCCACCTATCAAGCAGCATCTTAATAATTTAGTGAGTGTCAGGCTTTCCTTGTGTTGATATAATACTCATTGGTGTATAAAGAAGCGTTTAAAGAGAAACTTGAATTGTGTTTTTTAAAAATAGCGAATTTGATTGCTTTATGCGCTATGCTAGTCCAACTGTTACATTTCGGCCATTAAAAGGCAATTTCGTTCAAGATAGACGCATGACTGATAGTAGGACGAAAACCCGTCCAAATGCAAACTTCCGATATCGTCCACAAAAAGTTACTCGATTAACGTTTTTGTATATCAAATGTCGATGCCTTGGACACAGAAGACTTCATTTAAAGCTCTTTTAAATTTTAAGCTGAATTTAAATTGTGCGCATGAAAAAATGCAAAATATTTTCTACAAGAAGAAATCGCTGCATTTCGTGAGGGACATATTATCTACAAGTCAAAGCTTCTTCAAGTGTGATTATGAAGACAACTTTCAAACATTTAGGAGGAGACAGGAATTCTACTTATTAAAATAAATAAATAGATTAATCTTCTCTTTGCTCGGAAGCACGAGTGTCTTTCTTTCATGCGGCCGCTTTATTTATCCCATTCTAATTTCTTTTGTCCGAGTGTTGAGAAAGATTGAAGTGTCAGTTTTGACTCTACCACGGTTTGAACGCCGGTGTATGGGACGCAGAGCGAGCACTCTCCGCGAAAGGCCACTGCATCGGTTTAATTTAATCAATTGAGTGTGCAGTTCTTTGTATTTACACGTCTGTGATCCTTGTATTTATACCATGCTCTATGCTCATGATGTAATTTATAGGTCCATGTTTGTGATCTACTGATGCGTTTCGATGAAAGTTATTACAACAAATCAGTATTTGTCAAGATTCAGAACTAAAACAGCTCTTTTCAAATTATTTTGCTTGAAAAACCGCAACAATAGTGGGATATGTAGGTGCGCATCGTTTCCGCCTGCGCTATGGATAGGAAGAAAGCGTCACATCATTGAGCAAGTGTATGATAGGTTTCGACTCAAAAGAGTGACTGCACACATTGAAAATTTTAGTATCAAAAGATTCAGGTCTTTGTAGAGATTGCGTTCCTGTGGTCTAAAAGAATATTTGATCACTCTTTAAAAAGCTAAAAGCTATTTTTTAAATTAGTCCTGTGTTTATATACTATCGACATGAATACAATTTATAAGTAGCATGATCATGTTGGATATCAAAAGGAACGAATATTTGCTAACAAGCATCCATCTTAACTAATCGGAGCTTAAGCTGATTATCAAAAAAATTTCATGACCCGCATTATACTGCAAGTCCTCATGAAAAACTTGAGATTTCATTGTGCTTCTTGGCTGAAATTTCAAGTTTAATGTTAATTCAATTTTCATCGGTGTGATTTCAAGATTCACAAAACTTATATTTCATTTCTTGAATCTGAATAGTAATGTGGGCCCGTTTACATATTTTGAAGTTAATTGCGATCATTGTCTTTGATTATTATTTTGCTCTTCCAGTGGCGCAATTGTAATATGATCACTCCTAAGAAAATACCCTTATTAAGATGGTTGAGATTGAGCATGAAGTATCGAATTGCAAATTTAACAAACATTATCTCTCCAAAGCTGTCATGACACTGAAGATCTGTAAATACTATAATTCATTCTGTGTTGCTAATATGATCAGTCAATTCTGTTGCAATTTCTTCAAAACTGCATAAATGTGCATATCTCACAATTGGTAACAATAACCAATCGTTTTCAACTCAAGTTCATTTAATAGAATTGAAACTGTATACACATTGGGGATTTAATTAATACTGAATTGCTACTCTATCTAATATACTTATTCTATGCGTCACATTATGATTGATAGTGTATACTACTCTCTGTGTGTAGTCTCTTACCTTGGCTGCACGCTCTATGATGCGCTCCTCAGCAAAACAAGGAATTCCACCGTTGGAGCGGCCGTCATATTTGCTGATAAATGATGGCTGTTGTTGAGTGTTATTAGAAATCTTTTTCTGACTGTCGCCTGATTTGGGTTCTGAGTTTGTCTCCAACTGGAATGATAACAAATTGTTTTTTTTAA
This sequence comes from Prostheceraeus crozeri, assembly GCA_907163375.1. Lineage (NCBI taxonomy): Eukaryota > Metazoa > Platyhelminthes > Polycladida > Euryleptidae > Prostheceraeus > Prostheceraeus crozeri. Next base: position 267,682 of record CAJQUW010013018.1, read on the forward strand.
ATAATGCGGTCCAGATGCAAAGTGGAGCAACTAAATGGCACACTGAAATAATCAGACACACGACAATGCTGTTAACGGGTACAAACAGATGGCTGAACTGAGAAAATGAACCATGTAGAGGAAATAGTCGACAGTGAAATAAAATCATAAGTTTGAAGTACAAAGTATTTCTACAACACCTACTGCGAATTAAAAATTTCATCACAAGCAGGCTGTTGACGAAATTGAAAGACATTTCACATTATAGATTTATATTATACTACTTTTCATTAAAATTAGTAATATAGTGTGATATCATTTCCTTTGAAGGAGCACCAAAACCTAAAATCAGCAGGATCTGAATTTAATGCATTGCTCAAATACTCATGAAAAGTGGAGCTGACGTCAGAGTGGGTTGAGAATGAATAATTAAAATTTTGCACGAGTTACATTTAGAAGGTTTTCAAAATATGAAAAATCTGAACATTTGTTTGATTGATTTCATCTTTGAGGTCATGACGGTAGGTAATCTGTGTCATGACATGAGTTAACAGGCAACAATACTTAATGTTAAGAGATAAAGGTCTCAATTCTTTGGAATATTTTAATTTTGACAGTTTTTATGATATCCTTCTAGCATTTTCCATTTGACTCCTGACTTCAGACCTATTTCTCAAAGGACTGAATCATAATTTTTCAAAAGTGTCACTTACAGTTCAAATGTACTTTTCGCGTAATATCTTAACATATGCTGAAACACATGTAGGAGTTTCGAGGAGTGACATGCTGATCAAGCAAGTAGCAAATATCTGAAAGGATGATATGAAGAGATAGCTGTTTATCATTCTAAGCTCGAGAGAACCCGCAGGGATGGTTTACAACCTTTTCTTTGTTCTTTTGTGGGCACATCTGTCAGCACATAATTATATCCAAATTCACTTTAAAATGTGTATTTTGGTATGCTCATATACTGAATGGAATTAGTATCGCATTTTGATGGATTTTCATTATCATATTTATTGAGCAATTATATTTCGACAAAGTATCGTCTAACCTTTACGATGATTTACATTGAGCCATTTGCCATTGCTCGTTGATTAAAGGCGATTGCGTTGCATGACATAATAAGCAGAGGAGGAAAATCAAGGAAATAACAGACAGATAGAAAAATCATCAAAATCACAAAGAAAAGTTAAGGAATAGAAGAGGAAGGTGAAAAGAAATTCCATTAAGACTACAGTGAAAGTGATACATAATAAGGAATGTTTTGAAATTCGTAGTTATTACAATCATTCTATTGCAAATATTTGACCGACAATTTACACTTAGAGTGCTTTGCATCTGATGCAGGCATGGTTTGCATTTACCGAGTATCTCAATCACAGAGCTACTGACACTTTCTTCATAAATTCGCGCACAAAGGGCTTAACAGCATGGATTTGTAGATCTCGAAATGCTGAATATAAAAATCAAATTCTTGAGTCGCTTTCGGTTATAGGTAAGGTTGAAGGATTCCCATTGGAATCCAGTGGTACAATTCAAGAAATATCTATGGATTGTGAAGCACTTGGCAATTTTCGATCCTTCTTTTGCAGAAAAGAAACTATTTATCAGAATGCCATGAAATTTGAAACATGATTGAATTCAGAACATCACTTTCGATATGAAAGTTGAAGTGAGTCACATGATTCAGTATTTGATGTCTGAGAGCCTCTACAAAATGAGTAAATTTCATGTTTTGACTTAATTTTGGCGATTTTACTCATTTTGTAGAGGGTCTCAGACATCAAATACTGAATCATGTGACTCACTTCAACTTTCATATCGAAAGTGATGTTCTGAACTCAATCATGTTTCAAATTTCATGGCATTCTGATAAATAGTTTCTTTTCTGCAACAGAAAGTGTGCGAAAATAGCCAAGTGTTTCACAATCCATAGATATTTCTTGAATTGTACCACTGGATTCCAATGGGAACCCTTTAACCTTACCTATAACCGAAAGCGACTCAAGAATTTGATTTTTGTATTCAGTATTTCGAGATCTACAAATCCATGCTGTTAATCCCTTTGTGCGCGAATTTGTGAAGAGAGTGTCAGTAGCTCCCGTCCTAAGATAGATTAATTTGCGTGTGGGTTAGTCTAGAGCGCACATAGTCATATTCCAGCTATTGCAATGGTGGCAAGCGATAGAGATTGACATAGAGATTTGTCTTTCTTTGGCTTACGTGATTGGTCTATAGCTTGCGCGCTCAAAAAGCAGCTCGAATCAGCGAGCACACGAACCTCAACCGATAGATTGCAGGCAGGCCTGCACATAGGAGTACATATCTTTGACTCAATTTTTCTTAATGATAAATTCTTCAAATGGGAATATCATTTACACCGTTCGACTCCACGCGATCAAAATCTGCTCACTGTCTGCGTTTAATGAAATGCCAATCTTCAGGGTCGTCAGAATTCAGATCTGAATGTGCATCACGATGAAAATTGATCTTCTTGCCCCTTCTGGCCTTGATCATCAGTAATGAGGAATGTGATCTCTAGACCCAGGCACGCAGGCGAAGTTTATCTCTGGGATCCCAACAAACCTGAACAACTTCATATTTTCATTATGAATTTTGCTGAATCTTAGAGAATTATGTTCAATGCATATTAATTCTTTTTTCTCCTTAATTTGCAAATGCTTCCCCCTACAACGACCACTTCTCCTTACTCCCTTCAGTGGTCGCTGTAAGGAGGACCACTGTATTTATATGATGTGAAATGTCTGTGAATATGATGATATTTCTATTTTCTACCTCGTTCCTTGCACACACTTGTGCTGGCGGCCGGACTATGACAGTGTACGCGTTTTTCAGTGATTTATTGATGCTGAGAATATACAACTGCAAGAGCTTGAATGATCCTAGTGTGAGCGAAAAAAATGTATCAAACTTTTAAAAAGTATGTGCCGTTCGCACATGTGTTGTCAATTTCTTGATATGACTACGACCTCTCTGGCTCTCACAAAACGCTATCAGGTAAAGTTGAAAAGGGATAGGTTGATTAAAATTTGATTGCTAGTAACAGTACCAACGACAGCAAAGAGGAATTACAGGGATCAATGTCAATTCTGACAACAAAGATGAGATTTTGGGTAGAGCAAAAGTGATAAAGAGCATAAATTAGCAATTATGCGAGGTAAAGTGATTGATGAACAGCCACGGACATACATGTGACCAATGTGCTGCACTCGACTGGTCAAATAGACATGCCGGTGGTAAAGGCAGGAGCTTTCTAGTGGTTGGTAGCCGATACATGCGTCCTCGACGATTAGGTACACGTGGTCGAATTTTGCTATTGAAGCAAGAGATTGGAAATGCTTTAATCTGCAACGTGCACGAAATACATGAGGATGATACAGCAGGCATTACTTTGAAGTAGAAGACTATTTGAAGCATAGAGTATATAATAGGTATATAGTACTTACTCTATGATTTGAAGCACTTTTGCATTATCTAAATTCTTGATTCATTCAAATCGGATAAACACAATTATGACGAGTATAAGAGCATAGGAAAGCTATAGCAACAGAAGGGCTTTTTGGCATCATTCATTTTTATTATAATACTTGGGGCGCTTGATATACGCGATTGTGAGAAGCAATGACGCTTTGCATATTATAGTAATTTTCATGGCTGTACCAACACGGCGCTGTAAAAAACGGCGCTCTGCACAGAATTCAATAAGATAGTGCGTTTGTTGCAAAGTTTTGGAGTTCTTAATGCACCTTCGGTTTCACAATAGTAATTTGGATTGTTAAGGCACTAAAATACATGCAATAGAATTAGAACAATTTCAAATTTTAAATATCCAATAAGGTCACTTGTTATAGTGGTTGTACCAAGCATCCTTATTGAGATGATCACAGCAGCTATATAGGCCTATGTGTTTTAAGAGACTTTCTTGAATCTTATTTTCCAGTAATATGCGTTAAAACGTAACATAATTATCAAAATTGATGAGATTATCAAACGTAAAATTAATGAGACTAATTACTCCTTTGTCTCTTCCTTTGGCCTTCCTATTGTCTCTTTTTGTCGACCTTCTTAGACCAGCAGATTCTAGATGTCAATGTTGTGATGAAGATGTGTGGAACTGGTTAGCTGTGCGTTTAAAGATGTGCTTATAAAACTCAGATTCATAGCCTTCTAGACATTCAGTTATCCTGGATATCATTGTTATCACAATTTCCCTAATGTAGGCTTGCTGTTTGTCGCATTGTTCATTGCTGCATTGTCTTCAGTATACATAGTTTTTGGTAAAACGACAAATAAAATACCGAGATAGGAGCAAGGCCTACCCACAAACTACTTGATCCCATTAATTTGGTGCAACTTCAATATTTTTCTTCTACATGCATATAAATTAGTCCTTCATCTTTTTGATATCACAATCAATCTATGATGCTTTTCATGTTGAAACTCGGTGTTAACAGTCTCGTGACCACGCTCTACCAAAGGCTTCGGCTGTCTCTTTGAATGACAATGTGCACAATGTCCTTTTTTCTATATACCTTGAAAACTACTAAGTCGAAATAGTGAGAATATATAGCTATGGGGTCATAGGAGAAAGAATTATTCATTTTCAAGAACCAAAATTCACATCGTGGCATGTCAAAGGGTTAGTTGGAGTTGACCAAAAACACATGTATATGTCATATTCATAGACTGATGTGCTAATAGCCTATAACGAAAACAAACTATACAAAATGTAGCTACAGCATGCATACGTTGATGACTAATATATAACGTGAATTAGTAAACACTGAAATAAACAAAATCTTTACAACAAAATCTTTTTAATTTTTCATTAGACATTATGATTTTCATAGCCGGTCATTTTTCTATAATCATTACGTCGATTGCAAAAAAGGTTCATAGCGCCGTAATGATTCCGGAAAAAGCTGCATCTAATGATTTGCTCCCTGTATGAATAAGGGAAGAAACATAAAATAAATGTCGTAAGTGTTAGTCATCCCTGAAATATTTTAGTGTGCTTGCATTCTGATGCTAAATGCAAGCCGTTATTCAAAACTCGTTCATCCATTTCAGGAGCTCCACTCATTCACAGTAATGCAAATTGTTCTCCTTATAACAAGAAATGAAATATTGTTAATAATGGCATTATGGCCATCACGTATCACTGTAAACTGTCACCTCCCAAAATCGAAGAAACTTGTATCCTAATGCGCCACACACTAGAATTTTAGGAGGTTGCGTGAAATAGAATGTTGAAATACTAAAGAAAACAATAACCCTATTGCGCTAGCCTCCAAAAGCGCTTTGCTTTAGGATTTTATATTAGTTACGAATAGTGTCTTGCTTTGGTGTGTGATTTAAGAGGTGCTGGTTTAGAGTTTAGGAATTAGTCACTGTGTTCGTAACCATGAATGGAATTGTTTTCACCAAAAAGGTAAAATCGTGCATTGTGTTGGCATTATAAAGATTTGCATGCAAAGCCGCAGGTAAAGTAGGCTAGTTAGTAAAGTACTCAACAATCAACCTAGGTCATTCGATTTGAGACTCATGGTAAATGTCATTAAATAGTACTAAGTTCAGAATTGACAATAATCAATTACAATTATTCAATGTCAGCAGGTCAAATGCAATCAAACTTATTCTATGACTACAAAATCAATGAATTCAAATTATTAATAAGGGAAGTTATTATTCAATTATTAATAACTGGAATTATTCGATCATTGAAATACATTGAATAATTTCATTGAATGAATCCATTGACATTTACCATATACAGATTTGTTTCAATGTATAATGTTTGATCTTCTGAAATATACGATTGCTGTTATTCTTATTATTACAATGCAATGATTTTTGATAACACCTGATTAACAGCTCTCTTTTCTCATAGCCAGCGTCATTAAGCATTGTTGGGGTTCATCAGTCATGGACAAGCTTTGGAACCAGACGATTTGCAATTAAAATCAAACGATAAATGATTTGCAAATGATCGACAAATGAAACATTTGCAACAAGAGCAACGAAAACCAAATCAAAATTTGGATCACACAACTTAGCTCATAAAAACGTTCTTTATAAAAGTAATTTCTCCATAAATTAGTGCCATGGACACCGTATATAGCCTATATTTATGTTCCTAGCCTGTGTAAAAATGACAACTTTCTCGGTTGATAATTTTGATATAAACATATGTATGATGTATGTAATCATCAAATAGTCTACAATGAATTCACATCAAAAATTTTAGCCTAAATTGAAAATATTCTAATGAAATTTACTCGTAAGTTGATGAAATACGAACGCCAGATTGCAAAAAAGATTGAGTCTACATATTTAAACGAATCCAGCAGAAATTTGCTATATGAATCTAACTTCATCGAAGAAAAACTTCTGCTGTTCAAAATTAGCAAAAACGTGCTCTACTTGATTAATATCATATAAGAAGTAGGACACCTATATGAGTAATAATAATCAATGCATGTAAAATCAGTTATAGCATGATTATCTATTCATGTAAATTTGATTGAATGGAATACGTGTTGACATGCATACGTTGATGTTCCTCATTGTTAGCAATTGATGAAAAAGGAAAAGAGGAAAGAAAAGTTTCTTTTCAAACTGCCATGCACCTAGAGGGAACTGTTACCTTTGCCTCATTTGCTCGCCATCACAATCGTCGCCAATTGCCGAAGAGAGGGAGAAAGTATTAGAATTTGATCTACACAACATCGAAGCTTATCAAAACATCTAAACAGTGTCATTCAAATAACGAAGTCTTTTCTTCAGTCAATGACGGCTGTACAAAGCTTTCTCCACGCAGTAATGGTGGTTGGTGCATCGGCACCCATCGCTGAGACGCTGAACGACGACATGTGGTTGGTCGCCCGCCACCGGTATGTACATTTCGAATAGGAATCACAAGACAGGTTCCATAGCGATCCTGCAGCTTCAAGCACTCATCTGAGGGAGCTTGTTCTCCATTGCTGGCGCTTCCTGCATTGCTGTGGCCACCGGCTGGAGTGTTGGTATTCGCGGAACTTGGCGCACGCTTGTTGCATCGCGTGAGGGTTCCTTTAAGCGTTCCCGACGCCGAACTCGAATGATCTTGGTGGAGGACTGGCTGGTGTTGCTGCTGGATGTATTGCTGGATGGTAGATTGTTGCTCCCCCGCAGCTTGCTTTTCTACAATTGAATGTTGTCGCCGCTCAAATATGTTGTATAGTTTGTTGCGCATGTGACGGTCACTGGAGGGGTGGCTAGAGGTGGTTCTTGGGCCTCCAAAGGAGCCTGTGGTTGCCTCTCGACGTCTATTGTTCCATGGATTGGAGCACACGACCGTTCGCACGCTTACCACGGTCGCTACCGGCATCTCACGGAACGGTGGACTCGGTAGAGACTCGGCGATGGACGAAGATGCAGCGACGGCAGAAGAAGGACCGCTCGGTTGAGAACTTGGTAGCTGAACGAAGGGATAATCAACTCACATCCCGACAGTCAACACAAGGCTGCTACATGAAGCGCCCCTGTATCGGATTCTCGATGCTCCGATCTCATATTTTTCATATAAGTTAAAATCAATGCAGTGGACTCTCGATATAAGAATCACATCGTCGGGAAATTATGTTTTGATTCTTATAAGGAGAGTTTTTATTTTATGAGCATTCATGCCTTTTATTTGTAGTAATGATGATATATACATCCTTATTAGTAATCAGTATAGATTATAATAATAAAATAATTTTTAAAAAATAAATTTAAATACTTGCGCAACTATTAAATAAAATGTTTCTTTGTGGTTCCCATTACCCTAATTATACTTACATACTTTAAGAAAACAAGAAGACAATAGGAACATTCTTTTTTCAGTTCAGCTTCAACTTCGTCTAAAAAGTCTGCTATCTTGCTTTGATGGAGGCTCTCATTAGCTTGTTTTAGGATTTCTTCTTCTATCTTCCTAAGGGCCGGGATGGGATACAGTCATCTCCACCTCGTGTCATGAGTTCATGACGCACCTTGTCAATTCTAATCGATGGGTATAGTAGGATAACGCAATTGGTGAGGATTTCAGTGGATTTCATCTACTCAAGGCTAATCGTGATATCATGACGCTTTTATCTGACGTCTATTGGCAAATGTAATCAATAAAAAGTAGGATTACGCCATTGGCGAGTATTTCAGCCCATGGCAGTTTAAATGTCATTCACTGATTCTTATAACGAAGGTGTGTCCTTATTTTTTCTTCTAACGAGTGCAAAATACATAGTATTTCATACTAATTTGTTGAATGACTATTTAGACATTGATTCTCATAACGAAAGTTACATGATAATTATTCTTATAACGAGCGGAAAACTTATAACGTTATATAGAAATGCTACGGGAAAGTGGATTTGATTCTAATAATGAATTTATTCCTATAACGAGTGATTTTTAAAACGAGAGTTCACTGTATATAGTTTGTAGCAGAAACATTAAAAATAGTTTGTTTTGCAACCAAATGAAAGTGATGCATTGTCTCACATTGTAAATGCTGGGTGATGAAAGCTGCCACGAAACATAGGTGTGAACAATCCAAACTGCTGGAGTTAGGAGCTACGTCCCTTGCATTACGAAGTTTCAGGGCCTACCCAAATGACCCGAGCGTAAATTTAGTACGAAGTCCTTTGACAGCAATTGTCGAGGTAGCATGTAAGCTGCATATGTTGCAAAGATCTCAAGTGAAATTAAGAATTATTTATTCAAATTGTGCAATTCGACCTGTGCTAGTCTATATGTCGACAGTCATGACATCTCTGACGATATGTTTCTGCGGCTTTTCTTAATTAAAGCACAGGCCTAAAACCTTCAAATTTCACTGCACTTTCATTTATCCATCCAGGAGTAGGCCTAATGTGTCTAAAAGCTATTAAATCTACGACTGCTACTCTATTCAGCAAATGAAGATGTAAGCTCATTCAAATTTGCGCAATCGCTAGTCGACATGCCACGCGAAAATCTGGGTCGATTCCACAAAAATTTTATCCGTTATCTCCGAAAACTAAACTGAAAATTAAAATGGAATTGAGCTTAGCATTTCAGACCGCAAGTATTTTCGCAACTTCAGGTGCTCTTGATAGGTAGACATAGTTTTTAGTCTCATCGAAATTTGTAGATCTATTTCTGGCAAAATGTTATGTCAAGGTGTTGCTATTGGTTACCAAAAATAGATCCACCTATTTCTATGGGACTTAAGATCATTTCGACCTAATTAAATGGAGCTGAAGACACAAGAATACTTATGCTTTTTGATGCTAAGTATAAAACTACGTGTAATGGCATTCTAACTTTCATTTCGAGAACTTGCAATGTCGGCGAAATATTTTGTGGAGTCGAGCGAAGTCTGTGCAGGATGTCAACCACAAGTAGTGATTACTGATGAGTTAATACTAACTTAAAAACAATTAATGTAGCACACTTAATTTAGCCATACAAAAATTAAGTTGAACATTTTTGGAGTTATCTATCTCACAATGCTAGCTTCAAAATATTTTAAGAAATATGTCATGCTTTGCAAGTTAGCTTAATTTTCTCAGAAATTCGTGCATGTCTGCTTACAGATACAGAATAAGTAGAATATTGATAAAGAATATTTAAAAACTTTGTGAAAACGTCTCCAAAATTTGATGCTGGCAATATGCTTGACATTATATCCTTCCTTTCAGTAGCATTTAATAGCTTCCAGTTGTGTAAACTGCTCCAGTACGAATAAGCAAAAAATGTTTGACTTCGTGACAACTTTCTCGGCCAGGCATAAACAATGCAATATTTGGCTATAAATAGAATGGCTGCATTGTAAATAAATACTTTTGATTTGAAGATGTGACCGATTTCAAATACTCATATAGTAGAATAGAGTTGAAAATATAAAGATACAAATTGTGAAAAATTGTCTGCTGTAATCTGCTAAATATATAGAAACCAAATATACGTGTAGTTTTGACTTGAACAAGCAAGGCATCATATCAGAGGTTATGAGTGAACATTAATGGACAGCCACTGAGTTCGGCATTGAAAACACAAAGTCAATATAAAAAGATAATTTCTGTCATTGACAGGGAATTTGAACCAGACATGTCTGACGTTATTAGGTGTTATTTCCAGCAGATGCTAAATTATTTGCCGATTGGTCATGCTTGATAGACTTACAGTCATCTGTCAAATTAAATATTTGAATTTAATCATAATCTCATCATCTGATAATAACACCACTGTTATTATTAAGGTTAATTTATATTATATATTAAAATCTTTATTTAAGTCGAAGAAAATAATATGCTCGGGTGAGTAATTTATTTGAATTGCACTAATTGATTTGCGGATAGAACCAAATCATTTATACAAACATGAAAACATAAAGATGAATGAAGACATAATACGAGAAGATAGCGCCTGCATTACTCAAGAAATGAGTTCCGAAATACTACTATATCATCTACCAATCAACAGATCTTGCAAAAAAGTATTAAGAAAGTAATGATACTTTATGGAAAATTCCATCTACGATTTCCATTCCCTTTTATAAATCATTCAATTAAAATCATCTATAATGAAAGTTATCTATCAGACTTCGCATAATGAAGTATCTATCTAAAACAAATGAAGCGCGCAATTTTTAGGCCCTTAGTACCTCCCTACATCGCATCATGACACAAACTGCTTGAAATTCTAATATTGTAAGGAGCGATGCATGTCACAGCTCTTATTTATTCACGTTTTATAGATCTTAATCGCCATTACTGACTGAGAAATGCAATTGATCTAATCAAATGATAAAATCGAATTCAAGTGTCGCCATTTCCGATTCAGCAACAATTAAAGCCGAGGGTGGAGCCGCACTTCAAACTAATTAGCACTTTCTATTCTGTTTCATTACATTCAATATTAGATTTAGCAGGGAAAGTTTCTAACTAAAGAAAGCCTCTATTGTCTTTCAATTGATGGATTCTAATCAAGTTTTCGCTCAACATAATATAAATGATTTTATAATTCACCGTCACGCTATTATATTATCTAGCACGTCAGAGTATGAGAAAACCTCGATATATTTACATGATGCATTTGCCTTAATAAAGTTCCGTGAACCTAAACACTAATGTCATGTAACATCAAATAGGCCAGTGTTCTTGAGTGAACACTACAAGTTGAGAAGAACGGGCCTTCATCTGTATTCATAATTTAAATGGAGAAATTTAAGCATTGATGTTGTCATTGTTATTTTTGTTGTTGTTATACTTCTGATTGCTTTTTTTAAGCCAATATAATTCAACAGACGAAACGTCGTGATCATCAGGACATAGATCATAAAAGAAATATTAACTTTTCAACAACATGAGCTCAAAATTTGAAAAAAATTAAGATGAAAAAATAGATCTTCGTAGTGACCTTGTAGTAAATTCATAGTCATACGATTGTTCAACAGTAGCAGGTTAATGCTTCTATAAATAAAAATACACTTTGCAATAGTCTTGCAATAGAGTGCAGCATAGCTTCGGATCCCTTCATCTTTGGATTGCGTGAATGATGTCTGCGCATGCTTTTTCGATAATTTGCGAGAAGACAAGTGTGTGTTAGGCCTCAGCCACATTGCAAGCTTTTCCAAGCGTTTCCGAGCAAAGCGTTTTGCAGTAAATATAAAGTCATCATTACAGCAGTTGTAGACTGCCACACGGCGAGCAAAGCAAATCAGAGCGTTTGATAGCTTACGGACATACGTTTGCCATTCTGCCGACTGCAGGCAGCGAGAGCGGTCGGTTTTCCCTCTCGTCCTGTTTTGGCGTTAACTCATTATGTTTCGCTTGCTTTGAGCTTACTTCGTCTATTTTTCTTTTTCTTTCTCGCGGACTTATATCTCCTGCTTTCTACATTTCATCACTGGTATCACGCAACAGTCTCCACGCGATCACTGATCTCTACGCTTTATTTGAATTGCATTATTGACATGCATGTGTATCCGAAAACAGTATGGCGCTACGTTGGCTTGACTATTTGACTTATCGCTTGGGTATTACGTCGGATCTCTTTGTCCGCCGCTTTCAATGTCATCTGCTGCCGACCGACCTACTTCTCTTCCCTGTCCGGACTCCCATTGCGACACACGCAGAAACATGTTATCTCTGGCTCAAGTTCTCCCTCCTCCAAGTAGTGAACTTTCCTTTTTCTCGCGTATGTTATGACTATGAGTGCGAGTGTGCAGACTGTAATTGAGATTTGTTTGAAAAGTTTCGCAGTGTCGCTTTTTTCAATGTTGCGAATCAAATGTGCTAACTGTGATTTGTGAGTGCGTCAACCGATTAACCTTGTGTTTTGTTGACCTCAAATAAAGATATTATTATTATTATTATTATTGCTCGAGATGCACGTGTTTGCTTTGCTTTTCTTTCAGTGTGACTGAGGCCTTATTATGAAAAAGTGATCATTGATATTTTTTACGATAAGCAACACCGATGTGTCTTATTTCTATATGTCTGACTGCTCTATGCGATGGATTTCCAAGAGATAATGTCGGCCAAGATGTGAAATTTCTTCAGCGCAAAGGATTTCTCTATTGACTTGAAAATCATTCGCTAAGCAGTGATAAGGTGAATCTACTCACTGTATCGATTTGATTTGTTTTTAACTGCAATGACAGCAGAGAAAAAATAAAAAATGCACGAAATGACCATCAATAACAGTATATCAATGAAACGGATGTCAAAATAATAATTAATAGAAAAATGTCATTTCCGTTACTAAAATATTGCGGTACTAATTTAAAGTGCTTTTATAGAAAATGTCGTCTTGCTAATAATGCTTCCTATAATTACATATTTGAAAAGTTGTAGCAATTACCAGAAAAGTTTTCAGGCATTGCAGAATCAACATTCAATTCTAATACTCCGACATGTATATGTAAATAAACGTTCCTTATCAGTAAGCAGCATTTTTTTATTTAAAGAAAGTATTAAAAGCCGATGCTGATGAGAATAACGCAATATTTGTTAGCACCTTATCACGCTGACTGTTCTTCTCAAGAATTTAGGTTTCAATTATAATTAATCCATTTTACATGCTATATTCACTTAGTCACAGCTAGACGGAGACAAAAATAGTTTAAGCAGTGTTTTTTAAGGTGCTCCACGGGTCACATTCTGCACCGTGGAATTTTCGACTTGTACCGTGGATTTTGAACGTTCATCCATTACATGTAATTAACTTAAAGACTTGAAAAGTCACTTTGCACACGTACAATCAGAATCGCAAGTAAAATTCACTACTAAATGCTAAATGTTATACTGCATTCATGAATTCTGTTTTTGCTTATAAATCCTGAGTGCGCTAGGCGCACACTAAAGAAAGTCGATCTTGAGACGATTTGAGTGTGACCCGTAGCAAAACCTTAAAAAGCCCTGGTTTAAGCATAAAATAAAATTAATCCAACAATGAGGGTCGACTATTTATCATTTCAGTTCAAACTATGAATTTCTATATCATGGCAATGGAAACTTTTGAAATTGAGGTCTATATCATAAAATAACCGATACATTTCTTGATGTTGAAAAAATGTGAAAAGTGAAAAGTGACGAAAAAGGTAATTCAAGTTCATGATAGATCATTATAGGTTACGGAATCTCAATACACAGAATTTCAGAATTCGGAATCCCATTCCCTCATTCAATCTCAATCAATTCATTTGCAAACTTGGCGAAATAAAATCAAAGGTCTATGTAAATCTGTTTTAAATTCTTTGGCTTAATCAGAATTTTTCTACTTCTCTATAAAAACCGCATTGAGTTCTAAATACGAACTCTATTTATGAAAGATGGAGATCATGCCTTAAAGATTTTGAAGTTGCAATTGGCTATAACTCGACAATCTAGACCAGTGGCTCTCAACAGGGGGACCGGAGCCACAGAACAATTTGCTGGGGGCCACGAGAGGACCTCGGAATATAATATGTAAGGCCTACCTAGCAAGCATGTTTTGTTTTGTACTTAATCAAGTGAGGAAATTGCGTGAATATCATTGGACAGGAAAACAATAAGAGTTACATTTCAAAGATGTGTGCGTTTGGAGAAGAGAATTTAGTCTTAATCAAAACTTTATATAGAAATCGTCTTGATGTTCTGAGTAATATCCGAAAATCTACTTCAAACACAAAACCAAATATCAAAAGCTTGTGTTTAAGGGACAAGAACAGAACTTCCATTGAATCTTTTGGTGTTACTTTTTCTGTGCAATTGTTCTATCACATTTCACTCAGATTATTGTTCATAATGATATGTTTTATTAAAAGCGGATATTTGATTTGTTTAGCCGCTGCCACTTACAGATTTAGAGAAAGAAATAGCTCGAATAGTCCTTAATTGGTTTATATTTGCCGCATTGTTTCAGCATTCAAGTCTCCTCAAAATATAGTGTATACTTGCATGTATATTTATGTAAATCAACTTACAAATGAAAAGAGAGCATCTATTGTAAAAATTAAAATCGAACATTGACATGAGGTGTATCAATGAAATAATGAAGAAATACAATTTGATAGTACCGTAACAAAGAAATCGAAAGAAGAATTAACTAACTATCAAATCAAGTAGCCTATAGAACAAAGGGGCTATGGTAAAATGATTGACTTGGAAGGGGCCCATGGAACATAAAAGCTACAGTCTATTTCGTTTTTACTTCAATAGGAGCTTTAGTGCAACTTTTTTAAATTGTCGGTGCACTGGTGTGAGTAGTAGCGGCTTGCGTACAACCCTACAAGAAATACATTTGAAAAAAGTAATGAACTCTTCAGAAGGCCGGTCAGCGAAATATGGAGCCATAGGTGATTAAGTTATTCTGAGCAGCTTTGGTGTATCTTATTTACTTTCTTTACATGCTCTGATAGGCACAAAAGTAAACAATGGCTACTCGCGATACTGCTTTGCTGAATAAAGAAATGTCACAAAAATGCCACATATCTGCATCAATATTCAAACATTCCGAACAAAAGAACTTGAATCTGATAAAGCGTAAACCAGTTAAGCAGATAACTAAGTAAAGTCACATCAAGTAAAGCTTATACCTTCCGTTTAGTCCTTTTAGGATCTGTATCTGAGAGAGGAATGGATGGAAGTGCCTGGAAGAAATTCATAAAACAACGTAATAGAATTAGACCACTCACCGCAGAGATCATGCAAGCCAATAGCTTAGGACAATTAACATTTTGACTGTTCATGCAATAAGATAATATAAGTGAATGAATCACCTCTTGAAAAACACCGCGGTAAATCAAATGAATTGCTTCCACCCTTTAAGTAATGCAAATGGATCCATCACCTTATTATCAAAGTTGAGATCATAGTTATCGGAGAGCTCATGACGGCAGGTATCTTCAAAATATCATGTCTTACAACGCTAAGTTGTTAAGATTTCTATATCCCCCGGAGACTTTATTGAGAGCGAAAGCATCAATGCCCTGAAATTTCTATTCACCATAGATAGACATGAATTTTCGTTTATAACTTGCAACATGAATGTTCGCCAGCTTTCTATTCGTGCGGACTTTAATGCGGATACAATAGAAATACATCTAGCTTTAAAGTTCGGTGGAAACAGATATTCATTAGGATGATAAGGATACGAATAATACCCATCTGAATCCTGGCACTGACGGGAATCTCTTAGGCCGGAGGCACACAGAATAAGCCATAGGCCATCGTTCGCAAGGCCATTCGTAAGGGCCCTTCGTAGATCCTCCGTTAGTCATTATCTTGTGTGCCTCCGAAATCAAAGGCGGCGCATGGCTGATGACATATTGCTTGCGGCTTGTGGCATATTCTGCATGCCAGCTCTACACAAGAAACCAAGCTACAATTCTTGATATCTCAGCATTGTACCCTCAGTTTGAAATTTAGCGGAGTTGTAAGTGCAGCGTAAAAGTGTCTAGTAAAACGACAATGTCAATATAATACATGCATTCCGGATTCACTGATTGATCTCGGCAATGCTTAGCTAGTAGATTCCAGAATCCTGACATGTGTCAGTCTATTATAATTGACGGGACCCTGCAGTATATCATCTTTCTAACCAACTGCCTTCTGATTTGTTGATCGCCTTCTGGTGAATTATTGGTCAAATTGTTCTTGAAAAAACCTGTCAGGAAGTGTTTTTGAAGAGATGAAGTAGTAATCCTGACATGAATTGTTATTTCTTTTAATTTACGCCGTTATTTTCTTGACACAAGAAGCTCTTCAACTCCACAACTCTCAATGACTAGTGGTTGTACAAATTTTAGAAACATCTAGCATTGTTTTGCGAAATGTTGCACGCTACATGGACTATCCTATCTAGACTGTAATGATAGCAATAGTTCGGCAGGCAGAACGAGGCCAAAAATGAGACTTTCACAGAATGTTGTGCGTCCCATACTAAGACGCAGATTGCACATTTTGTAAAAAATACAGTTTTCTATGTTTTTGCCTATTAAATTGAAAATTCTGAGTCTAGAGCCATAATTTTTGACATGGAACGCCTTCAGGTCATTTCCTATGATGTACATGTGTTATTATCATGTCTTTGATCGGAAATATATGTGAGAATGTGGTTTAATGTAGATTGAATTGCTCAAAGTGTTTGTGTTTTCCAACATAGAAGGCTTTGCCAAATCTGAATGTGTTTAGATTCATAGACCAATGTACATGAATGAAATTGGAAATGACCTGAAGATATTCCATGTCGAAAATTATCACTGGGCTAAGTACTTTTCGTTTAATCAGAGAAAACACAGAACATTTAATTTCTGCCAAAAACTGCTATCTGCATCCATTGGATTATGTGTTTCTTTTATCGTGTCTGACAAGAAGAGGAACTAAGTAGAACTCGGCAGACGTGCAGATTCGTAGTAGGCATAGGGTGTACATCATTCTGTGAAAGTCTCGTTCCCTGCAGAAACTCATTCTGGCTGCCAGGTAAAAGCAACTGTCAGAAATCAGAAATTGTAGCTAAAATCAGCTGTTGGCTCAGCCATCTTTCCCATATATTTTTGTCTACTAGGATCGTTTACCTGATTATTTTTCTATCATAATGGTACAAATAGGCCTACTACATTTCATTCAAATTTTCGATTCAAAAGTAACATAATTCAAATGAATCACTGCATGAAGAACATTTTGCCAACAGTTCATTTTGTTGATTTTAAAAAACGAATTTTCAGTTTTGAAATTCGTGTTTTTGGAACGTCCACCGGCCTACACTTGTGGGATGTCTTTGGCTTTGACAATGTTGATTATCTCCCATTTTTGCTTTTATTCGATCATTTGCACAGTTCAGCATGACAAATTCGACCAGTTAGGTTAGCATGAGACAAGTTAGGTGACGTCAGTAACGGGTAATTTACAATCCGGTAGTTAAGTATCTGAACGGCAAATGCATTGGTATATTCTATAGTAAAGGGTCAGGTCTTCAAAGCATCAATTATTCCTTTCAAGGATAACTTCTTTCAACGAGAAACAGATGTTTTGAAAAAATCCTCAAAAAGCTCCCTGATCAAAGGTGGAACCGGTCGAGATTTTTCAGACTCGACCCGACCGGCCAGTCAGAGGATTCGAACAGTACCCAATCGGCCAATTCATGCATGTGACCGATTGACCGGTTCCATCACCTGTGTCCCTAATGTAGACCAGGGAATCAACGGATCAACGGTGAAAAAATTCAAAAGGAATGACAATATTTTTAATACAACCACAACTGTTCCATCCATCATAATCATCTTAGATCGATTGGTTGCGATTTCGTAATCTAAGAATGATATGACTGAATAGTTTCCTTAATTCAACTTGTTCAACTCATCTCTAAATTTGTTTTTTACAATCCACGAGTTTCTAAGAGTAGGCGTACAAACAAGAAATAGAATTACCTATTGTACATGGCTTTATTAATTCTGCAACAATTATTTAACTAGGATCCATAAGAGCTTTTGCAGATAAATAATATCAATACCAAGAGATTGATACATAGTCCTTGTTTGATATGTGTGAATTTTATTCCATGCAATGTGGCAATGAGATATAGCTGTTAGTCGTTTGCAATTATTCGCATGCACTGATCGGGTTTTTCGGATTCCTGCGATTAATTCAAAAATACATTGTGTAAATGTGCGTAATTTTTTTCTTTTCACCACTCATAAAAACATTGTGAAGTCTATGATTGGTTTTGGGTGAGTTTTAAATCAAGGTAACGCCAGTTAAATGCATTACACTCACTGATGAAGTCTTTTCTGGTTTGGCTATTTGCGGTTTCAATTTCTTTTCCGAGTCTTTTCTCTTCATTTTTTTCTTCTTTTTCTTCACTTTTTCTTTTGGCTCTATCACCTTTGGAGGAGGCATCTCCGGCTCAGATTCAGAATCTGAGTCGCTCGAGCTGAAACAAAAAGGAAATACACCGAAACATGAATGTCGTAGATTATATTTTCTTAAATCGACATAAAACTACGTCTATATGCCAAATATGCGACATGTTGGAGACGATAGATGATTAGAATCCTATTTTACTTTTGCGTTGCTCAAAGGAACTGCATATGAATGGGAGCAGGCATAAGGCCATATGTGATAAGTGTTCAATGATGAGACTAAACGGGAATTAAAAGAATGCTTTTGAACATTGTATAAAACTCAAGCGGGCACATATGGAATATGGAAAAAGTCAAATTTGTTTTCAACTTTTGATAGTGATTATCATGATTTCCCTCGTTTATACGTGAACTACACACGTAAGTAAATGGTCCAGATATGGGTCATTCTTCGACACATTCTAGAGCTACACTGTAAATCGTGAGCTACCAAATGAAACACATTTCCCTGCCAAACCTACTCATCAAAAGTAACTAACATTTATTCCCAAATGAAGATGGTTTGGCAGTCATGGCTACCAGACCGCGTCATCTAGTAGCGTTCGCCTGAATGAAATCCGAAGGTCTCGTAGGTAATTTGCTGCCACACCTTAAAGCGGCTAACAGATCACTGCAATTTGATTGGTTAATGTCTAATTTCTTTCGTCATCATTTCTCAGAAATGATGATTCGCTACCAAATGATTTGGTACCCAGAGACTCGGATTTTATTAAAACTTCTCATATTAAATTTGGTTTTGAGTGCTCTTATAGATGTCCTGAGCAGTTGTAGATTTACTGAATATTTTTGTGCAGCATTCTTACACTTTTTTAACTTGCTTTAGATATACATCTATTTCTAAGTGAGGTGATTGCTTTGTAAGCATGTTCATTTATAAATATAAATTAATTTCACTTTATGAAATCAACATACATTATCATTCCGGATTCAATATAATCATAACTTCAAAATTGATTAGTGCATTTTGTCTATTTCTGTGCACTTGTTACCTGATGCTGGATAAATAAAGAATCTTTGACTTGTATTTAATAGAATCGAATTCAGTATTGTAAGCTCGATCTTTGAATGTTGATCGAGCTATTAAAATCTTAATCTTATAACAGTGCACAGTAACATACAACTCATGACATATTTAACGAAATAGAAGCATCTGGAAGACACTATACGGGTTGCTACCAGGTAAATGGAAATAGAGAATTTGGTAGCAAGCAATTCATTAGGCTTGGTAGCGACATTTACTGTGTACATGCACATAAAAGCAATAAATGAATGAATGTTTGGGTTCTTACTCAGATTCTCCCATTTCATCGACGTTGAGTTGCTCCAACAATTTGAAATAGTTATCAATGCTATCAAGGGTGACCGATTTGATCAGATTGTCCATACTCAGAGCTTTATTCACATCTGCTGATTTGTCGCTGTTGCCATTCCCTTTGGACGCATCTCTGGATTGCCCTGAGCTGAGTTGGTACAAGGCTTTGGTCAAGGCAGTTGGCGGAGCATCCCCATCTGTAAGAGTAGATGTTTGTATGCTGAACGTCACATGAAAAGAGCAACTTTTAGCTTTACGAGCCAAGTGTAAATCCAACTGTAACATAGCAAATGCAAATATTGCATTTCAAACCAAAATTAATGGTGAAAGAAGATTACTTGTCAACTATCACATAAACGGAGTTGCATGCGGCCGGTCTGACCTGCTGCACGTTTTAAAAATTAAACTTATGACTAATTTTGTTTTTGCATCAGGTTTTTAATCAGATTTTCAGCCAAATTGGCAGGTGCTCAAAACTATCAATCCCGTGGCTTCTTCAGACATAAAGCCAATTGAGGCAATGAAAAGAGATATAACTGACCACTTTGCAAGCATTATACTTTACAATTTAACTAACACCTGCCTATCACAGCTAAACACATGCTGCGAAACATGCTGAATTTATCAGTTCTCTTTTTTAATCGAAGTTAAGTGAAAAATAAAAATAATCATGGAGGACACAATGCTACATTATGATTTCCATGAATTTTGCGATTAAATTTAAATATTAAGAATCTATGATTTGAGCAAACTTTGCATATGCAACTATGCAACTATGCATCAAATACATGAATATAAATGTGAAAGTTCTTGTTTGCTGGCTTAAAAACCCAGTCCTCCAAAGTTTGCAATGCGCTTGAGCTAAAGCGATAATGAAACTTTTGGAGCCCGCGAACCGGGTTTCAACTCGGTCTCAACCGCTGAATGACGCGCAGTTCTGCATATAACTGATGGGTGTCAGATCAGCTACCGATTACTCATCGATGGCTCATGGCTTATGGAGGATCGTGACGCGACTTATGAACGATGGCTTATGGCTCTTTCTGTGTGCCTCTAGCTTTAGATGGACTGACATTGTAAAACCTGTCCGGCATTTTATCACTTACTCATAGAATCAGGACTCGCCACTTGTAGATTAGCGGATATTCCCCGAGCCTCCAACACTTGTTGCATCACCGTTCTAGTCATATCCATTATGACGCCAGTCTGCTTTCTGGAAAAAGAATTTGTGTCATCGTTGCACGAACTCGTTGATCAAAATACTGCGAAATATTAAGTGACATCGATGTCATTTATCTTAGAAAATAAAGTGAGTGAGTTATGTCTAATACCTCAATCGATGCCAGAAGCAATTTATCAAGAGTACTACTTCACCAATAAAAAGAGCGCAGCAAAGGTGCTACGCCATGTATGCAAGCAAATTTCTGAAAATCATTAGTGCGATGAAAATCGTTTAAAAAAACATTGTCAGAAAATCATTCGCCAAACAGACATGCATTGAATTTGAATAGAAGTCAATATGTTCTTTAATCAGTTAATGCATCAGTAAATTGTTGACTGAAAATATCAACCTAATAGCCCAATGTCAAAATTGTGTGTGTAAATACAGCAGCAAAACGCACACATTATACTAGAAAAGCTAGAAAATCCAATTTCTAGGAATACAATCAGATATTCCCCGAACAGTTTTTGTTAAATGAAAATCTTTCCAGTCTTAGGATTTTTAGCGTCGTAGAGAGACTGTTAGCTGAAGAACTTGATTGTACGAAGAAGTAAGTTATGGCCATCACATGGAAATGTCGGAAGTTGTATTGTCTTTACCATGTGAACAATCACTTCATCTACAAAGCCAAACCTGACGGCTAAGGCTACTTCTGAGAAACAAAAGACGATACGCTCCATGAGAAAGAAGAAAAGAACCCATATGAACTGGTCAAGTAACTCTTGAACGAAGCAATCACTTTCATCGGCTCCTTATAAAGAACAATTAGAATGACGATGTTTGTTCTTAAGTTATCCATTGAGTTATTAATAGAGTTAGAGAAATGAAATAAACGGAGTGAAATTTATCAAACATCTGTGTACCCTCAAGTGACAATATACCCATTTCTTAGTTACAAATTTAAAACGGCAGTGCGGTGTTTCAACCTCGCGCATCAAAGGAAATATTTCACAGTATCACGTTTTGTCGTTATCTTTCATAATTACTTTAATAGTTTCATTGTGCCTCATAAAGCTACTTTTATTGCCCAATGAACTACTTTCTAGAGCGCATTAATTTTATTAATTTTGATTGTGGTTCAAAGGCCAGCCATTACTTCCATCCTTTGAAGATAAAAGAGTCATAAAATTCTACAGAAAAGATAAAAATGCATCAGATAACTTTAATACATGAGCTGCAACGATGATGTTGCCTATTTTTAAATTTAACGATCAATTGCAATATCTTTCATAATCTTAATGTAGTTCCCGGATTTAAATCTTGTATTTTTATAAAATCTCAGTACATGTACTTAGGCCTTGACGTGTGTTTATCACAATCGAGAATATCCAGTAGTTTTGAAAAATCCCAGAATAATTAGTAAAGATTGGACAATCACCTTAGTGCTCGTGACCAGACCGGTGATCCGGTCCTAGGCTAATTGAAGCTTGGCTATCATCACGATGACATACAACAACTCGTGTTAAAAAGCTGGAAATGTTGAAATTTATTGCAATGATGGTAACGCTGAACAAACACATCATTGTAATACGGCTGCGTGCAGACTGAATTTAGGTCAGAAGTTATTCATATCCCTGGTGAATGAGACCTATCATCCGTTGCATTACATCAGTCCTGATGTTAACAAGTATTCAAGAACCCTTCGCATGGAACATTGCAATTCTGCTATGAGATCAATATCTTTTCAAATTTGCATGCTTCGCACACGCAGTTCAGCTGAATTTTATAGTTCACTTCGTTGATAAGATGTTATGCTCTTACTCTCTGTTGAGCTTTTTCTTTGTATTTCAACTTCACAATTTTCATTATTGAGGTTTTCGTGAAATAGGCAGCTAGAATTATTATTATAATTACTATCATTGTACCAATATAACATAGAGCAATATAATACGTGCTAAAATTCCAAAAAACGAGAAATACAGCAATAAGGAGAAAAATATTATATACTTACTCTTTGTCATCATTAACCCGAGTATAATCCAACAAAGCTTCTCCAAACGCACTCCCCAAATTAATGAGATCCTGCATGTTAAAATGCCGAGCTTCGGATCTGGAA
Source organism: Prostheceraeus crozeri (assembly GCA_907163375.1). Lineage (NCBI taxonomy): Eukaryota > Metazoa > Platyhelminthes > Polycladida > Euryleptidae > Prostheceraeus > Prostheceraeus crozeri. Next base: position 290,681 of record CAJQUW010013018.1, read on the forward strand.
TGGATTAAAATACTCGAGATAATAGTGATAGCTGGCTAGCTATTCATAGAAAATTTTTCATTGCTACTAAAACATGCTGATCATCTGTGCATTATAATCGCACTCAATAGTTTAATTTGTATGTTTGAATGGGGTCTTTTAAATACGTACTTGGCAAGTGTTGTTCCACTAAATGTTGCCTCCATGGTGAAACTATTCTCAATGTTCATCTGCCGCCACATTACCACTCGCCCGGTAGCTTCCTTGCATTTCCTGATGTTAAATTTACAACCATTGAATGAAAACATTTCAGGTGCCTGAAAAAATAAGGAGGCTCATTTAATGTTTCAATTTCACTAGGCCTTTTCTGAATTTTCAGCACCAATCTTCAATCAGAGTCTCGTAGGAGCCACAAAACGCATCACCCAAACGAGTTGGTAAAAATCTATCCTTCCACTGCATGGGAAGAGCATGCACAATGTCAACGCAAAATTCTATGTGTACTATAGTGTGAGGCGCTCTGTCCTTTGTGTCTGCACAGATTTTTGTTGTGTTAATCTTCTCTCCGCTGAACTGTTTTCGCCAATATCGATGTCTTACTTCACTTGTCTCGGGATGAACATTGATGATGTTTGAGGGAATGCCTCCATGGAAAACACGCTATAATTTGTCAAGGACACACATCAGCAAATACTCCAATGCTATACAGAAAAGGTTGTGCAAAAACTTGGATTGGGTACACTCAATACAAGTTTTGGTTCAAAACCCAAGTTTCAATAAATTAGTAGACTTCTATAGATCAAAATTCCTATTTTGCCCATGAGAAATGTGGTATTAGTGGGAAACGATATTTTTACTGCAATAACTGTAATTAGTCGCCTGAGAACATGTATTACGTTACAAAGCTTTCTTTTAATTTAACCTACACTGATATACTGATTTATTGAAGATCATTGATTTAATCATGATTGAATTGCGCATTGCTCATAACAAAGCAATTGTTTTCACTTTATCATTCAGAAATATAAACAGACTTACTAAATATCATAGCGGCGCAGTGAGTGATTGGCTGAACATACTAAGAATACAAAATTGGAATGAATTCTTTTTTGGATAAATGTCGGCTATCGCAGATAGGTTGAGGGCGCGAAAATACGAAAAATATTAAATTTACAAAAATTCAATATGCACAAATGCAACAAAATGCATGTACGCTTACAGAAAATACAATATGAATGAACTTCCAATGCGCGGTATTGTCAAGCCCAAATGAAATAGCTAATAATCACACTGTAAACTCTAGGGCACGAAATTTCGCTTGAATTAGACACGAAATTTAGACATCAATCCTAACCAACACAGGCACGAACAGGCAAGAAGTTCATAGTGCCGAGTTCGTGCCCATTGATTTTTCCTTCGATTTCATTGGATAAACAAACATTTGGCTTGGTGCCTATTAGTGCCTATTGGCGCCTACTGGTGCCTCGAGGCACTAGAAAGGCACTAACTAGGCGCAAACTGGCACGAAATTACGGCTTCGTGCCTAAGTTAGTGCCCTACAGTTTACAGTGTGCACAAGTATTTCATTTTTGAAATATTCTGTGAATTGAGTGGAATTTTGACAAAAAATCAGAACTTTATGCTCTTATCGTGTAGTTCAAATCAGAATATCAATTTTTATAACTTGGTTGCATACATGCAGCAGTAATAGAAGACCCAAGTTTTGTATCACTCACCCAAGGTTGACCCAAAATCCAAGGTGCATCCTTGATACAGACTCATATTGGTAGTCTTTACAACTTTGATTATGCAAGCTGAGAAACAAGTTCAAGGTCATTCTTGATTGCGTTCGACAGTCAATTATTGAAATCTCTCAGCTGGATCCACATCCGTCGACAACCCACTGACTTGTGGAGAAATGCTACAGATGACTCATTAGATTCTGCTGTTTATTATGCAATTAATCGTGTAGCAATGAGATAATGCATTATAGATTTCAAAGCTTTTATAGTTTCTTCCGGCTGAACATAATGAGTGGAAGATCAAACAAAACGAGGTTCATGAACGGATTTATAGAATCAGATGCAACTGCATGATGTATCACAGATCGAGGTACTTGACTTTTTGGTAACTCATCAAATTGATAGGGTTGTTTTAAAAGCAGCCTTGATTTATTGATTCAAGTAGATCAACTGATGCAACTTTCAAATACGGGATTCTCATGTTTTGCGCGTCATTTAATTAGCAAGCCAGTTGATCTGTTAAAACAAATGAATAAGTCAGGCATACCAAATACATGTATTTTGACATTCTCATGCGCTCGTATCTACTGATTGAACGTGTCATTGGCATACGAGAACATAACTCCCTCCACAGTTTCTCCCCAGTCTTTCAAAGCAATATAAAATGCTGGAAAAACTAGAAAAAATAAGAGCCATTACGGGATGTGCGGTGTTCCTTGTGAGCGTGAGAAATTCACGCCATCGTCAATTCAGATAGATCATTGGGCAATTAATCACCTACATGTGTACTTCAATAAACACGTTATCCACCAGTAGTCCCATTTATTATTATTACTCAGAACACCATTTATTGTATACTGCACTGCTACTATTGCTGTCTAACAGCTTCAAAAATTATGATTTTTTTCAAAATAGTTAATATTTTTCAATTTTTGCTAAATTCTCCTTACGCTTTGACAGTATACAGTCTTTCAGCATGCAGGAAAAATAAGTAATAAAAGTTGATCAGAAATGGAATATAGCCGACAAATTAATATCAGAATACAGAAAAGAAGAATAAATTCTTGAAATGCAAAGTATTCATCATGAAAATTAATTAGCCCAGAAGCACAGACATGCGACAAGTCGCAAGCTACCCTCTGCACGCACTTCGATCTTCCATAAACCATAACCCACAAGCCATTGCTGCTTTTGTGCGCATCCAGCGTATCTCCGAACTCAAAATTATATAAAAAGTATTGGTGTTAAAGAAAAGACGAACTGAATGCTTTTCTTATATTTGAATATTCAAAAACTTCAGGATATGTACTTATTATGCACATGCGACCAGATATTCCGGACAGTTTGTTCTAATTATGAAATTATTCTTAAATATACTTTTAAACGGTCGGTGGTGGTTCACTTGATCGACAGGGTCTCTTCATCGACATTATCATATATCTCATATAATGCACATTGAAAATATAAAAAATGAGGTGTTACTTTAATTAGGAAGCACATACTGGTTTCAGGAGCATCATGCATTTATAGATAGCTAAACTAATCATTTCAGGCATTCATCAATTCAAAGACATCCAGCTAATCAACACGCTTCTGATCATAGAATGAATCGATTCTTTTAGTTCAATCAGGGACTCCTTTATTTTCTAACTCTGAATGTGGACATGAAATGACCCTGTCGATGAAATGAACCACAGTCAAACGGTCATGTTGCCGATTAGTCATTAATTTAAGCTTTCCTATGAATCATTAAAATTTTTTGCAAACATAAGGAACCAAGCCCGGTAAATAAATAATTTTAAACTCACTTTGCGGGACATGAGCCAAGGGAAAAGACGCTCATTGAGAAAGGATTCGGCGTGTTGTTTTGTGAATTTAGGAGTAAATGCATTCACATTGTCAACATTTCGATACTGAGAATCGCAGCCATACATAAAAACATTTGGTTTTCGGCTGTGGCCGTGCATATCGCAATACAAAACAATCTGGAACGCAAAGAATTTTCAATGTAACAGTGAACAATAATTCAGTAAACATATAAATATAATGTTCGACCAGTAGATACGTACATTTTTAAGTATTGTTCGATTTAAGGACACCCAATTCGTTCGATGGATCGAAAACCATATCATTCGCTCTATCAATCAAGAACGAATTGGGTGTCCTCAAATCAAACAATGACAACATCACCAAACCACCTCTTATACCGTTTTTAAGTATGTGCAGGTATCTCAACATTACACAATGAAGTATCAAAAACGCAAGACTCAAAAAACTTGAAAAGTTAATTGAATTTCAATTGATTAATCGATTGCTCAATAACTCCAATTTGTGAAGTAGTTGCTGATCTTAATTAGACTGCGTAGACGAGAGTATATGATTTCATATTGACTGCTTCTTTGTCTTTTAATTGATTCAGTAGAATATGCTGCATGCTACTAACAGCAAGCAGTGGTCACTAAATTTGATTCCTTAAGAGTATAGGTTTACTAGAACTGATAAAATGCATCAAAAACTAAACGATGGCACAGCCAGGAGCGCATTTAGTGGACGAGAACTTAGATGCATTGGTTAAATTGCCAAACAGCTTTAAATCGCTTGCGTGTTGATGTGAATTCATTCAAAATGCTGCGATCGCCACGATTCATTCACAATCGAACAGTTTACTCGGATTGCACAAGCAAAGCCGATGAAGTAAACCTGTCTGATCAATAGAATAAAAGATAGCATGTTTTAGGGATGCTCAAAAGCTTCTACGAAGAGTGTCATGCCAATTGGATGTCTTCCCCGCATGTCATTGCTATCATGCGTCCAGATGAACTTAGTACATGCATTTACCTTGGTGTATTCTCAATATGTCTGCTTGTTGCTCGATATCTGTGTCTATTTGTCATCAGTGTTCAGACGATGCATGAATGTGAAGCTACTTTTTTAGGAAACCTGCTTTCATACAGCTTATATTTGAAGAAATACAAGCGGATCACACAGCAAAGAGACACAGTCGATGTCAACTTCTACAGAGAAGTTTGTGAACGCTATTTTGTGTGCCTGCTACCTATTTGAATAATGATCGGAGGGCCCAACATTATCGAGAAAACTTTTGCTCAATGATCTGAATTCTTCGAATCTGAAGGAATCGTGGCGATCGGAGCATTTTGAAGGAATTCATAGAAATCCGCAAGCGACGCACGACTATGTTTCCTGTCTCTGCAAGGCATTAAAAATATCTTTTTGCCCATTTATTCCTGCATGGGCCATTGTTTTGAATCAGCCTGCACTTCTAGCAAAGTGATACGCTTAAACAATCTAATTCTGTGGTTATAACATTAAAATGTGCTTTTAAAGCCACTTCTAAGCACCAAAGACTGTCTAACGCCATTTACCAGTTATTTAAATCAATCTACTACATTTCTACATATTTCATGTAAACCACTAAATGAAAATTTCTCCAATTTCTCACCGGAATCTGCTTGGCGAATTCTTCCAGCATGTTTTTCGTATGCCAAACTGTTGGGAAGCTTTCTCGGCGTGGATGACGATAATTCCGATTCAAATCTCGAGCGGCCAGCGAACAGCGATAATTGCCGACTATCACACCATCGGGATTCAACATCGGAACGACTTTGAAGACGAAATGCTTCCGCAGTTCTGCAGCCTCCGTTGTCAGACTGGTCAGATGGTCCACAAGCCCTTTCATCATCCAACTGGCATTTGTCTCTCCAGGATGGACTCGGGCCGTCACCACAACACCTTTTCGAGGCTGCAAATGAATAAGAAAGGGAAGATATCAAAGAGAAATATGAATTATGAGTTATGACATATGACAAGGAACTCGAGACACGAGATCTGTAAATAGTAGAATTGTAGAAGCTCATACTGAGTGACGGAGTGACATGGACCATCCTGTGTTATTTGTCGTTTTATATCAATTTTTGTAATAGTTGAGCGATAATCCATTCTTTTAAATCACATCATTAATCGAGCAGAAAGCTCACATAATCAAAAACAGTTTGAATCAACTTTGAAAGATGTAAATGGGTCCACATCACTATTTAAATTCAAGAAATGAAACATGAATTTAGTGAATCATAAAATCACGCCGGTGAAAATTGAATTAAAAACTTGAAATTTCAGCCAAGAAAGCAAAATAATATCTCGACTTTTTCATGAAGACTTCCTTTGTAATGCGGCTCATGAAATTCTTTTGATAATCAGCCTAGTTTCGCTTAGCTAGGATGCTTAGTATCAAATTTTCATTCCTTTTGATATCCAACTTGTTTCATACTACTTATATAGGAGAGTCATCTCGGTAGTATATAATTTGACAAAATTTGACTTTTTTCAAAAGCGCTCAAATAATTTTTTGGACCACGGGAACGCAATCTCCGCCAGAAACTGAATCTTTTGATATAGAAATTTTCACTGTATACAGATACTTTTTTGAGTCGACACTCTACCTGTATGTCCCTCCTCTATGGGAAGATCTTTCAGATGATGCTAAATTGTCCTATTTGATGCGATTGGTCACTGGTGAGGCAGCAAGTTGTATTACTGGGCTGACGATCACATCTCATAATTGTGAGGTTGCGTGGCAACCTTTGAACGAGAGATAGGGAAAGCCAGGTCGTGCTGAGAGGGCTCATCTTAACGCTTTGTTAACAATGGAACCCCCACAGTAGACGCAGAACCTGCATTTTTCACGCAGAATAAGATCCAAATGAGATACACGTATATCACCTGTTTAAATATGAAAGAAATTGGACAGCTAACAAAGCTTGTAGACGACATGAAAGAAAATAATGAGAATAGATCTTGTGACCACAGACTTATGATTCTTGCTTCCATTTTTTGCATGACTGATCTTCATAATCCGTTTCAAACGATCCTGAGCAGAGTGATATTCCAGTATGCTTCCAGACGATTCTACAGGCGATTTTGCGATTTCATCTTTAATGGTAGGCCATGTCATTGATTTTCATCAATTGATCGTTGCTTCGAATCAATTATCCTTCAGGGTCATGGAAGACACTAAGTCTCATATTATAAAACACCAGTTGCTTGCCAGGTTATCAAGAATGCTCTATTCTGTTCGTTAGGCTTTTCATGACTAATCGTCCACAATTAACACTGCAGGATACTATTTCAGCTACAATAGACGTTCACATAACTGAGAGATGTTGTTGCATATTGTTTGATGCGCATACGTCCAATGTAAGTAAATATTAAATATTGAAGGTTTCAATTTATTTTGCAATTCAACAGATTTGCAAAATATACAACGTTGAATGACACATTCAAAATTGACTCTGCTTTGAATTAGTATTGTCTCCGCTAATACATGCTGGAGATATTTCATGTCCGCTCTAGATAGCATAGATATCCAACAATCGGAACTCTATGGTCAAATCAATTTGAGATGCAAGAGATGATACAATGAACTCACTTTGCTTTCTTCAGGTGGCTCTGGATCGGTGATTGTAAGAACAAAACAGCTGTTTCCAGCTCTGGTTTCACACAACACTTCCTTCTTCATGACCCTACGTTTCACAGGATCTTGAAGGATGTTCTCTAAATCACCTTTCAAATCTGAGTACGTGTAAGGATAGCAATGAGCAATGTAGCATTTATCCTCTTCATAAGGAAACTCCTGAAAATGAAATTATTGCATTCATAGTCTGCTTTATTTAAAGTTCATTTAACCCACCATTTGCCATTCCAGTTGATAATAAACTAAATCACGTTGCAAAATAGGACACTGAAGATGTGTGACGTTCCTTGAATATCGGATATGATGACCATTTCTGAACCAGCCGATGCCTTTGTTAGCTGCTTCTTTCTCTGAATAAAAAAGCGGCTGCATTCCTGAAAATACAAAGAAGTATATAGATCCATCTTTGTGAAGATTCAAATGCGAGGTTGGATTGACCTGATTGTTTTCAGAATGAAGGGCCTAAAAGATAAGCCGTTTGTTTATTCAAAGAATTACTTCGCATCTTTCTCTCTGTGACCTATTTTAGACAATTCAATTTTATAACTGTGATTTTTCTATCTTTATTATCCTACTTTTAAGCAAGTAATTTTCATTCAAATTAGTTCAGCAACAACTTTGCGACGCATGTTGCAATCTTTCCTAACACTTCGAGGTAATGCGTACCACACACAGCTCACTCAAGTGCTCAACTTGGTTGGCATACGCCGATGCTTATAATACTAGCTTGCTTTGTTACCCACGCGATCTAATATCCTCACAACCAGAAAGTTCCATTGTTTTTGAAAAGTTGTGTTTTCTACATAAGTCTGCATATATTTTCATTGTTCTATAAATATAGCAGTAAATATAATAGTGACATACAAATCATTGGTGAATAAGTCAACGTGATTCCACATCACATGTTATTGCCGACAGTCTCTGGCTATTGTCTTCGTACACTGTAAACAGACCCTGTACTGCAAATGCCTAATTGCACATCCTACAACAAATGGAAGAGGAATGTTTGTACAACCAATTCTTACCGTTAATGTAGAGAGATGTTCTTTTTAGAAGATTTATGATGATGAATTTGTAGGTGATGTTGGGAACTGCATTTTTCACACGGAAGTAAAACCACTGAGTATGTCGTTTTGTGTAGAGATCTGTTTGTAGCACTAATTCATATTCAAACTGACCTCTGGAAAGAAAAATTCATATATCATTGCAAATACATGTATATTACCTCAAAGTAATTCAAAAATTTACACAAATGCATCAGATCAAAAAACTTGCATAAAGAAATCTATTTAAGTTATAGCAGTTATAAGTTTATTAAAATCGTCTTCACGGACATCTATGTGAATGGTTGGCAGAGAGGTCTTAAAGCACTTCAACACTCATAAATGGGCGCCACTTTGAATACCGAAAGACTGTGTCAAATATAGAATCTCGGACAGAATAATAGCAAAAAAATGCTCATTCAAGTTACTATCTAGTTTTTCATGCATCTAATGCTTTTTACTTCTTATGGTGTTTATTATGTACTCACTGCACTTTACTATTTTTCTCTGTATTCGCGCAGTCACATACAATTTTGTTGCCGTAAATAAAGATCTTCGAATTATCAAATAGAGTTTCCCTTAACGAAGTGATATCTGGCGTCGAAGGCAATTATAAGGGTGAATTATTGTATATTTTTATGGGAAACAACTACCCAACAATTTAATTTGAAAAGTTCAACTTCAAACTTTAAACTTTCCCACACATTTTTGGAAATGTGGATTTCAAAATTTGAGAATGGAATCTGACAATCGAAATATGATGACAAAGTTTCACATGTGTTTCGAAAGCTTAGCCAGTTTCATAAGATTTTGTTTTTGAGTTCGACTTCTGAAATTCATACTGCATTCAGTGAGAGCGGCATGATTAAATCTGCATCCCTGTTATCACTGCTGTCCTTGCCACAATGACTGAGACGAAGAAATTCACTGATGGTTGATAAATAAATGAAATGAGAGATAAAAGCAACACTTACTAAATTATTTATTGAAACATAATTTTATTCCAATAAGCTGTCATCAATTAATTTTCTTATATAATCATTTTCCTGCTTGTCACCAAAGTTGTAGGACTTCAACCTCTGCAATCTAATCCACGCTTTTGGCCGGAAAGCATCGACAGCATACAATGACGCTGTCGCCCTCTGTGCACTCTAACTGCATTCAATAAATGATCGTGGCACCACGCACCTTTAACGCAGCATGGGCTTTCATTGAAAAACTAAGAAAGTGAGACATATAAAAGATTGTCATCGTTTCAATAATTTTTATGAGACAACATGAATGCGATGACATGATGACAATGAATCACTGAATCTTGTGCAATTGTATTCAATTGTAAAAAAATAGAATAATGTCCTTAGACTCTACCTAATCAAATTCAGCACTAAATTCCTTAGCAGCCACTACCCCCTAAAAAAACAGCACGCCAGTACTATTTGGGTGTTCCATGATATTCAATTGTGATTACAATTGACATGTGCATTTATTCGTGCAAAATTCATGCAGAAACATATTCATGAATATTCATGAAGCTTTTGCCATAGCTGTTGTCTCAACCAGCATAGTTGTTGGCAGTCTTGAAATATCTTCTTTAAATCGACATATTGGTTATTGGCATAACAGTCATAGCTATTGACAACAAGTATGCTGGTTTTGCCAACAATTATGCCAGTTTTGAAGGCTTAGAATTCTCTGTTTGTCAAATGATCGCTATGACCATGCTATGACGTGCAAATGTTTCCATTAGATATGAGAATGACGCAGTGATCATAGAGCTTGTAGAAATCTTGAATTGCCAACAACTGGCAAAAGGTATATTGTCCATTACATATATATGTCTACGATCTATTTAATCATGGTACGGTACTTCATAGTTGTCAATTAATTGCAAGAAGTTATTATCTATAATTGCACGATTTATTAAGTGGCATTAATTAAAGGACGAAAATGCAGTTTATCTTTCAATTAATCATTTTTCATTCATTTTTGATGCTGCAAAAGGTGATTGCTTACATCGATCAACGTGTTATAGAATTGATGTTTCTACAATTTAATAAATTGAAATTTGTATTAATTTTGGTCAGTTGAATACTCAGTTGAGAAATCAAAACATTCATTCATTCACATCACCTCTCAATAATCCTCTCACTTTCTTTTTTGCTTTTAAAAAATATAAAATGACAAAGAGTATTCATTCATCAAAATTCAAAGAGTGACTCACATTCGTCGGGCTTGCCTCAGATTTCCACATTCAAAACGGGATTCAAAAACTAGACTGGGACACATTGTTTCCGAAACGGGAGGAGGTTGATATTTTCTGGAGCTTTTTTCTGAATCAAATATTATTTGAACACCTCTCCAACGACCATCATAGACTGTCTGCTGGTTTTCGAAGGTTTGGGAAGGTTCTTTAGCTGGAAAGAAGATACACTAAATTCAGCGTTTCTAAATCATGAGTCTAAAAAGATACGTTATATAAGAAATGTTTCTTTGGTTGAGCATGAGTTTAGAGCGAGAGCAAATGATGGGCTTAGCAATTTTCAGGCATAATATTTTCAAGAAAACTCATGGACATAGAGCAAGTATTAGTTGCTAGGTAGAGCAGTAACTCAGTGGCGCAAAGAAATTTTATTCGAGAATGACAACATTCATCCCTAAAAGTAGGATGAAAATCTGAAAGACAAGAAAAGTTCAATGGAAGATGATTTTCCGGATTTTACCAGTGTTTTTGCTATTTCATGGCCACTTAGCTGTCCTTGGATACTAGGATTTGCACGATCCCTCTCGACATAACGTCATAGTGTAAATCCGCTTCAGGCTGCGATAGTGCCTTGTCAATTACAGTCATAAATTCTTCTTCAAAGAGAAATTCACTGATTTCAGATAAAAAGTCAGAAACTATTGGTCATCATTCCGCCTTCAATCATGCTGAATAAACACTGTCCACGTGTTCACCCAGTCATCTTGGAAGACTAATGTCTGCATGTCATTGTATACAAGCCATTGTATAAAGGCCTTGCCTTCTTGTTTGATGTTCGGCTCTTTCCATTGGATAGGCGCCGATCTTAACTGCTTCTTGATAACAAGTTTCCCTTCCAAGCCTCGACTTATGGCTTGGACGCATATAGATGGGCTTAGTGAAAACTCCTGCTGCACTTTCTCTTTGATCTCCAACAAGGTGATAATAAACTTCTCTTCCACTCATCTCACCAATGCGGCTACCATCGATTCACTCACCTTTGTATAAGTACGTGCTTATCAGATGGTCGCTTTCAGTCTTTCAAAAATTAGCTACCATGCTTCTTGCATTTTGCTTATGAATGCCTAACTGATCTGCATGCTGCAAGTAGTCTGACACGGATTGTCAAGCCGCTATCAGACGATCTCGAGCAGTTTGCGCTATACTCATGCATTTTCTAAGTCTGGTGTCATCACATGTATCGCCACTCTGCGTGTTAATATAAGACATACGAGTGAGTATAATGCCAGACACACTCCCGGTTAGACGAAAGATAAAGATGAAGGTGACAATATCCAGAAGCTCCACACGTAATCTTCCAGAATTTGAATCTCAGAATAACGATATTGAATGTACTATGAATGCATCTTTGTTCTATGAATAACAGATTGAGAAGGAGTATCTAGAAATCGGACATGATAAATGAATGAATATCTTGCTCAGAAGAAACTGAATTCACTTATCAAGAAATAGAATGCAAAAAGGTATATTACTTAAATGCCCAGTCTTATTAATAAGAGTATTTTCAAAAGATATTGGTATTTTTTAAGCGTGATCATATCACAAACTATTTGCAACTGAAAGAACAAAATAACACAATCAAAGACAATGATCATAACTAACTTTAAAATGTGTAAACGCGTCCACTTTGCTATTAAAATTCAGATTAAAGAAATGAAACATAAATTTAGTGAATCATAAAATGGTGCCGATGAAAATTGAATTAAAACTTGAAACTTCAGCCAAGAAGATCCCAACTATTTCACGAAGACTTGTATTACAATACGGTTCATGAAATTTCCATGTTAATCAGCTTAATTTCCGCTTAATTAATATACATGCAAGCAAATATTCATTCTTTTTGATATCTAATACGCTTCATGCTACTTATTCAGAAGTTCCACATCGCTAGTATATAAACATAGGAATAATCTACTAATATATTTCCCAAATTCAACAAATTGACAAATGTGTTGCTTTCACACAGAGAGACAATTTAAGACCTATAAGGAAAAAATATATAACGATCTGTAGCTAAGGCGTCACAAAATAATAAAATATCACAATAAATCTATGAAGTAAATGAATACCATTAAAATACTAGATGCATTAAAAATAAAACATGATTTAAAGTGTGTTAACTTTGGTAAATCCTGATATCATTATAATTCCATTATTACCTGTAATTATATAAATTTCTCTAAGTTATCTTAACATGTTTCAATAATTGGTAATCTATTATAAATATTCTATCATTTTATGAACTTGTCGATAATTCTGATGATATTGATATCAAAAATCATAAAATATTATGAACAGTCTTATTAGAACAAAATCTCACACGCACTCTTATTGAACGGTCTTGTTAAAAATCTTCACTATCAGTGCAGCAAAATTTATTTAAGATCAAACATCTGTTTTGCACAAGGCTTCGTAAATTCGAGCTTACAAGAATGCAGATAATCTGACTAAGCATGTTAAGAAACATATAGACAAATAGAATTTGCAATCTGCATGATTGTGAATGTCTTTTTTATGAAATTTTCAACAATTGGGCATTTTGTATATAGAGTTCTCGTCGCTTGAAATCTAAGCTATGTCTTTCAGCAATATTAAAAATTGACATTGTCTCAAAATTTTATGTTTAGGCTCAATTGCATTTTTTACAGATTAAGATTGCTGAATTAATTCGAGAATTCGAAGTCTATCTATCTTTAGTGGAAAATATTTTAAGTATAATGCTACATAAACTGCATATATATCGGCACAATATTCAATTTCTAGCTGACATAAATGCTCGTTGATTTTATTTATTTTGGGTTTGAATCTATTTAACTGGGATACACTATCCACTCTACTTTTTGCGTAGCCATTTGTTCATTAATCCTTTCTAATTTTGATAGAATTCCATCGTGAATTTAACGGCATGTATCTCCTATCCAACTGTACACACTGTGAGAGAGCAGTTTCAAAAGTTGAACCTTTCATCACTATAAATTTCTCTCATGTGTTTTCTTATGCTATCTGATATCTCTGATTGGTTGCTTTCTAACGGATGACGTCATTGCATCATTTCATTAGCCGTTCACAAGCTGCAAGTGATGCAGTTGTCTGGACAATGCAATTTCATCGGTAGACTTAAATGTTTGCTTCTTCGCATTTTTGTGAACAACACATTTTCCGAATCAGACATGTATCGGCGAAATCGACCAAAAACATGTTCCAGCCTTCGTGATTTTGAAAGGAGTAAAGTTCCGGAGCGAAAATCAGTGTTTTCAATCCCAGCAACTGAAATAGTGCCTGCATGTGTTATGACATCTTCACCAAGAGAAGAAATAACTGAAGAAGACGACGAAGACGAAGAAAATGAAGAACAGGAGACGTGTGAAGGGGCAAGAGCAGAAGAACGAAGTCCTTTGACGGCTGTAATGATGAAGATGAAAAGAGGAGCTCACGATAGGAATGTAAGTAAACAATTACTTAAACTCAAAATAGTATAGTCAATCGTATGCACCTTTGGTTGACAGCTCGATGTCAGAGAGACCAAAAAAATTGCAATCCGAAAAGAAATATGAATAGGTATAGTTTGATTCTTTACTCATGTCATGCAGCATTCCATTCAAGTTAATCGCCAGTAGTCTAACCGTTCATAGTTATTTTGTTACAAAAATATATAAATTATAGTAACAAGTATGATGTAGTTTACATGGTAAATCGGTTATCCACCATTTTTTATGAAACCAGCATTTGAAGTTAAACTCAAAAAACGTGAAAAATCTTTCGGTCCTGAACATTTTTATCAGGCTATTATTCATAGGTGAAAAGGCGACATTATTTGTAAGACGAATTGTTCGTCATACCTTTTCTATTCATAATGCCTGTAAAGCACTGTTGATAGATAAACTGCCTGCTCTGCTCCAACACAACGTTATCTGTCAGTTTGCGTGTATCTGGACAGAACAGAAAGACGTCTGAGGATTGAATAGGAGATCATGTTCCTAAGTGGTTGTCAAATGTTTTGAAATGTCCCCCACGTTCAACCAGAACTCCGTCAAGTGTAGTAACTCGTCACTTTCAAATTTGTAATTTTCCCGCCGATATGGCAAGAATATGTTTTAAAGTTTTATGTCGCTCATGATTTCATTTTACACATTATGGAGGCTCTTGGTACTCGTATAAAGTATTCAACTGCAGATTAAATTAAAGCAACGTTGAAATTAATGATTTCAAAATTAATGTGTTCCCTTTCTGGTTTATTGTGCAAAGTCAAGTTTCTATGAATCGTGCGTGTTGCGCATCAGGCGACTAGCATAAATAGAAGGCACTTTTGAATCCACTATCAAAACTAAAATGATAATTGTGGCTTTTCCCTATTTGTAAATCTAAAGTGGCAACAAAGAACAGTTGCTTGATTTCATTTGTGGCCTCCTCACTAATTGACGCCATTAAAGCTGAATTTAATTTACTTAATATCTTTCGATCATTGCATGTGATAATGGTCGCTATTTTTGAATCAATAATTGAAATGAGAATGGCGGATCTTCAAGCATGTTTCCACTTTTCAACTAAGAATGCAATTCATTATTTCATGATATGTTTAGCCAACTATTCCAATTATGATTTGGCAGTACTGTGAGTATCATTTTATTCCTTCATTCTTTCCTATAATGTGGAGAGGGGAGAGGAAGCCTTTGATGTTCTATTATTTTTTTATTGAAAACTCTAGAATTATTGAAAGTGCGATGCATTATAATCATGTCAGGTTCTGGATTTTTCCGTAACAAATAGCAGAACATCAAAAGCTATCCTCTCCGCCACTTTATAGAAGTGAATGACAGGGGTTTTTAATCGAAGTCATATTCGCTGATTCATGTCATTGTATTGCAGTGCAATCGATCAATTTTTCATCTTCAAATACTTTTAATTAGTAGCCGAATGCTCTTCTAGAATCAACCTATAATATTTGTGAAAATTAGACCAATATTGCAGGTTGATTCTAGAGGAGCATACTCTCCTTTGCAAATAGTCTACATAATCTTCAAAATGTATGCAAAAAGTAATAGTCAAAGAAATTCGACTTTCGCATTTGTTTAAATTAGTAAGACTAGAATGGAAGCCCGCTGTTTATTGATGGATGCTCTGTTCGTTTAAGCACTGATCAAGGTCAATGTTATTACATCTTAAAAGAAATCAAATAAAGGTCCATTCACACCGGAAGCGGTGCGGCGCGTCCAACAAAAATGCCTGTTTTCACCGAGCCGCGTGGCGAGGGGCGGGAGAGGGTAATGTACATGTATATATTCTTGCTGAAAGTTATTTTATCAAATTGCTTTTATATTTAAAGAGAAATCAGAATAATCGTGGATTTTCGTCAAGTATACTGACAAGGCACCGGTATTATGATGCTAAGCATTCCTTTTCCTCTCAATCTAAATTGATGATCTGAAAAAGTCGGAACTACGAGTCAACTTCCAAAAATTGTAACTGTTTTTCCCCTGAAAATCCTATGCTACATTGCACTTTCCGCTCGGAAAATGAGATCAAGGAGAGCAAGAAGACATCATCAGTGCCAAATTATTGCCAGCCACAGGAAACCGCCAATCTTTAAGCATTGTTGCCATGGAGACGCGCGCATTGTTTTCGATATGCATGTACGTGGAGCTACAGAGTGTCCGATTTCAATGGAAATATTCATGTTGCCAGGCTTTGGGTAAACCACAGAGATAGATTCATTTGCGTGTGGGTTAGTCTTGGGCGGACATAATATCATCCCAGTCATTGTATGCAATGGCAGCAAGCGATAGGAATTGACATAGATATTAGTCTCTCCTTGACTTTCTCTTGGTCAAGCGCGCGCATTGCAGAAGGAGCTTATCAGAGAACAAACAAACTTCAACGGTTCGATTGCAGGCAGGCTTGTCAAGTGAAAAGTACGCATCTTCAACTCAAGTTTTCATAGTGATCAATTCGTCATAAAGAAATACAGTCAATTTCATAAAAAGTGGATCATCCTAAAATTTGACTAAATAAAACATAAGTATGATGCAGAAAGCATTTTTCATGTTATTTCATGTCCCTAATATATTTAAATGTCCTTACAGTAACGGTTCTTAAGAAGCTAATATTTTGGGGCCCTACCCTTAATTGTCAATGACATTACCAATTCGTCTAGGCATTGATTCGATGATATCGTTGATTTTTGACTGATCTAACTTTCTCCACTCTCTTTTTAACAGTGACGTAAGTTGTGATACGCCATCTGTAGGTAGCAGTGAACGACGAACGTTGCGTTTTAGAATACTCCATACATTTTCTATGGGATTCAGATCAGGAGAACAAGCTGGCCAAGATGATGTCCTAGGCCCTAATTGAGACTTGCATAAGTTGACTCTACTACTCCTGTGACACGTAGCATTATCATCCATAAATAACCAAGTCGATGGATCACCAAGTTGATCTGTCATTTGGCCAATGTTCATTCGTAAAACATTCACATAGCGTTCAGAATTCATGGTTCCTTGCTGTATGTGAAGTTCAGAGCGGCCATTGGTCCAAATGCCAGCCCAAATCAGTAGAGTCGCACCACCTTGTACCCGGGGACGATGTAAATGTCTCGGAATTTCCTGATCAGATTTTATCCATAATCTCAATCGACCATCACTATCCTTCAGACGGACTGATGCCTCATCAGACCAGACAACCCGATCCCGTTGATTTCGCCAGTGACAATGACTCATTGCCCATCTGAGACGTCTTTTTGTATGCTAATCTGATAATTCGATCTGAGATGGCCTCTTACAGCTCTTGAGATTCGACTCAATAAGTCTTCTACGAATAATGTACTTAAAAATAGACGAGTCTAGTGCAGCCATCTCAGTTAACGAGAGACTTGGATCAACTTTAACAAATCTCAAAATTAGGCGGTCTCTACGTTTGGATGTTTTGCGTGGACGGCCAGAGCCCTCTTTACGACACTTTGCCTTTTGTGAATGCGATCTCGTTATTGTTCATTTGTGCTTTGTATTGTTTTCAACCGGTAAGAGATAGATTTCTAGCTGAAAGCAATCAGGAGTGCTGCCAACACCACCGCAACGAAGTCAGGAAGCTATGGAACATGAAGTCCAGTTAATCACATGTAGCAGTTACATTATTGTTGATGAATAATGGTGCTATACTGGCTCTGATTGACCGATTTTCTTTATTTTTGTTTTGCTTGATAGCTTTTGGCTTGTAGAACAACATATTACATAACAAAGGAAACAAATGTAATTTTGTAAGAGTGAGGTATGATTTTGTGTAACATTGCTAAATGAAGATCAAATTATCTACTACTTTTTAATCTATAACAGGAAAACAACTCAATATTCATGCTTGAAATTTCCAACAATGATATTAGTAAGCACAACTGACATATCTTCCAAATTTCAGAGAAATTCGTTCAAGTTTGGTGGAGTTAGACAAAGTTGAAGTTAAGGCGATGTTTAAGGGTGATCCATTTTTTATGAAACAATCTGTATTATCCTCACCGCTCGACTATTTGCGATCAAAATTTACTGACTATGCACGTTTGATGTGGTGTCAATGTTCTGGTTCACCCGAATTCAGCCGTGAATTTGCACTACGTTCAATGGAAAATTGATCTTCTTGCCCTCGAGACTTGTGGCCGTGACCATCACTATTAAGGAAAATCATCTCTAGACTGAAGCAATTAATCTCTGTGACCTTCATCTACCTTTATATTACCCATCCAACTCTATGTTTTCCAGTACATAAAAAATGTCCTCAACGCTCAATTCCGTCTTTAAACACATAAAAATTGATATCATATTTCTTCTCTTTCAGTTGCCGGCAGAGGAACTGCCATTCGTCATGGTTCATCTCTATCTCACGCGTCCAGTGTTTATCGCCCGATCAAGAAGGAAAATTTCAAATCCGACTGAGCTAAATGACATTTGGCGGAATGAGCGGGACGCATTCTTCCATGTAGATGCTCGAGAATCGACTTTTGAAGTTCGAACTTTCTCCAGAACTGGTGATCAATCGGCTGAGCTTGTGTACACAGACTCTGAAGATGAAGACGATTTAGTGACGTTTTATCATGACACAGCAATCGCGACATCTGATTCTCCATCTACCTGGGACAGTGGGGTCCATTCTCAGAACTCCAGTAGAAAATCAAGTTCTACTGTGATACATGACGTTCTGCGGGATCGATACGGTCATCTTGACTAATGTTTCAGATGGAAAATCCTCGACTTGCATTTCTACGAATGTCTCTGTCAGTGCAAAATTATCTTTTTTACTTCTGTATAAAATGTTTGATACTTTATCAAATTTGCTGCCCTATTGAAAAGTTTTAGAATTCTAAGATATCATGCAATGAGAGAATGATATTGAATGTTAAGTTGTTGCATCTATATAAACAGGATTTAAATATCTATGATAATGAAAAGTAGGTACAATTGCTCATAATAAAAGCTGGAATGACAATTCGCAAAAAATAAGAAAATCATTGAATTGCATAAAACATTCGAAGTCAATTGCACATATAACAAGTTTATGGTCAGCATGATTTCACTAGAATCGATTAAACTATAATGAATAGGTATCGGTAACAGTTTTGATTAAAACATCTTATGTAATTATGAATATCGATTATTTTGTGAATTAGTTGATGCATTACTTGATATTATAGTGAATGATGCCACATTGCATTTCATTATGTAAGATAGGCTGAAACCAGGAAGGATTGAAGTTCAAGTGATGATGAAGGAATCTGAAATACACTATGAAATCTTGTTTTCCAAATAAATTATTTAATTTCATTTTTCAATGTAATAAAGAAACATCAAATGATGTCAATGAAAATGCCAAGATTTTTAGGATAAAGACGCTGCATTGCAAAGATCATGTTTTTCTATTTCATTTTCACCATCTCAGTAATGTGAGAATTTAGAATTGAACGATAAATACTGCTCATTGGTGTATAACTGATAGCTTTGTAATGAAAATGTGACCACATGCCTGAACAAGTCCTATTTTTGCTAGATTTGAAAGCATTTGAAATATTACATCATAATATAATAAAATCAATATTATGCATGATTTGATAATTTTTCAAACATGATATATGCCTACCATGTCGTTTTGTATTAAATTGATCAAGTGCAGATGCATAGATAATAAGAAAATAATGGATATGAATGATTATAAAATGACAATTCATGATTCATAATGAATTTCATTTACATTCATTTACAATAAATCAGAATTATATATTTGAGACTGTTGGAAATGAAAACAAAATTCTTCTTGAAAAAATGAACGCAACAGCCAAATAATAAAAAATGGATTTCCTCCATGATCGTGGTACAGAAACGACGCAATTTCATTTCGTGGAGTCGTCATCACTTAACTATTTGAATCAAAGTTAATGCCAATGCCCAGTTGTCGTTTCATCAGTTGCAGTTGACTTTAGAGGCTATGATAATATTGTCACTTGAAGCACAATGCAATGACAAATTTTCCTACGTAATAAAATAAACAACAATGCTAAATTATGTCTCGCACAGATTAAAATCTGAAAGTTTTCAGTTACGGAATGAACATATGAATAGCATAGGGTCATTAAAATACAAATGTCTTAAACAATAGAAAGCATTTATTGAATTTTGATCGGATCATCGTGTCATCTTTCGAAAAAAAATTTCTGAAACTATTTCGCTATTGAAACGTATTTATTAATTATAAAGTAAATTTCATTTACAATCTCCAGGCGGTTCGCTTTGGCACTATATTAATGTGGAACTTAATCAACTATTCAGCATGGCAATTTGGAAAGTTTAATGTGTAAAACCTTAACTGTCACAAGTCTACGGAAGACAAAAGTCTGTGACACATTTTGTAAAGGCTTTTGACGGTTGACCTTCTTTTGCCTGTGGGTTGGCCAAATAGATATCTTAAAGAACTCCGATTGTCCCAGAACAATTGCACAGAGCAACTCCGATTGTACAGAGCAACATAGCATTCATCAAGGGATGAAATCGCTATGAACTAGGAGATGAATTAAACTTTATAGTCATGTTGTCGCGCGCATTCATAGTAATGTTTTTCCTCGATTGCGACGATGGTTAAAGATTCCGATGCATCTGACCACAGAATTAGATTCATCTACGCGCGCTTCGGTTTCCTAGAAAGGAAGAATTGTATGCAACCTTAATATTGAAATGGCACATCACCGCATTAGAAAACTTGCTCCTTCTCGAATGGATAATTCGTGTATCACTTGCTATTGGAAATGGCAAACAATAAGCTGTCAGCAGAGGACAGTAGAGCCAGTGAGAGATGCGTGCGTGCGTGATATCACTTCGCACACACCAAAACACACATCCCTGTCTTGGCTTCGATTCAATGTATGCACTATACAGTGAGCAATGCCGAGGAGAGGATCATCAAGTGAACTAATTTTCGTACGCCTGCTATTTTCTTTAATAATGATCGGAAGGGCCAACATTATGGAGAAAACTTGTGGGCAATGATCTGAATTATTCGAATCTGAAGGAATTTTGGCAATCGAAGCACTTTGCTGGAACTCACATTAATCCGCAAGCGACGCACGACTTTTTTTCCTATCTCTGTAAGGTATTAGGAGTTCCTTTTTGCCCACCTAATAGGTTCCTCAATGTGCCGTCCATTTCGTATCAGTCACACTTCTAGCAAACCGAAGCAGATAAACAAAATATTTAATTCTGTGCATCTGACTGTCCCGAGGTCTTGTTCCTGGCAAATTTACGAAAAGTGGCCTGTCAGCTGGGGCAACCCAGTCATCGAAAGGCTAGTAGCAGCGCGATAATCACCAACGCTAGCGGAGACAGCTTGCTTTGCGAACGCCTACTTTTAATAGCAATAACAATAAGGCAGACGCTTGCAGCACGACGGTGGTGGTACAAACCCACCCTCTCCCTACTATTAGGATGGGGTCCAGGGGGCCGTCAGGAGTTGGGCGGGCACGTTAGGGCACCTTCACACACCTGACGGGGGCAACCGACAAGCCACAAGGTGTGAGCACCGTGTGTGCAAGAGATGTTTTGTGTTGTGCTGCTGTGATTCTGTAGACGGGATAAAACGGAGAAGAGAGGACAGAGGAGTTGATACGGTGTAGATTTCCTTTTAAGGAGGCTGCACAATCCTCGTGAAAGTCGTAGACATTGACATGTTTAATACATTCTCAGAAGTCGCCGGGAAGTGGTCGTTGCTGCTATGATATAAAGATTGAGTTTCCTTAAGTGTTGGTATCGGCTGCGCGTTTAGAGAGGAAATGGAAAACACTTCCAAATTTTGTGGCCTCTTTTTTGAAGTCAACTTTTGAAGTCAACTCATCTGCGATGGAAACACCGTTCTCAAACCTGAATCTAAGGAATATCTAAAAATTTTGTGAATTCCTTGCTTTAATACTTCTTTAAACTGAGCGAGTGCTACACTGACATGCGTCGAGGTTCTGCCTCGTCTTCAGGTGATAATAATCTTTTATTTATCAATTGTTTTTGCTACAATTGCTATTGAATGCCAGAATTGTATGTAAGCTGAAATTGGTACTGAAAGTTTTTAGTGTCACAAAATTACTATGTTCATTATATTCATGCATAGGGAAACCATTTCTTCTATGCTTCTCCATCAAACATATCGTCAAAGTTCTCCTATACCTGGTGCAAAGTCTAATTAAAATAGATACCTCTTTATAGCAAACTACTATTTGATAGAGCAATCTGTCGTTATCAAAGTGTGGTCGTTGTAGAAATCATTCAGTTTTCACAACTAAATCGCTCCTCGCTATTTGCGTTTCTCAAATTCTGTAGTGGCCAAATACATCAAAAGTTACGACATTTTACAAGCTGGAAAAGCAATGTCGATCTACTTTCAACGATAGGTGTGAACACAAGATCTTAGTTCTAATGGCTAACCGACTTATCTGTGTAGTGCTCGCCATCAGATCACAAATCTAACCAGCCAGATATAGAAATTCAATCCATTGCCAGGATTGCACGACGCAGTAAAAGGTATTACAGCTCTTTCATTAATCGGATTACGTGAGTACTTGAACGGAAAGTCGACAATTGCTGTACAGCTTGTTTATCGTTCTATCCGCGCTGCAGAACGTGCAGAGACTAGAAAGTGTGATTCTCAATTCACCATACCTACGGCTATGGAGTTTTCATGATGATATGTATTGCTAATGAAAACAATGGACATCAGAGGATTCAAATACATTAAAATCTCATTAAAGCCGCTGTAAAGCAACATTAATGGGAACACAACTAATCAACAGTTTATAGAATGAAAATATTACCGTCATTTTTACCGCTGGGATATGAGAGAGAATTGCTTGATTCGACCTAGCTACGAAATGTCCCCTGTCTATCAAACCAGAGGTATAAGACCGTGACAGAAACACGATCGTGTTTCGTGTCATGTTGATCCTTGTCATTCGTTCCTGTTCATGTTTTCACAGTTAGAGTCATGTCACATTTTCGTGTTGACAATGGTTCATTGTAACTTTTTTCAGTTTGAGATTGTTTGATAAATTGAATTGTTTTAGCCAAAGACAAGCAAATATTCACTTTTTTCCACAATTAAGAAAATGATGGTTTAACGTCACCTTTCCCCCCATACTGGGTGCTTGGACGGTGCTGACATAATCAGATTTGAATCTGGAGAGTTGTAGCTCTTTTAGTCCGGATGCCCTCCCTAACGACTTCCAATGACACTTTCGGGGTTCGACCTCTAGACCGAAAGATCGCCAGGCCAAGCACTTAGCCACTGTGCCACGCAGACCACGAAACAATGAACGGTAAATAAGCAGGATTCTTTTCTTGCACTTCCACGGATAATTCGGCTTAGGACGCGGTACAATTAATCAATACATGGCCAAGTCATCACCATCAACCTTCTTCTAAGCGAACCCCTGTGGTGGTGGGCACAGTGCGTTGCCCAGAAACCCAAGTCTGAGTAATGTGGCTACGCGAACCTTCTCCATTCTTGCCACCCCAACCACCTCTGATACATGAGGTTGCCATAAACATGAGAGTGTTTTTTGAGCATAGAGCAGCTTGATGAGCAGCATTTTAATAGATCAGTCACAAGTCTACAGCTTTTGACAGCAATGACTTTTTATGACAGCCGAGTGCGCAATGTAAACATAAGTACTTTTACATAAAATATGAAAATTCCGTTTTGGCAGCACATTAATTAAATTGAAATAATGGAAAAATGAAAGCCTTGCTTCAAAATTGTTGATCATTATTCTTTAAAATGCACACTTGAAAACCTTTTTGCTGACTTGAAGCATCATACATACATGAACTAAATTTTTTGCTGCTCAGCCAGCGTCATGATTATAATGCTAATAACAAATTATTGTTTTAATGAGTAGTTTTATTTGTAGTTAGTAATGACGAGTAGTCGTACCACATCACAATGAAAATTACTCTCTCAAAATAAAAATAAATAAATAAATAAAAAGTTTCCCCCAAATGTTTACTATCGAAA
Source organism: Prostheceraeus crozeri (assembly GCA_907163375.1). Lineage (NCBI taxonomy): Eukaryota > Metazoa > Platyhelminthes > Polycladida > Euryleptidae > Prostheceraeus > Prostheceraeus crozeri. The sequence goes on from CAJQUW010013018.1 coordinate 314,717, forward strand.
AAGACAAGGGCAAAATATTTATCTGAAGTCTGTAAACAAGAATTCCTCGGATTCAACGAGCTTGTCGCCAACTCAGATGAAGCACATAAAAAGTCAATTACGATGGTTAGTAGATGAGATCTATAATTAGCAAGCTGGTGAAGTTTCAACGGGCATTCATCAAAAATCACTTAAAACACACTGCTGTCAAATCGCCTAAGTTAGTAAGCGCGCCTGCAATAATTAATAAATGCTGCGTTTTAGAAACACAATGTAAATATAACAATTGAATATTGAGTTGCATCCTCAGTTAAAAAATGGAAACAGACCTGAATAGCTGATATTTCATCCAATATCAAGAATCATCAGCAGGCGCAGTTGTTCACATCTCTCAACATCGGCACAACTCCTTATTTAAAGTTGCAGCCATGCCCGGGTAAATTTGAGATTGCCAATTAACAAGTTAGTGAACTTTTGACGGCATTAATTAAATGTCACTATAAACACACTACTGCGCTAATGTACTTTTCACTTGACAGATGTTCATTCTTCAATCTGACAATTGAAAATCGTGTGTTCCATAATGCGTGCTCGACCAATCATGTAAGCCAAAAGGAGACGAATTATCTCCACATCAATCTCTATCACTCGCTAGAATCATGTAACCTCTAGACTAACTCAGACAGATGATCAGGGATCAATATCTATGTTTGGCGCACATTAATGCGCTTAAATTACGACAAATAACATGGGTATCTACGTTCAGTCTGACATCGCCCACTCATGATCGTGCAGCTTAGGACATGGCAGGACAAAACGATTTTGTATTAGGATATAAGAGTAGTAGCATTTTGCATTTTGGCATCAATGCATAGCAACATTTGTCAACGGGTGTATGTGATATCTTGATGAAAGAATAATTTTCATTAAGAATCAGAGTCTCGATACGATTTAATTTTTCACTATATGTGTTGTCCAGTCGTCTCCTTTTGGCTTACATGATTGGCTAGCACGCATTATGGAACACATGATTTTCACGTCGAAAGTTCACTAACTTATTAATTGCAAATCTCAAATTTACCCGGGCATGGCTGCAACTTTAAATAAGGAGTTGTGTCGATGTTGAGAGATGCAAACTAGGCCTCCTGATGATTCCTGATATTGGATGAAAAAGCAGCTATTCAGGTCTTCCATTTTTTCAACTGAGGCTTACAGGATTCTTAAAAAAGGCTCTTCTGTCATGATATTGAGTTTAACTTGATAACTTTGTTGATTGTGTGGTGAATTCAAAGTAAATTGAATTCCTCACTGACGTGAAATTGACGGCTGAAATTGCATTATTAAACTCCAAGAATCACTGATAATTCTCTCAGCTGATTCTCTTTCATGATTGCCATTACTGATCTGAAAAGGTTCACAAGTTGATTGACAAGTGATAGGAAGTGCTGCCTGAATGCGTGCTGAATCGCAAGTCTTTGGCATTATGAGAAACTGATGAGAATATGAACTATTTTCAGGTGGGATTAACTTCAACACAAGCTACAATGCGAAACAATATCAAAATGTTGTAAAGTGCTTAGGTGGCAGGATAATCAACCAGCTGGTTAAGGGCGTATGGAGTAAGTATATAGCAGGCAGTGTCGACTCAAAAACTGTCAGCATACAGTAAAAAATTAAATTATATCCAAAGATTCAATGTTTTGCATGGATTGCGTTCAAGCAGTCCAAAAAAGATGTTTGATCAATGTTTAGGAACCGTTGCAAATGATTCCTGTGTTTATATACTAGCGATTTAGTATCTCTATAGAAGTAGTATGAAACTTATTAGATATCAAAATACATGGAAATTTACTAACATGTGTCTTTATTAAACTGAAGTCAAGCTGGTAATCAAGGAAATTCAATGAACCGCCTTATAATGCAAGTCTTCATGGAAAAGTTGAAATCGCACTTAAGTGCGGCATCAAGGGTTCAAGCGGGTTCAAGTGTCAGCCTCGGGAAGCACTAGCACTAACTCTATGAAGTCTTGTTCAACCATTGCAAGCATTGCTTCTTGCCTTGCATGAGATGAATAAAAGAATATGTATAAGGGGTTTATCAAACTTTTATTGCATTGCGATAAATTGCAATTATTTGGTCGCAATTAATTGATTGATTTGTGTTGTAATTGGGGAAGGCATGTAATTTACTGATTTACTTCCGTCACCATCGTGGGAGAAATATCTCACCTTCAATTATTCATTTAGATACCAATCTAACTAACTAAACATATGTGATTTACAAACTAATCGCTCTCAGGATTCTAATCAGGAACTACTTGGTGTATAGCGCATTTAGTATCTTTATATAACAATACTTTTATAATAACTTTTAGAGCTCTCTTTTATGTTCTGTTGTAGGCACGTGTGATCATCATTCACAACAGTTTTATTTGTAGTTAGTAATGACGAGTAGTCGTACTAATAATCTATAATTGACCATTACTTTCATTATGATGCGTGAATTTATAAGCATGTAATAAAACTAATCAATAATCACATCCAGTTACGAACATGGCTATATGTATTTCATAATTTTCATGTAATGGGTCTACTCAAGTCACTATCCAGATTGATATTAGGCTATAAAGCGACTTGCAAAGTATGCGGGTTCATATAGCCTACTTCGTTAAACAGAATAAACCGAGTGAAAAATTTAAAATCAAAAATTATTCTATTCATAGGGTGATGAATAATAATTGCAAATAACTTGTTGGCATAACTACACAATTCCAATTAATTGATTGTTTCCTGGTTCAACTAAAATTGATTGATTGCTTGCTTGCTCAAAATTAGTGTTTGATAGCCCTTTACTGCATGTGTATTAATATCTATCAATGCTATGCGCCAACTATCTGCAGAGTTAATTTCTGAAGGAAATCTGGTACATGTGATCAACCGTGGAAGATCAATAACAAATGTGCTAATCTACACACTTATCTCCAATATCAGTCAATTTGTGGGATTGCCACTTACCAGTTAATTGAGAGTAGGATAGTAAGTATAACTTTAAACGCAAACATTTTCGGTTTTGTCTCTTTGGTCTAATCATTGCATTCACTTTTTAAATGAGAAGTCATAACCTTGCCTTTACATATTTCTGCCAATTGGAGCAAGAATTGGAATATGTCACTCTAGACATTCATTTCTAAGTGAATTTATCATTATGCACATACGATGAAATGCTAAATTAACAAAGTCCTATGATTATGTTAGTAATAATACAGAGGTGTCCGCGCTCCATCAAAACTTTTAGAGAATCAATAATTAATTCAGAGAATCTTAATAAATTTTGTCATTGAAATGTGCAGCTATGAAAGGACTATCACGGTCACTCGCGGGGCTAAAGACCTTGTGCAACACCCATTGCCAATTGCAAGTATTGTATGATATTGATTGAAAATATCCCTAAAATATGCATTAGACTTACTAATGACGAAATCAAAAGATGAGTATGAGTTAGCTCGCGCTTGGCTTTATCACGTCATAATTGCAGAGTAATTTTATCTGTTTGGTAATTTAACAGCTTGATGACATGTTTAGAGTGCCATTATCAAATACTAACTATCCTCTAGCGCTTTCTCAAGTGCCTGTGGTCAGAATTTCCCATCACATTATTGACTCACTGTAATGGCTCACAAATTGTGAGTCACAATAATGGCTACTGAATAAAATAATTTAGGTCTATATGTAATAGCACTGCAAAACGAACTGTTTGTATTACATCACAAGATTTTATCGTTACTCAAAGATGTTTAAGAATAGCCATCAATTCGATTCAGTTAATCAAATTAAAACGTAATGCTCTTTGTGTAATGATGGGAATTTTGTACAAACCGGCGATGCCCATTCATTGACTGTAATTTGGCCGAATATTGCAATCATAATAAATTGATATTGATCTTGTCCACTTTATGACATACATGCCGCATGTTGCATTTTTTAGATCTGGTTCTCTAGATGTGGTTCAATAGCTGCATTATCAAAGGACCAACATCTTCTGATATTTTTGAGATGAATGCGACAGAAACCTCCATGACAGAAGCACAGTAGATCTAAAAAAGCTTCATTTAATTATCTTCATCCTGTCAAAATTGAAATTCACTAATACATAGTCTACTTTTGTCAATTCGAAAGTAATAGGTGGTAATGCCAGTATTTTGTAATGTCACTCAAAATTCACCGATTTCGTGCGTGTGTCTATAGGAATTCATTATACCCATAAGTTCATTATTGATCAATCAACAGTTGTAAACAGAAAAGTGGAATAGATACAGAGCATGATCTGCCTACATGAAAAGCCTACAGATTCAATAAAACAGACGAATCAAATAAATAAATAGATATCTTACAAAAAATCAACATTTTTTAGGCTACCATAATCGAATTGCCGATGTCGTGTTTTATAGCAAATTGATCATTAAGTCAAAGAAGCATCAAAAGCAAGCGACTTGAAAAATGAGGAATTACCCAAGGGCTCTCATTGGTCTCTCTCTAGCTGTAATGCTTCAGGTGTCTTGAGCCTGTAATGACACTTAATTTGACATCTCAGCATCAATGCTTGATGTTGAAATTAGCATGTGTTTGCGCCCTTGATACTGTCCTGTGGAAGCAAACAAAAGGCGTCTAGACAGAGGTCGCGTTGACAGAGAGGCCGCAATGCTCAGAAAAAAGAAAGCTCATTAATTCCGGCAAAATTGAAATCAAGAAAACACAGTAAGATACTCTGTCTTACAAATTACTGTTTGATTTATAAAAAAATGATCAAAAAATTAGATTTGTATAAAAATCTATGTAAGCGGTTCCTGTATGCACTGTCCTTTGCATTATTCTCTTATTCTCTTTTGCGTATTCTTTCCCATTGTCCAAAAATGTTTTGATGCTTGATTTCAGCGTAGCCTATTCCTACATGATTTATCAAAAACGATAGCAAACCTGACAACTGGTTGTCGATGGAAATGTGTCTTAGACTATTTTCTTTTCTACCAGTGTCTCTTTGCTAATTCGGTATGATCTGCAGGATGAAATATACCCAGAAGACATGTAAGGAAGCGGTAAGTTAATTCAGAGCATCTTTTTGATGGCTGATATAGTATGATGTTGTAGAATGATTTAGCCATACATCAGACCAACCGTAGGCAGGTTGGCCAACGCATGGCCAACTTTTATCCAACCGCTGGCAACAGAATGGCTAGCCATGACATGACCCCCTTGATACCTCACGGTTCGTTTTAAAAAAGTTCGGTTAACTAAAGTTCGGAAAACGGTTCGTTTAGTGCAAAAAAATTCACCATGAAATCGGTTTGCAGAATATAATCCAACATAGCCATCTATGTTATTTGACATCAAAATCAAAATCTTCTATCGAGTCGTTTTTGAAAAATCTTCAATTTTCAAAATGGCGGCCATTTGAATATTTCAAAATTTGTGAAAATCAGAATTCCAGCCCAAATATTCATCTAAAGGGACTTCAGTCGTCTAAAAATCCTCCTACAACATTTTTCATATTTTATTACAGCAATATACAACCATTGTATTAAATAATTGGTCAAATATTTAAAATGGCGGACTGTATGAGTAATTAAAAAATATAAATACATAGGAAAATATACAAAGCTTAGTATTGGTTAATTAAGCTCATGAATTTGAGAGGAAGCATTATTTTGACCAGAAATGATATTACACATGAATGAATGACTTAATTCTGAATACAGGGTGTTCTATAAAGAACACTGCAACATTTCAGAGTCGACGAAATACATGTTTAATGCTCAATATTCAATGTTATATCGATCGATCGTTGGTTTACTTTCATCCCAAGTACCGGTAGTAATTATCCCTTTTCGCGATATCACTCAATGCGAATATTTGAAAATTGAGAACAAATTTAGAAGAAACATTCGATTTATTCAGAGATATTCATTATCACGTATTTGAAACTTTCTCAAAGATGCTGAGCATTATAAGTCTGTACGGCCTTAAGCAAACACTTTTCATATTCAAGAATTGTTCGATTAACCTTGTATCTTTGCCATGTACTATGGAAGTCGGAATGCACAGATTCTCCTGCCTGTTGACTCCAGCGAGCCATGCCCTCCATTCTTGGTTTGCAGAAGTCGACTATGTGATAAAAGACTGCATGAATTTTAGGTGTTGTTCGTATATGCAAGTCATAAGATCGAGCTCTTAACACGCCGATATGTTTCTCAAAGTCCGAAGACAAGTGCCGACCGTAGCATGAGTCAACGACCACTTTCAAAGCCGCAAAACATTCGACGTACTTTAATGCTGACAATGGGCAAATAGACCGAAGGATGTCAGTACTTCTTAATAATCGACGGCATGCATTGCCGTTAAAAAAACCGCCATGTAACGCTTCCTTTTCTACATAGCATCTGCGGCCCATTCAATAGAGAAATTGTGGAACTCTTTCTCAAAGGATTTAAAAATGGTGTTAACGTGTCCTAGAAGAAGGTGCAGTTCGGGAGGTGGCAGGACATCAATCACCATTTCGCTAGGTTCTCCTCTCAAAATTGGCAAATGTATTATGTTGCCGTACAATTTGGCATTTTCTGTTTGCCCACCTGCTTCAAACCACCGCCAGAATTTATCAGTTATATTCCCTAAAGTTCGGAGTTCTCCTCTCTCATCTAATGCATTTTTATGTACATCACACCACGTACATGGATGGGTAGGCCTACTGCTGTGAGACATAAGACCTAAAAGAATGTTTGCAACTTTTAAGTCAGCTGAAATAACTTTTTTGGTGATAGACAGATGAGAATTTTCTCCTATCAATTGAACTTTGTGCCACATTTTCAGAATGTTGACATAATTTTCGGGCACATCGGGTGTCATTGCGAGTATGAAAATCTTTTTAACCCCACTGTCTTTCATCGTATTAGCTGCAATTCCATCAAAGTAAGAAGCTCGTGAATTTTGGTTGTGCTCTATCTCGCAATTCTGTGTAATGCTCAAACACAGTTTTAGAAATCCACCTCCGCCAATAAAACACAATTTACATAGTAAATCTGAAGCATCATATTACCTGTGATTCTATGACCAACAAAATGGCAACTTTTATGACCCAATAGTAGGATATGAGATTGCAATATACAAATGAGTGAATATACAAATTTTAACCCCAAGTAAACTTAGTTGCGTACAGACACAAGTTGTCAATAAATAGAAATATCTAAAATTGCTAGTCTAAATTAACCCGAACATTTTCTTATTCAACTCGAACCTCAGGATATTTCGTAAACCCGTCCCGAACCCTAATTCGTTTGCATTTATCTGCTGTATCATTGCATCAACTATTTTATGTAAAAATTACTTTAATTCCTATTTTTCTTTACTAAAGATCAATCACGCGAAAAATAGAGATTGAATCAATTTTTACAGGTAGTTGATTTAACAATTTGACAATACACTTGTTTGAATCATGCGAGTAAACCGCTCACTCACAAAATTTATTGTTGACATTTTTAATTTTTGATCATGTCTCCACAAGGAAGTCTGCATTCACCGAAAACGAGCATGTCAAATTTCAACACATTCGCATTTCAAAAGACATGTCAAATTAGATATCCCTGGATTCTGCATTGCGGTTATTTTGCATAACATATATATTATGTATTATACTGTAAATTTGATTAAATTTAAGTTATAATATTATATAATGTATTCATATCCCTGGATATATATTAAAGAATCTTTCTTTGATAGATATTTGATATTCAATTGAAAAGGAAGACACAGACATGCTTTGAGTGATTTTTTGATCAATTTTATAATTCTTTCTTATGATTTGTTTTAGAACAGGAAAGACACTACTTTCATGAATAAGCAGTAGAACAGAAATGCCTGATTTTAATCACAGTGTTTCATAAAATTCAACTTTGGAATATGTACAGCAAGTTAATAATAAGCTATCTATCTAAACACCTATAGATTTCTAATGAATAATTAAGAAAAAGGAAACAGATGAACAAACAACGCTTCTATTACAGCAAGCAATACCCATATTAAAGATTATGTCTGTCTGCTTCTAAATGGAAATAAAAATGAACGCAAATGAAAATCAAAACACTCTTAAGAACATTGTGAAATGTTCAGTCGTCTTAGGAGCTTGCAAGTGGCTAAGACCTAATCGAATCATTGAAGGATCATACAGAAATTTACATGTACGAGTTTATCGGAAACTTGTTACAGAATGTTACATTCATAAAATATTCACAGTCATCTCAGCGGAAGGCTGGAACATGTGGACAAGTTTGTGTATTTGGGAAGTGCCGTAAAGCCTCCAGTCAAACCGAAATTAGGCATGGGAATGACAGTATACTGTCATTATAATGACAAAATACCGAAAATGTGGAGAAACAAAGTTGTCAGCGCAAGGACCAAGCTGAGTATGGTGAAGGCCTTAGTGCCGTCCATAACAGCCTGTGGATGCGACTCCTGGACACTGACGCATACAATCTTTCAGAAGCAAAGGCATCAGGAAACTACTGCTAATTCTTGGACAAGAAGGATGACTACAAAAGTGGTCTACTACCTAGCCGGAACAAGTGGTCTATTATTCGGCTGCATCAAATTAAGGTACTTTGACCACATATTAAGGAAACCACGAGACATCATCGAACGACCCACAATGACGGGAGTCTTGTACGGCAACAGACAACGTGGAAGACCTTGCCTTTGCATAGAGTAGGGCTGGTGCTACAGACTTCGAACGTGAACTGGCTTGTAGGGGGCAATCCTGCCAGCAGCTTCAAGAGACAGGTGATGGACACTATCTGATCCATGCAGCCAACCATCGCAAAGCGGCGACTGATATGACAGGAAATTTATATCATAAAACTCCAATCGGACAGCAAAAATGTGGGCGAGTGCGGTCGGGAATCAAGAATGTCTGCGTCTTTTATTGACTTACAGAACTGGAAAGTAATCCTTCAGCCCGTGCCTGGCCCAGACCAGCATCGACTCAAAAATAGTGGGCCCCGCACGGGTGACAAAGTTTATCGTTTTGCGCACTTTACCATCCTTAAAAGAAACATCAACTACGTTAGTTGAGTGTAATCAAAATGCCTCAAGAATCATTCTAAAAATCTAATGATTCATTACATGATCGGATGCTGTAGGGCCTATGTACCATGTATGTAAATTGATTACTGTCGAGCAGAAAGGTGGATTTTTAGACAATCTCTACATAGTAAATTTACATTCGTTTTAAAAATTGTGCATGTTTAACGCATTTGTCTATCACAAATAAATTGGATCTGATTTGATGTATCGATAGCTGAATATTCTCCCAAGTTATATTTAGGTTTTAGAAAACAAGGAAAACGAAAGCTCTGAAGCCATGCAGCCTATTTTGAAAAGGTGAAGCCATTTTGCCGGCATTTATTTCATCTTGTTGCTTAAGAATCATGTTGATAAGCCATCAAATGAATTGAATCAGCGAATTTAAAGGATCAAATGAGGAAAAAATTTTCAATTGCAGATGCAATAAATATCGGCCGGCCACTAGAAATTTCAGGCTCAGGTCGCTTCTATCTCTACTGACTTAATAGTTGTCAATCTCTTCGCCTTGTCAAGACCTTCGCTGCCATTAAACAGAATATGTTCAAAATGTTCATTACAACAAATGTCATTCGGTCCTGAACGCTGAGCGAGTTCTTGTTATTAAAGTGAATCAACTGCATGAAGTCTGGTTAATACACAGATAGTAATATCTTGATGTTTGGACTTACTCAAAATGTGCTCTGCAATACTAGCATTTGGAATTCAGAAAAAGCAATTACTTGATACTCGATCCATGATAATTAAGTAAGGGGTTGAATAATAGAGCTACATGGCAGTTTTTCCCGGTATTTTACACCATTTCGAAGTCATTAATGCATCTTCTAAAATCAATAGCCGCAATCTCAAGTTATTTATAAATCTCAATTCGATAACAATGATTCGCAAACAAATAATACATATCTCAATTTTTCGCTACCTGAAAGGAAAGTCAATAGTACATCACTCATTTCGATTGTAAATTTGTCATGTACGTCACTAAGAAGTGTCACAGAATTCAGATCAATTGCAGCACTATCAAAACAATTGAACTACGCCTGTACATCTTTTTGCTAAAATGTCTCGAAGCCGTGTCAGTGTTGAAGACAAAACTAGCATCACTGATATCTACCAGATCGGTCATGACTACGGTCAAGTTGTCTCCATTCTTGGAATCCGGCGTGGAACAGCCTATCACATCATTCGTCGATACTTGTTGAGTGGTGAGGCTGGTCGAAGAAGAGGAGGAGCGAACTGATGAGGAAATGACCGATGGTAGTTGACATCGTTGAGGAGCATCCGGAGTATACATTAACACAAATCAATGATGAATTGAGACTCTGATTGCCTGAAGTTCTTCATGCTGAAGTGCGACACCAGTTACTGGAGCAGCCACGTCAAGTTCGGATGGCCAGTGTGACTCATTTAGCCGATCAAGCAGTGTCCGAGATTACAATCGAGAAGGTCAATAACTTTCATAATCTTATACTTAACGTACTACCTTCTTGTTTACGAAGAGATGATATTTTTGTACAATAAATCTTCTCTCTATTGGAATTCATGTTTTTTGTCATTTAACCTGCGACTATTTCGTCTTTTAAAGCTCTTAATTTGTGATAAGTACATGCAGCTAAATGTTAATCTTATAGGCATTGGTTAATTACATAGGTTTGACTCTCTAATTTACTTAAGAACACCGCCTATTTAGCTGTTGTAATAATGAAATTCGCCATATATTATTGAACATAAGCTTTTGTTTTTGAAATGAGAAATTCCTTATTAATTACTTGCGCTGACCTGTATTATGGATCTGAGATTTGTACTTTTGACCTGAGATTATAGTTATGGTATTTGCTTGAGCTGGCAGATATTGAATTTAGAAGTTGTATTAATGAGTCGGAAATGGTGTATTACTGAAAGTCAACAATTTTATGTCTTAATATCCTTCTCATCAAATTAACAAAGAATTGCCTTTAATTTGGAGCCAACCACTCATGACAATCACTTGGTCTAGTTTCAGAGCTCAGAGCTGTTATCAGAGCTGTCGGATTATGTGCTGTTTAATTACAAAGTTTGGTGTGTTGCTCGATGACTCTCATACTTTCTGTTTGAACATCACTATGCAGCTAATGGATTTGAAGTGACCCTCAAATATTTTCTGCTTACCAGATGTGGGTGGCAACGACCTCATGTCAACAATCAAACGTTCACATCTCTCATGTCATTGACTGCACAGTTCAAAACAATGCATTCTGATACAGGCCTACATGTTAATGCAGTGACGTTTCTAAAGAAGACGGAGATCATTTTCATTGACAGTTTACCTCAATTTACTACAAAATGTTTTCGAAATATTAGCACCATGTAAACAACATTTAACCGTAGATATTCGAAAAAATCTTCAATTAAAATCGGAAAATGTTGTTTATCGACCTCTGAATTAGCTATCAATTCAAAATTGCCATCTGTAACTGATAGGATTGAATGGAATCATTGCAATGAATCAACAGTCATCACATATTTCTTAATTTATAGCTATACTCGATTTACATCAAATTGGAACTAAGAAAATATGCCTTGGCTAGGAATTGGTGAAGCTATAAAGTGGAAATTCAAGTAACAATGACATGATTAAGTACGCACATGATTGTCTGTTGCTTTGAATAATTTGTGACATCTGAACTCAAGTATTTTGGTTGTCTGCCTGAGCCTCCACCGCAAAAACGCAGCAAGGGAACCGGATGCATGCACACGTGGTCACCCATTTCAGTCTATAGATAAATAAGCAGTTGAGGCATGGAGGACGTTCACTGATAGCCTGCCTAGAAAGTCAATTGGTTGGTTATCCATGACCCAAGCTGAAAAGCAAATAAATGAACCTTGCCTATAATCGGACGCACATTAAGCACGGAACCTTTCTTCCATGTGACCGATTTGCTATTTATCTCCCACTTTCATTCACTTTGTGCTGAGTGTTTAGCAGGAATGCAGAGTGTACCTATTGTTAAGGTTTTATGTTCGGCCCAAGATTTGAACCAAGGTCTCCCGGACACAGAGCGAACACTCTACCACAAGGCCACAGTGCCGGTGTACATCTATATCAATGGCGGCGTGGGGGAATCGAAATCAGATGGCCGGAATGCGTGAATATGCGTGAAACCGAAGGAGGCGAACTTTTTCCTGACGGTTCTGGGTTGGATCGGGCCTGAAATTCTCAGTGAAACAGGACGGCCCGGACAGATCATGGGGCAGAAAATTCAAGTACATTCGGTTTTCGTCGGTGTGAATAGAATCATGCCGATGTTTTCAGCGAGCAAAATGAACTGGCGGCAATCGTCGTTTAACGTCCTAACCTTTGTTAAACCTTTGTACTCCATAATAACTACAGAACGATGGTAAAGCTAGCAATAAATTGAATATTCTCATCGTATATAAAAGAATCAATTTGGAATTTACTCAATACGATGGTAAAAGTGATAATGTCAATATTCACGATACATGAGTGATGAGAAACACATACATGCATTCATAAAAGAAGACTATAAGAACGAGTGGAATTTTGCAGAGCTAATGTAGCACCAACCAACACAACTCAGCTTCTTCTTCCTCTCCTGTGCCTCTTCCCGCTAGGCAGGGTCGGCCGTCCGAAATTTCACTCTCCAAAAGGTCCGGTTTTCCGCGTCGGTTTCCTTCAGCTGCAACTTCTCCATGTCCTTCCTGACGTTGCCCCTCCACCTCTTACTTGGTTTGGCTCTTGGTCTTCTGCCTTCCACCTGGGAGTCCATTACCTTCTTGACCGGGTTGAAGTCATCCATTCGTTTCACATGACCAAACCAACACAAACCTTTCTCGAGCACCTTCTCCATGATCCTTGCCACACACAGCTGGTTTCGAACGCTCTCACTCCTTGTGCGCTCCCGGACTACTAACACGACTCAGCAAGACCCCAATAATGCAACACATATACATATTCATTTAACGTTCCACTAACGTGCTCTTTATGCCTGCCATATTATCACGAAACATGCTTGTTAATACACTTGTTCTTGGGATGCCATTATGCTTCCTTATGTACAACTGACCTTTCAGTTTGATCATAGAGAGTTCTGGATTCGTGTTCGCCGCCCGGGTGCATTATGGTAAATGACGGAAGTAAAACAGTTATAATCTTATAATTAATCATTTAGTAAAACAGCTCACGTCTTTTTTATATACGCCGCCTCTCAATGTTTCATAAATTCAAATTGTTGAATAGTTTCTGTCTAATCTAGGCTTTTGTTATCGCGGGTCAGAAATTTGAATAATTGGCATAGAAAATTAATCAGGGAGGTCATTTGCTATCGACTGTTTTCTATTTAATGCCACAAAAAATCGCCGTGATCAACATGAACACTGATATGCACGGCACATGGAGTGATTTCAAATCAAGAAGTATTTTGACTGATAATAGATCTGCCTTCACAGTATTCCGATTGTGTCTGCTTACTTCAGTGACCTCAAACTAACTTGAATGACAATTTATGCAGCGTATCACTTAGATGGAAGACAGATGTCAAGAGCGAATCTGACAGAGAGACAAATACGCAGTTCAATTCATTTCATTCTCTTACACAAGTCATAAGCGGATACTTGTGATGAACAGGACCGCCGTACGTGTCGTTATTAAGATTGACCCGCTGATAAACCGATTATGGTGACCAGAAAATTAGCGTCAATCTGACAAATAACAATGAGACGGAGAGAATAAGAAAAATGTGATACAGAATGTCAAGGATGAGTTTATAGATATCCTTTTTCAAATGATGTGCAACTCTCAGTCAGGAAGCATAAATAATTTGAATAATACGCATAGAAATTCAGTCAGTGATGGCATTAGGTGGTATAGTGGTAGAATGGCTCAATTGGTTAATCCCTTCATTCTTATTGTGTCCATTTGGCAACATTTCGACTCATATATTAAACAGCAAAAATTTCTGATCATAAGAAAGAGGAGATCAATGCGATTCTAATGGCACCTCTCCCGACTTCGTACGGTCATTAGAACGCTCGCAAATTGCATTTGAAATTTTTTTCAAAAGAAGCCTTAATTTTCAAAAAATTTCAGAATGAAAGGGTTAAGGGCCGCACTTCGGTACGGAAAAGCAGAAGGTCCAGGGTTCGAGTCTGTCCGCCTCGGAAGGTACCACCGCTCTCATTAGAGGTTGCTAGCCCTAGCGTGGTGAGAGCTGCCAGTTTGTGAGGCTGCCCCATCTCTAGCTTCTAGAATAGCTCTGTGCCTTGGTGGGGCTGGATAAATAAAAAAATGATATTTGCTAAATTCTCAACAAATTTTATAGCCTTAAATTGGACAGATCACAAAATTAAAAAACGAAGTATAAAATGTAAAATAACATGGTTTCAAAAATGGGCAAAAAACCAAACCAGCCTTGCATATCGGAGTTTTATTTTTTAACTCTCAAGAAATGTCTAACACTTATCCCAGTCTCATTCCTTCGCGCTGAGTATTTAGCAAGAATGCAGAGTGAACACTCTACTACAAGGCCACTGCGCCGGTAATATCTAGAATTGAAATGTCCAAAATGGCTGAACAAGCTGAATGGCTGTACAACAGGCTACTCTGCGATATCTAGGCTAGTTTGGACCATTCTTGGTCGTACTGACAAGCCCTTATAGGGCGAAAGATATTGTCCAAGGAACATTCGTGTTTTAATTGCTCAAGCCCGAAGACGTCTTTCAATTCGGTATAGTAGACAACAGAAACACAATATTTGCTAGAGCAGCAACATATTTTGATAGCTCTTACGAAGACTTACTTTGCTCTACCACAGAAGAAACAGGTGTGGTCAATCACAAAAAAAGATAAATATAAAGCATGGTCAAACCGCGACCGAAATTTGCCAGCAATTATTCGAAGCAGAAGTAGAGCAACCGCCATCTTAAACAACTGTTTTTGAATGGTCGAAGCGATTCAAGGATAGTTAAACCACAGAATTAGATAGGTCGTCTCTTCTTCTGTTTGACTATAAAGGAAACATTGGAGCATATGATGCTAATGAAATGGCACAATCTGCTGACATAATACCATAGCAATCGAACAATGACCAGACATTTCAACATTAAATACGCCAAATTGTGAGGTTTCAGTGACTGTTATCAGCTGGATCACACAGCAAAGAGAGACAGACGATGTCAAATTCTACAGAGAGATTTGTGCACGTTTTCTCGTGAGCGTGGTATCTATTTAATAATGATCGGAAGGACCAACATTATCGAGAAAACTTTTGCGAAATGATCTAAATTCTTCGAATCTGAATGAATCGTGGCGATCAGAGCATTATGAAGGAATTCACAGCAATCCACAAGCGACGGACGACAATTTTTCCTACCTCTACAAGGTATTAGGAATTTCTGTTTGCCCACTCAGTGAGTCCTTGCATGCGCTTGAATCAGTTTGCACTTCTAGCAAAGTGACAAGTTTAAACAATCTACTTCTGTGAGTCAAAAAGAAGAAGAGACTACCTGTCTAACTCTGTGGTCGTTATATCTCTAACTATTTTTGTATGACATTTAGGTCGATCATATTAATACAGATTCCAGCTTGTCCTTCAACCTCTGTATTTTGCTACATCCCTCATGTACTCTGCACGCATCCTCTTGATGAATTTCGCGGCGTCGATAAGGCCTTTAGACGCTGACAAAATGAGTATTGACATTCTATAGACAGTGAAGAGAATGTCAACGGTTTATTTGAAAGATTTACGCCCTGCATCTTATCTCAGCAAGGAGTTATTATTACTTTGACTTGGCGCAGTGGACTTCGGCCCACTTCAAATCAACAAGCTACCGTCCCATCATGATGTAATTGACAAACACTTTCTGTCCTGTTTGATCAAGCGTGCATATTACAGCAGAAATCATTCATCATTGAATTATTGAAAGACATGCAAGCAAACTGCCAATTTGAGAGGCCCTCAGAACCGCAATACGTACTCTATAGAAATCGCAGCGCATGACAAAACTTTTACATCATTTTTTCATTTACATTATTTTTTATTGAAGCATGGATAGTTGCTTCTGACAACTAACAACAAACATGAAAGCTAGTAAACGTTGCAAGCTAATTTATTTTACTTAATTTTTTAGGATTAAATAAATTGCCATAAATCATGTTGGGATTCCGTATAGGTAGAAGTTTTTTATTGAATTGTGCCGTCTATTCTTCGCTATAATGACTATGTTTTTGCTCTGTTGATTTCGTGATGTGATAATAACCTATGAAATATATGTGCACTACTAATTGTCCTCTCCTTCCTGTGTTCCGACATTTCGTGACCATTGATCGTGTTTCTATCATAAGTAAACATCATTATGTATCACCGTGTCATCGTACCCCATCATCTTGTATCTATAATCATTTTTCATTGTAGCATCCATGTCATTCATAACATTGATTTTTTGTATCACCACCAAAAAGTGTTTTATGCTGCTAACGTTCTGTCTTCTGCTAAAATTTGCATATTAAAAGAATGGCCTCTAAAAAATTGCACAACCCTTGACTTAATCGTCTCTCGAGGATATTCTTCATAAGGTTGAAGCAAGTGACTGAAAAACATTTGCACAATCATGAAATATTCTGAAGTTATTCCTCCAAGCAATTACTTAAATTGGATTCTAATCCACTTCATAGTTCTAATCATTTAATCAAATATGACTCCTTTTCAAATTAATGTTTAATATTTGATATATTTTCATTTATGTAAACCTTCAAAGTCCTCTTACATTTCAAAATCTTTAATTATTTCGCAATTCTGATTTCTTGTTGGTCATATTTTGAGGCTGCTGCAAAGGAGGGTCCCGCTTGAGTTGATCACAAGCGCACATGAAAGAGGTAGTTCTTGCTCACGTTTGACCAAATTCCAGGATACTGCAAGTTTTCCAGGGAAAGTCATTTTGACTCAAAGATCCAGAGAAAACAGAAAGTCTTCGGTCTCGATTTGTTAAAAATATAATTCTAAAACCGCGGCTGGCTTCTGATGTCGATGTTAGCGTCAGCAACCTTTGTGTGAAGGTGTGTATAAGGAGACAATAGTGATATTGAGAACTGTGTTGCCTGTCCAAAGTTAGTTCTTGCTGACGAATTCCTGTGTTTTACTTTCACCTACCTTCATCAGTGTGTGCAAATTACATACAGACATTGTGCTGCTTTACGGTTAGCTCGTTGTGGAATCCCCTCTCTACCCTTCGTCGGGTGCATCCTCTGTAAGTACTACTTTTTGCTATCTACATATTATAATCTTTTCTTTCGATCGATACATTTAATCTGTAGATGTCGGTAGGTGTGCTTTGTGATTTTCAAATCACTTCGCAACTTATGAACTTGAATAGGGCGTCTAGAAAAAGAGATGTCGAGTTGTTTAGCCTGTATGGTCATACAACTACGGAGATGTGAAAAGTCGAGGAGGCTGTCGACTTCCAATGGGAGCGAAATTGAACTTTATGACATCGGCTGCGCTTTCAGTGCGATTAGAATTATGAATACTTTTATTATTACTTGATTATTAATTGCCATTTTCAATAATCTATGAGTGGTGGCATAGCTGAATAGGCTGATGCCGAGAATTCAGAAGCTGAATTCACAAGTTAGCCTAAATAACATCAACCCGGTTAAAAAAGTTCTTCTACTTGTTCCTAAATTACAACATGAAAACACCCATTACAAATCTACTACAAAAGTTTCGGCAAATGATTGCATGGGGTTTTCTGTCATTGTAGATTTTGAATATGAAGTCAGTGTGCGCAGTAACAATAAGAAAATATGAAAAAGGAAAAGGGTCTCGGTCACCACACAGATTGGAAAACCCATACCCTCTCCATAGTACCTAAATATAAACTACTTTTATAAATTTACGATAAAGAGAGGACTTGGCATCTTGGTTTTATTTTTTGTGCGAGCGATTCATATTCCAAAGACCTGCACCAAAAACTCACTGTAAAGAATTGACTCAATACAACGCTCCCATTCATTGAAATTCTCAAATATTAGTTCATATGCACATGTATATGTCATCTATTTCTCCTTGATTGACACGACGCACTCCAAATTTTCAAGTGCAATATCAGAGATATGTGAAGCTGTGTGGAATTATCAACAACTCTTCAATCTGCATACCGGTGCGTATGAGCGCTCATCTGACTTCACAGATTCTGTTTACTCTTGCCGGTAGAATTCACAGCCTTGGCCCTGACCCATCTATGCTCGCAACAGCAGTGGCGGCATAGTGATGCAACTATCATCAAGTTTCGCAATGGAGTCTCCGTTAGCGACACAATACCACCGTTATCTTCTTTGAAGTTTTCAAATTATTGCAGAGGACAGGGAGTTGCTGGACACGCTTGAAGGCGTCAATACAACGGCTTTCTATGGATTTCAAAGTGAAGAGGGACGCAGTGGAATGCCTGATCGCTCTAGCGAGACCGGAAAGGTGAAGAGGTTGTACAGAATGTTATTCATCATTAAGAGATCTTCTTTAATTAGTGATAAACTAGAGAGACACTAGGTGAGATAGCAGATCACATCTGTATGCGTGTATGAATGTGCGCATCAAAATTGTTGATCTTGAAATTAAAAGCAGATGCAACAATAAAACTTAGGGAAAATTCGTCCCAATAAACTTAACTGATACAAAGTCTTTATCCTTAAATGACATCGTCCTTAAATAAAGAAATGTAGTGAGAAATTACCATCAGGAGATAGTACATACAAGTAAACTATTTATTACGCATGGATTGTATTTGTGAATTCATATCAACCGACGACGTTAACTTTCTCTTTGTTCTGTTTGCTACATGTCAAAGTGTTCGTTATCACACAATACGAAATTCAAAAAAAAATTCAAATATGTTATTTTCGCATGAAAATACCAAAAAAGTCTTTTCTCTCACACTCTCAGGCGAAACTTCTGCTTTTTTAGCAGCTTGAACTTTTTGCTATCCCACCAACTTTTTAACAAAATACAGTATAGAACTGTTACTTATATTTACTTTTGGCTTTGTTTAAGTCATTGTGATTAGAATGGACAACCATTGTTTGTTGATGGTCATTTCAGCAACTTGTTTAGGTATCTAAATCGCTGGATCTGAATGATAATCAAATCTGATACTTAGCAATAGTTTTAGATTCCTTTCTTAAGGCTGTGAATTGCAAATTATCTCACCAACAGAATTTTATACTTAGAGAAAAATTATAGTAACCGTGAATTTTATCAAAATAAGTTTATAAGGAAAATAGGAAGTTATAAGGAAACACTGGAAAATGCCATAAATTAGCCACCGTTGTCATGAATGTTTCACAGAATCAATGATATGCAACCCATGTCTACTACGAATCTATGCGTCTGTCGAGTTCTAGTTAGTTCTTCTTCTTGTCAGACAGAATCAAAGAAAAACAATCCAATGAGAAGCAGATTGCAACTTTTGGCTGAAATGAATTTTTCCATATTTTCGCTTTTTCTACTTCGCTTCCTACTATCAGATCAAGCATTTTGAGCAATCTAATCCACATTGAACCACATTCTCGCATATATTGCCGATTAAAAACATCACAATAACACATGCGCATCAAAGAAAATGACCTGAAGACATTCCATGACGAAAACTATTTTTCTAGACATAGTACTTTTCACTTAACAAGTGAAAACATAGAAATTTTCATTTTGACGAAATCTTCAATTTGCGTCCCATTGGATTAACTTGTTTTTCTTTGATCCGGTGTGACAAGAAGAGGAACTCGGCAGACGTGCAGATTCGCAGTAGGCAAAGGGTGTACATCATTCTGTGAAAGTCTCATTTTCGGCTTCGCTCCCTACAGAAACTCGCTCTATTTGACGGACTATTTAATATCACGAAGTGTTGGATTTCTACGGAATGTAGTGTGGCATATCAATATTTAGCCATCTAAAGCTCTCTTATTTGAACTTTCTTATGCAAAACTCGTGTTAAATGACAATATTGCAACAAGTCTACACTTTTCCATTTCTATGGGAATGTGACATTCACAAAAATCTTGGAATTGAACGAATGGCCCAATTCAACATGAAAGGCTACTGATTTCCGTAATTCATACAGCATTAATGCATTTAAAGAAATTTGTCCGATCAACACAGTAATCATTAATCACGTCACTACTGTATGTTATTATTCCACAGATCAGAGATTTTGGAGCACATTAAAATGAATTGCTGACACAGATTGAGGAGATAAGACTGGCATCATGTTTATCGGTAATTCATACCTCATCATCTGCAAATTAATTGCTTCCATAATGACACTTGAAAGTGCAGATTGTGGCATTACATAATTATGATAATTAATAATGAACATCAATTTGAAAGTTTTGTTGATACCGTCAGGCAAAGATTGAACACATTAAAATATCATGATATTTTGTATGCTCTTGGACTTTAAGGAATCATTGATTTTGAACATTGAAATTTCGAGAAGAGGGATTGTGGATTACTGGTTCTTTATTCTCTATATCAGGGGTGCGCAACCTTTTACATTTTTCGGCCGCCATTTCGAAGGCCGAAAGAATCACGGCCGCACTTAATATATGTGCAAACAACTAGGTCAATAGCCAATCCTTTTTATATTCCACCACTCAAATTAGCTTTCCCTGATGAATGACGCAGTGAAAATCGCATAAAGGCCTACTTCGTAAAGAATGAGTTAGCAAGTTAACCCATATATGACCGACGGTCATTTTTGACCTGAAAAGATTTTAAGCTTAAGGTGTTATCAGCAATTGAAAAGTTGAAAGCATGTTTTTTTCAACCGAAGGAGAAAACACTTTGCTATTGTATTGTAATAATTCATAAAGGAATCACGAGCCATACAAAATTCATTCATTCATTCATCACAGGGCCGGTGATCTAGCAGGCATCCTTATTCAGGCCATGTAATTGAAGCTAACGCGCGCGAACAATTTGAGTAAACTACAATTGTTACTTTTGTTTCTTTTAGCTGATGACTCTAGCCATGAATTCACATGAATGTGACTTCCCTAAAATATTCTATTCATGTTATCGAACTGCCTGAACGCCTTCATCGCGACTGCGGGGACGCATTTTTCCAAGCAGCATGGGCATAAAGGTGTTCAACAGTTACAAGGTGACTAGTATGCTACTATACAGGGTGTTTCATAATTACCTGCTAAATTTTGTGAAATTTTTAAAATCGAACTAATAACGATTGAGCTCAGTAGTAAATGATAAAACAGCACATTCCATAGCAAAACATACACTTACAAATGCTCAAAATGACAACCGTCAGCATTTACACATGCATTCGGTATGTTGCTTGCATCCTTAATTGTGTTCTCTCGCAAATCAGTTATCGTGGTCGGTCTAGTGCCATAAACCCTTTCTCTAAGGTAACCCCAGAAGAAGAAGTCCATTGGGGTTAAGGCGGGCACAAACCATCTCTTTGGAAAGGAGTTGTCCAGAAAGCTCCTGACATCCCGCTGACAAATGATCGGGAACACCATCTTGCTGCCAAAAGCAAGTGTTAAAATTAACAAATTGCGGCAACAATGGTAGCAACATCCTGCAAGTGTCAGGTATGACTGTCAGGAAAAATAAAAGAATTCATGGGAAAATAAAGGGCCAATAACACCGTTCGAACAGATTTCTGCCAACACCATGACTCCTTGAGCTTTCAATTCATGTTCGCACAGCATGAGAAAGTTGGGATCATCCCGACATTGGCTGTCGGTGTGCAGTTCACAAAACTGCAGTCTACGGTCCATATCATCTTTCATTAATTCATCGCTCAGCGCTCATTCTATAAACAGACTTGCTTCCACTTGCAGTAATTGCAACTGCAAGGAGATCTTGGTTCTCTTCTGTCAACACTGAAACAGGTCTTCCAGTACCAGCATGTCCAACGGATCCGGTAGCTTCGAATTTCGCGATGATGGATTTTACTGTGCGAGGATGACTTGAGCAAAGATTGCTTGTTGCAAATATTCACTGAAGTCTCGTTGAGTTTTACGAATGTTACCACCTGTTGCATAGTAGAGCTGAACAACAATGATGCGCTCATTTATGCTCAAGTGATCATCTCTTCGCGATCGGTTAGACATTTCTGATGCGACAGCATTGAACCACAAATGATATTAGCATGAATTGTAAGTGTTGATCACAAGTCATCAAATAATCGATCGTTCATGGAATAAGACAATGATTTGTCATTAGTCACTACATCTCTCACCAGCTGACAGTTCTATTTCATATCATCAATCACTGCATTCAGTAAAACAAATAACAGCGTTATAAGTTGGAAATTCCTCTTACACCGATATTAGGCAGGTAAATACGAAACACCCTGTAGTTTCGATTATTTTTGATTGCCTTGAACTCTGGAAGCATTTGCAATATACATGCAGAGTATTCTTTTTCATTTACTTCTCATTGTCGCGGCCGCACTTTGCCTCTACTACGGCCGCAGGTTGCGCACCCCTGCTCTATATGGTCTAAATTTCTTAACTGTTCCCATCAACAAAGTAAAGGCGATAAAGTTTCTCACCTCGTGCGAAGAAACATTGCAGAGCTTGCATAGGAGCTACTCCATGAAAAATGAAAATTTCAGACAACTTTACAGAGTACTACAAAGAAAGGTTTTAAGAATCATTACAATTGTATTGTGTTTTGTAAGATAGAGATACCAAATAGGTCATCCACCAAATGGGCTCCTGCTCAATGAAAAAATGCAAAGTTTTGCTATCATTTGAAAAAATCACTTTTTCAAAGCGTTTTTCAAATCACGATAGGAAAAGCTAGCTTGGCTAATGCCAAGAGTCGCCTTCTACATATAGCTACAGAGCTGAACATAAAAAATGGACCACCTAAACTTAGCTGAAGTTCAATCGATTCTCATTGCTTGCAGTAGTGTCGCACATCGACGTCCTATACATCATTCGAGAGCTTGCATTCTCAGCTTTAAAATGAGATATGATAGATTTGTATCCGTTATTGTATTTGCTGAGCAGTGCTCAAAATGTGAAAATCGCACAATTTACAAATTGCAATTTTTCTATAAGAAAACATGTGAGTATGATGATGAAGGCGCCGGGAGCACGATCGTTTTCTGAGCTCTCTTTTGACATACTCGTCATCAAAGTCGCTGAACTAATGAAAAATTTTTGATATCGTGAAGTTATCACACAATCATAACCTTTTTAGTTGAAAATGTTATGTTCTCACCTTTATTCTTCAAGAGTGAGTGTTCATGTTTGGCATCCTCTGAATCCTTGCGATGTAAGGAGTACGAATATGTATGTTATATTCAGTTATAACATGTAATAACATATAAAGTTCTTTTTCAAACTTCTTGAATATTTTTCTCATTTCCGCAAAAGTAAGCAAACACCATGTAAGGCGAACGATGGTTCAAAACAAGACAATTAGCGAAGGCATGTCTTTGTTCTTTCATAGCGGCTGCCGATTGCTTACCTTCAGTGTTTGTGTGCTTTTGCGGAAATGAGAAAAATATTCAAGAAGTTTGAAAAAGAACTATTGGACTTATATGAATATAACCTACATATTGGTATTCCTCACATCGCAAGGATTCTGAAGATACTAAACATGAACACTATTGAAGAATTAAGGTGAGAACATAACATTTTCAACTAAAAAGGTTATGATTTTGTGATAACTTCATCAAAAATTTTTCATTAGTTCACTGATTTTGATGACGAGTATGTCAAAAGACAGCTGAGAAAACGGTCGTGCTCCCGGCGCCTGATTCATTATCATGCTCACATGTCTTCTTATAGAAAAATTGCCATTTGTTAATTGAGCGATTTTCATATTTTCAGCACTGCTCAGCAAATACAACAACGGATACAAATCTATCATATCTCATTTTAAAGCTGAGAATGCAAACTCTCGATTGATGTATGGCACGTCGATGTGCGACACTACTGCAAGGCATGAGAATCGATTGAACTTCAGCTAAGTTTAGGTGGTCCGTTTTTTATGATCGTCTCTGTATAAGTAGCCATTTACGATTTTTCATTCACTTGTTTGATATAGCGATTATCATTACAATTCTGTTGTAAACACAGAATTAGATTTTTTAATCGCATCACTTTGCTAGAAAGGCAAACTGATTCAAACAGATGGCACATGCAGGAACTTAATAAGTGGGCAAAAAGAAATTTTTAACACCTTACAGAGATAGGAAAAATAGTCGTGCGTCGCTTGCGGATTGCTCTGAATTCTTTCAAAATCCTCCGATCGCCACGATTCCTTCAGATTTGAGGAATTCAGATCATTGCGCAAAAGTTTTCTCGATAGTGCTGGTTCCTCCGATCATTTTAAAAAAAGTTAGCAGGTGCATGAAAAAACGTTCACAAACTTCTCTGTAGAATTTGACATCGTCTGTGTCTCTTTGCTGTGTGATCCGGTTGATAACAGTCACTGAAACTTCGCACAATTTGGCGTGTTTAATGTTGAACTGGCTGCTCATTGTTCGATTGCTATGGTATTATGTCAGCAGATTGTGCCATTTCATCAACGTTACATGTTCCAATGTTTCCTTTCTAGTCAAACGGAAGAACAGACGACCTGTCTAATTCTGCGGTTGTAAAGGTTTCAGTATTCATGTTCAATCAGAATATGGCTGCATGTATCTCAAACAATACACCCACTAAATCCCCAGCTGTCCATAAACAGAAATCCAGCTGCTATGCGACTTGTTGTTGCGTGCAGCCTAATACGATGAAGTCCGCCATCAAAAGTTACTGTATTCAAATAGTGTTGATGAGTAACTACAATTAATTGATTGCTGTCATCAAGCAATTCCGATTTATTGATTGCTTTCTGCAGTGATTAAAATTAATTGAATGAATGAACGCTGTTTATACTCGGAAGCACATTAGGCACGGAGCCTTTCTTCCATGTGGCCGAGTTGTCATTTATCCCACTCTCATTCTTTTTGTGCTGAGTGTTTAGCGAGAATGCAAAGTGTACCTATTCTAAAAGTCTTACCAGAATAGGTTTTACCAGACCAAGGTCTCCCGGACGCAGAGCGAACACTCTACCACAAGGCCACAGCGCCGGTAATTGATTGCTCAATTCAATTTTATTGTAATGAATTTGTCTAGAATTAGACAGGTCGTCTCTTCTGTTTGACTAGAAAGGAAGCATTGGAACATGTAGCGTTAATGAAATGGCACAATCTGCTGACATAATACCATAGCAATCGAACAATGAGCAGCCAGTTCAACATTAAACTTGCCAACTTGTGTCAAGTTTCAGTGACCGAATCACACAGCGAAGAGACACTGTCGATGTCAAATTCTACAGAGAAGTTTGTGACCGTTTTTTCGTGCGCATGCCATCTTTTTAATAATGATGGCAAGGATCAACATTATCGGGAAAACTTTTGTGCAATGATCTGAATTCTTTAAATCTGAAGGAATCGTGGCGGTGGGAGCATTTTGAAGGAATTCGCAGCAATCCGCGAGCGACACACGGCTATTTTTCCTATCTCTGCAAGGTATTAAAATTTCTTTTTGTCCACTCATTGATTCCTGCATGTGCCATCGTTTTGAATCAGTTTGCACTTCTAGCAAAGTGACACGCTTAACTATCTAATGCTGTGGAATTTCTGATAGCCCGGAGATGCACAATTGATTTAATGTTGTTTCTTTTCTAGTAAAATAATACGCACGAATGCATGAGTGATCCTTTTCATTTAGTCTCCGCATTATCATCATCATGAGAACAGCAAATGTTCCGTGCACTAATCACCTAAATGAATAGCCTGAAACTTGAGGGTCATTCTTCTCACTGCTGTCTTCGGAGACATATTTCTTTACCGTTGAATAATCTGCTTACAAACGACTTGTGACTGTTCTCGTAATCTTGATATTCTGACTTATTGTCTATGGATTAACGCCGCAGATCGCTTAACGCATGGATTATTGAAGGTTGGATCTCTGACAATAAGGAAAAGAGGCGCATTATCTGCACCATGAGACAATAAACTTCTCTCATATTATTCTTTTCCATTTCGTCTGGCATGGTTACCATGGAGACCAAAATCATCTCCAACGTCCACCGTGCTCACAACTTCACCTATCACATAACTGAATGCAATTTCATCAATGTTGTGATAATGACAAGTTTATTGAGAAATTGTCTATTACATACCATCCCTATAATCAGTGCCAGAATCATGTATTGTTTACCGACTGAACGGATGATGAGCAGCATACAATGAGAGATGTTTTGATGATCTTCAGTTTAACTAAACACAAATTCTTACCGCAATGCGGCACATTGAAAGCGATTTTATCAGAATTGTTTTTCATTTAAAGAGAAAATTCAACATATTTAATCCCTAGAAGCTACGCTGACAAGATGTCGGTGCCAAGTCATTATTAACCACTGGAAGTCGGCATCGTTTCGGTGCAGTCGTCATGACAGCGCATGTTCACGACGTAGTATTGTCTTCAATGTGCTTGTTCGTTCTAGTCCTTTAACCCATTTTACTCGGGTTGGGGTGGGCTACAACTCTCATTTTTTGTGAATTTTGGCTCTCAATGTATTTTTGATGCCCATTCAAAATTTGTCAAATTGGCCGAAGTGAACATTGAAAGTTTGACCTTTAACAAAGCACTTTCTTGAAATCGAGAATTGAAATGGGCGCAACTTTCGCTCCAAAATGAGATGCATTAGTTTGCCGATAGGTCTATCAAGACGTACTGAATTATAGCCACTTTTATGACCCCACAAAGGAACGCAATAATTTAAATGCGCCTTGTACAAATTCAGCTGATACTCAGAGGATAATAGACTGATGATATCAATGCATTTCTCTTCATCATCATTCATTATATTGCTATTATCTGGTGACGCAAGAAGGACGATTATTGAAGGCGTCTTTGCTTCCATTGTTTGTCCATTCTTTCTGACTCATCATGGATCGAAAAGTGGCAGCAATAAAGTTGCAGGTGTAAACGCACCCTGAGTGTAGGTTATGCTCGAATCGAGGGCAGGTTCCATTAGGACGGGTTGCATGGATAAATTTTCTAGTTTGTGAGTTAGCTGTCTAGACTTTTCAGTGATGAAGTACAGACACTGTGCACATTAATAATGAGATGGAATACAAAAGGGAAGAAATCGAAAATGATTGCAACAGTGACAACGAACGGCAGACTCAATATTCGGAAGAGTAGAACTAGATGCTGATATTTGGTGACGAAGTGGTATTTGCTTTTTTATTGATCGTTTGACATCGACTTTTATGAGTATAAGTTGAGCGATTATCGATTATATAATTTCTTATCACAATGATGAGAAGTGTAATGCTTGCGTTTACACTTTTGTTTAAAACAACAAATTCACATCTTTCAATCAAGCTGTTATGGGCCCCTTAATTCATGATGGAAAGCAACACCGGGAAAGCTGTACAATCCTGATGCACATGAATGTTATGTTGACTAGCTAGAAATCAAGAAATTATAGTTAGGCCAACTATTGAGTTCAGCAACAGTTATTCACAGCCATTGTCAACAATATAAAATGTCATACTTATATGTAATCGCACTCCAAGTCCAATAGCAGCAATGCTATATAAAAATTCGTAAAAGCTTCTTAATTGGCAAGTGTGGGCTCTATTTGAGGGCGGTTTGTATTCGTTTAAGTGCGATGTGGTGTAGGTTCAGCATCATCCAAGTTACTAAAGTAATAATAGCCAGCTCAAATTTAAATTTTTTTAACTTTCAAGCTGCTGACTGCTTTTTCTAGAAAATGATCATTAATATTACAGTCATTGCGAATAGATAACGCTTCAGATGTTTCTTGCATATTGTAGGAAAGATATAGAACCACAATGATTTTGATCGAAGAGGAACGAAACGGCGGGGTAGTGAAATGAAATAGAATGGATCAGCATAGTGAAACAGAACGAAACGGAACTGTATAATGCATACAAGCATATAAGATAAGATAAACTTTATTGACTCACATGCACAAAGTGATTCGGTGAGAGCGTACAATTAAAGACAGAACATAGAAGACAAGATATATACGTAAAGAAATCTCATATCTCATGGCAATATTTAATGAAGGACTCTCCGAACCGTTTCGTCCTTGTTTTGGGTGGTCTGAGGGTGGATTTATCTCTGGTTCTGCGACATTGTCGTTGAAGGAACATGTCTCTCAGAGGATGAAATTCATCAGATTCAATTTTTGAAAAGAGCCTGAAATACGTCCGATCGGCCACAGTCATGATGGGCTGAAACGTCACATCATCCTTGCCAATAATCCGAGATACCCGTCGTTCGAGGAGCACGAATTTATAACGAATACGTTTATACGAATATAACACCTCAAGAGAGGTAAGCTGGAACGCAAGGCAACGGTAGAACAACATGGAGTGGTCCAATAATGCAGAACGCAGTCGTAGAGTGTCATGGAGCGGTTCAATAATGCGGAACGCAGCGGTAGAGTGACAGGGAGTGGTTTAATAATGCTGAACGCAGCGGTAGAGTGGCATGGAGTGGTTCAATAATGCGGAACGCAGCGGAAGAGTGCCAGGGAGCGGTCCATTAATGCGGAACGCAGCGGTAGAGTGTCAGGGAGTGGTTTAATAATGCGGAACGCAGCGGTAGAGTGTCAGGGAGTGGTTTAATAATGCGGAACGCAGCGGTAGAGTGTCAGGGAGTGGTTTAATAATGCGGAACGCAGCGGTAGAGCGGCTTAGATATAATGAAACGGAATAGTTAGCATGGAGCAGAATGAATTGGTTGATCGGCATTGAACAATAGGACAAACAAAATATTAAATAGTTAATGTCAAGGAATATAGGTTTGTTGTATTCTTGTATATAGTCTTCAATTTAATGCTTTTAATTTGATAATTTGTACGCAATTGTTGGAAACCTTCACATTCTCGGTCAAAATGTGGTTATTCCAGCTAAGTTTAGGCATAATTTCTGTCTGCTCTTTGATGATAGGAGGAAAACCGAATCTTCAGCTTACCTATTTCCATAGGATTCATCAGTGGTTCCACACCGGGAGCAGTCAGACGTTTATGTACAGGCGTTGGATGCAGAGGTCCGTAGTCTCGGGGCCAGAACGGCCCGTGTCTGTCCCGCACAATCCCATAATGATCCCGATATTTCTTCCCCGGCAGTTCGGAGACATTGGAGCCGTCTGGAAGTCTTCCACTTCTCACCATCTCGAAGAATCCTTCTTTTGTAAAGTTGAGGTAGAGAAAGGCTTTTTCTTGATCTGTGAGAAGTCCGAAATTGCGCATTGCGTCCATTCCGACTCGCATATGAGAAAACGTCTCAATCTGATCATTGAAACGAACAGATTTTCCACCAAATTGACCACCGAAGGTGTAGTCGAAGTCCGGGGTAGTGGAATGACGACCGAATGGGTTGGAAGCAGCGTTCGTTAACCATTGTTCGAAGCGGTTGTTTGTGCGGATTGTCTCGGCTGAAACATAATGAAAATCAATGGTTATTGAAGTCGGAATGCATCATGGAGATGTAGTGTGGTCCGCAATCGTCGGAAATTTTCCCTCACTACGACACGAACACGACTGAGCTACTGTAACACGACACGACACGAACGCCAACTGAGCTAATGTGGCACCACACGACACGAACACGAACACGACTGAGCCATTGTGGCACGACACGACACGAGCATGACTCAACTTTTGTAGCACGACACGACACGAACGCCGACTGAGCTGATGTAGCACGACACGATACGAACACGACTCAGCCATTGTGGTACGACACGACATGAACCCTGACTCAGCTTCCGTAGCACGATACGACACGAACACGATGTCCAAATCACCTACGTTTAACACGAAATCTATTTTCCGACTTATTCATTTAATACGTAATGGCTAGAGGCGGGAGGCGCATAATGAATGAAAAGAAGACACACAAATCTCTCCCGAAATATATACGCCGGATCACAAATTTTTTAAGTAAAATGAAAATGCAACGTAAAATCTGCAAACGTTTCGCGTCCACACGCTTGGTCACTGCCCTACT
This sequence comes from Prostheceraeus crozeri, assembly GCA_907163375.1. Taxonomy (NCBI): domain Eukaryota; kingdom Metazoa; phylum Platyhelminthes; order Polycladida; family Euryleptidae; genus Prostheceraeus; species Prostheceraeus crozeri. The sequence goes on from CAJQUW010013018.1 coordinate 344,881, forward strand.
GTATTCATTTGAAACATATAATTCTGCTTCGAATAACAGTACATTGGCGGGCTCATCAAATTGAATTAATTAGATTAAAAGTTTAATTCTTACTGTCAAACTGCCACAGACATGTGGCCGATCTAATAAATAGCTATTTATCAAGCTTCTCTGGACTCAAAGGATATCGTCTCGCTTATAGCAAACTTTGCCGCTGAAAATGCAAGTTCATTTGCGGCGGAGGTGGTCGTGTTGGTAAAAATGGCTGTGGCTCCTTGCACATGTACTTCATATGTGAACAATGTATTGAGAAAACAACTACGCTTTTTGGGCGAGGATTTCAGTTGGCAAGCACAAATAGTGAACAATTGTCATGATGTTTCATTAGTCTCTCTTGAGTGTAGCATGTTGCCAAACCTATCACCGAGTGCTTATATTTATTAATTGAATGAGCAGACATTGATTCTGTTATAAATGTTTGTCATGGCTTTGTGTGATCGCACTTTGAGTGAATATTAAACAATAAGCCTATCTGTTTTCTGATAATGCTCAAAAGAGATCTAATTTCCATTTGCAGCCTGCTGTCAATATTCTTCTACTTGTTCATGCGCCATTTCATTGTCAGAGTGTCCACTAAAGGAACTCTAAGAAGGAAGTGATAAATTTTTAACCAGAAAATGTTATGAAAGTTCAATGACTATTAAGCTGATGAAATAAAATGCTTGATTAAGTTCGCTATGGATGTCCTTAGCCATTTTTATAATGAAAGCGCATGATATGCCATTTTATTTGTAATGTATAGAATTGCTATAGGTCTTGAAATGGCATACTCATCTTTCTTGGCAAACTTGATGCCACGGAACACTTTATGTATTCAACAAAGTTAAATTTTAGTTTTAATTGAAATGATCATAATACTTGGTGTTATATTACATTACTTCATTTAGCAATTAGTTCTCATATTTTGAGGCAAACAATGTAGTGGTGTTCTAACAGTAGAAAAAGAAATGTAAAGTATGGAAATGATAAATATTAGCAGGCAATGGACAAAATGGATGTCACAGCTAAAGGTTTAAATACTTGATATCATGATTGTTACTTCTACAAGAATATGCAGTGTGATTAAGTTAGATGTTGGAAATTGTGAAGTGCTAAGACATTATATTTTCCGTTTTGCAAACTTGGTTTCTTTTCTTTGAACTGCCACCCCTTTGGTTTTGTTTGTGCGTCTGATTGCTTAATTATTCCATGAAAATGATGATATTGCTTAGTGGAACAAAGGTTTTGCTGCAAAGCTTCATGATGGAGACTTATTTTAAAGTCAATAGCGATAAGTCAGGTAAAGCAACCGTAAACTGCGACTACTATCCATGAATGCCGAAGTACTAAAATAGCCGAATATGGCGGCTCAATTGCAGAAAATATTTTTATTAATCACTATGAGATATTGATTTTGAATTGCTGACATTAAGTGCATAGTACATGCATTGTCAGTGATTTTCTGCATTCATCACTAACTTTTCGAAATCTTTGAGTAATGAAGTATGCAACTATTTCATGCATGATTCGAGATTGCAATGTCACGCGTGAGTTGTATGTATTTTTAGATGCCTCATACTGATTCATACTGACTCATGCATGCATGCATACTTCACTCCGAATTAAACAAGAAAGTCACGATCCTCTTCACAAATTTGGAATTCTCAAATATATACATAAGACATCCGCAGTTCAGTGCAAAAATTCTGGTGCGGAAAAGCTTGGTAGCCTACTAAAGCAATAAGCTTCTGCCAAGTCGTATCTACATGAGGGAATAGAGATCAAAGTAAAACTCACACTGCCAGTCCTTTTATTAAATTTGCTTGAAAACTTGAATCAGATATTTTGAAGAAAGTAAATTTACTGGAAGTTTGTTGCATATAAAAGGCGGGAGTTGAACAAGAATGAATGAAATACACCGTCCTTTCTAGAATATAACCCGCAAGTTCAATGATTTGTTTTACACCTTGCACTGTGAGTGCGAGTTGTATTCGAGGGCGGCTTTGTAAAGAAATTTTCATAATTGTAGTGTTTTAGGTGATGAAAAGCAGAAAATAGTGTAAGATGAGGCGGAATGCGGAAGAGAAGAAATATAGAAAAAGAATTGGAAGAGACGAACTCGAGACGTAAGATTAGTTAGAAGGATGCTGAGTGACAATGCGGTGACCATTTTGTTTTTATTGATCGTGCTAGATTGATTTTTTGCAAGTATTAGTTGAACGATTATCGATTATATTATTTCCAGTCGCTTAGATGAGAACTGTAATAATCTTGTTAAAGATAACAGCAACAATGAAAATAGACTTCCTGATTAAACAGGCATCATTGACCTGTTGTTAGGAGATAATTTCAATTTTTTCTAAATAAAGTTTCGTAACACTGCACGAAGTTTGTTCAAAGTTTTTTCTCTAGCGAAAAATCACAGTAAAATGGACACATTAGACGGGCCTTCGGCGACCTGTGCGTTGCATCGATCGATGGTAACGGCCAAGATGCAGCAGCCGTGTGAAGCCTTTGTTCTAAGTTGTGAGTTATATTTAGAAATGTGTGACTATTGATTGTCAACTGTGAAGAGACATTGAAGTCTGGAAGTTCCTGTTTCCAGTTGATTATAGGTTTGAGATGTCACTGTTTTTTACTTCGGCTATTGTTGTGTCTCGAGTGTTGAACAGCTTATGAGTGAAGCCGACCGGAAAGTTCTAGATGTCGTCTGTCCCGTAATGCAGATCTCTGAGGTGGTTTTAAGATGACGAAGGTCTGAACCAAGGTCTCCCGGACACAGAGCGAGCACCCTACCACAAGATCACAGCGCAGGTTCACAGCGCCGGATTTAGTATCTAGTAACAAGAATGAAATGAAATAAACGATAGATCAAATTTCTGAAAGACGTGCGACTAGAACTCGAAACTAGGACTCCAGGGTAATGGTCCTGCAGCCAGAACGTGTTTCTGCAGGGAACGAGGCCGAAAGTGAGACTTTCACAGAATGTTGTACACCCTATGCCTACTACCAATCGGCACGTCTGCCGAGTTCTAGTGAGTTCCTCTTCTTGTCAGACAAGATCAAAGAAAAACACATGTAAATCCAATGGGACGCAGATTGCAGTTTTTGACTAAAATGAATTTTTGTATGTTTTCTTTGATAAAACGAAAAGTACTAAGCCCAGAGTCATAATTTTTGAAATGGAATGTCTTCAGATCATTCCCTATGATGTGCATGTGCTATTATCATGCTTCTGATAGACAATGTATGTGAGAATGTGGTTGAATATGGATAAAGTTGCTCAAAATATCCATGTTTGCCGACATTAAGAGGCTCGCCAAATCTAAATGTGTGTAGTTTTATAGACAGGGGTGCATGAAAATGAAAGGAAATGACCTGAAGACTTTCCATGTCAAAAATTATGACTCTGGGCTTAGTACGTTTCGTTTAGTTAGAGAAAACATACAAAATTTCATTTTAGCCAAAAACTGCAATCTGCGTCCCATTGGATTTACATGTGTTTTTCTTAGATCTTGTCTGACAAGAAGAGGAACTCACCAGAACTCGGCAGACGTGCCGATTCAAAGTAGGCATAGGGTGTACATCATTCTGTGAAAGTCTCACTTTCGGCCTTGTTCCCTGCAGAAACTCGTTCTGGCTGCCGGATTATAGCTAAATCTGCACTTTACCAAGTGAGCTATGAACCGCTTATATGGATAAAGCCCTCACCACCACACATCAGTTGCCATAGCAATTATGATTATAGCATTATCACATTGACCTTTACGGAGAGGGGAATTTCAACTTTGTCATTTCAATGACAGTTAGTTAACAGTGATATTATTGCTCAATGTTCCACGTTCAATCTCCCTTTTGATAAATAGAGAATGCAAACAAAAGAAAATGCATTAGCTACTAATAATGTCCATGACTCAGGCAATTTTTGCATTTTCAGTGCACCGAAAATGCGTCCACTCCAAAACGAGTCTTACGAGTCTAAATTACTTGACATCAATCATCTGTTGTGGACATTTCTATGGAAACACAGAACGCTCTGATCCTCTCATCTATTGTACATTTAATAGAAAATCGTTTGTGTTCCGGAACAAGTCAATTTTGTTCTGAAACATAATACTTTCCATTTCAAGAACTATCGTTCAACGACTACTTATGTTAATTTGATTTGAAACGTAAAATCCGTGAACTGTGAATCGACGTTACGTAATAATTTGCCAGCAATAGTTGTTTTAATAAATCTATCGAATCGCTTCGTTTATAGAGTTGCTTGTCTGTATGACTACTTTTCACCAAGAAATCGCCTGATAGCGTTCAACTTTGATATTAAGAATTGATACACCCTGACTGATTTGAAAGCAGAGAGAAATGGGACCAGTAACACTTCCGTTGAGAAATACCTTGATGTTAAGGTGAACGTTAATCATGATAGATTGCATTCCTCCGTTTTTCATAAAGTGGAACAATTTTCTTTTAATGTTAAAATATTTATTTTTCCGGAAAGTCTTCTTCCTCTTCATATCGGTGCGAATGCATTTGTCAGTCAAGTTTTAAGGTCTCTAAGAATTTGTTCTCATCTACAGTATGCCATTGTTGCAGTTAAAACTACTTTTGATATTTTCATGAAGCGTGGTTAAAAAGCTTATAAACTGATCAAGTGTATGGAGAGATTGTTAAATATGTATATTTTTTGTTTATTCAAGTTTGGTTTGCATTCTGCCAAGAGTTGTCTATCCTGCTTTTTTTGGTTAGATTTGTAATCAATAGTGTTACTGTGTATGGGGTCCGCCAGCTAGGGTTTGAGCTTACAAGACGTTTAAGGACCCGAAACACGACCTAGCTGGTCATCTTGCCGATGAGCCCCTTATTTTTGATTTTTGTTAGCCTTTCTGGACTGTTCACGTCTCTCTTGTATATTTAGTTTTATTTTTCTGTGCGCCTAATGTTTTATTTTCTATATGCAGCAGTGTACAGGTATCTTACCCGTTGACCGGCGTGAACGCCTATCAGTCCTTTTTAGGACTAGCATTATTAACTATTGTATATATATATATATATATATAATCTGTGTTATTTGGGAGAACAAAATATTGTTTTTTAATTCAGACAAACATTTAATAACTATAAACAGCGAAAACAAATTTATTTACAAGCAGACGAATTTTAAATTTCGATCTCATAAGAATTGTTCTAATGACATCAGATTTAACAAGAAACAAAATCACTTTCATAGAAGAAACCAGAACTCTAACATGATCTGCAAACAATTATGCCGTAATTGGAGAATACCGGAACGAGATCAAGGAGATTGGAGAAAATCAGAGGAATATAGTGCTCTCTATATGAATAACTTTAATAGATCGCATTATTTTGATAGGAAAGCAGCCTTCTATGATCAAAAGATATTTCCTAGAACATTTTACTAACAGAACATTCCTAACAACATTATATATGCATCTCTATGTAAACATTAGACATGATATGAACTTGTGCTGTATTTCAAAAATATAATCATTAATCCCTTGAGAAGTCCACGAAAAGGACTGAAACCGGTCGGGATTTATATCCTTAGTTTTGATTGCCTTCCTTCGGGTTATTATTTTCATATATATATATATATATATATATATATTCATCATTCTGTATAATTATCTTTTAAGTACACTAACATTAATTTTTTTCTTGATAATTTGATAATATGCTCGATCAGCACACTCCAAACAATACCAAAGTAATTTGTAAGTAAAGTAACTCGCTTTATGATGATTTTATTAGTCATATGGCTCATGCTATTTTGCATCACCAGCTAAGTGCATAGGGAATTGATATCATTGAGAGCAGTTTTGTTACCGAATGAGTGAATAATATTGTAAGCACAATGCTTCTATAATGAGATGAGGATATCACCTTCACCCTGACTGGGATGCGGGCCACCTAGGACAAGGGTAATAACGTTGAGCAAGAATAAGAAGGCTTAGCGCAAATCACAAATTTCAGACGATGGAACATCGTTGATGCATCCTCGCTCTTAGAGTGTGAGGCTATAATGAGTACGCATAAAGATACTATTTTGAATTCTTTTGCTGATTAAGATTAGATTAACATTAAATTAAGTACACCCCCTACGTAAAGTCTATCTGTGCTTTCGTCGGATTTTGGTAGAGACAGATTCTGAAAAAATACGTAGATACAACACAATTGATGCATAGGGTTTGGTCTATTAACAATATTTTACGCTTGTGATTCCCAATATCATTCTGTATTTACTGTAGAAAAAACAACTTTACTTGATTGCTTCATTATGAATTCTCATTATCATGCATATTGTGTGTTATTTGTGCAGCATTCATGTAAACATCGAATTCAATAAGGCATATTCGACTCGTTGCCCTTCCTGCGGTTAATATATGAAAAATAGACTGGGCATTTACCAAAACTTGCGTAAATACGATGTAAGGTCAACCATACAAAACTACGTCATTATTACAACAATTAATTGCGTAAATAGTACATAAATACGTCGCAAACTGCTTGCTCTCATCATGCAAAACTGGTTTGACTTCCATCATTGTATCAGCGTTGATCTCTAAACGTAAAATGACTCACTCCGTAGCCATGTTAACATCTTTTTGTCCCGAAAATCACCTTATCTCCAATTCATGTCTTCAAGTATTCTCTTGGCTCAACCATTTACATCATGAATCCACTTGAAACACGCAACGCCTATATTTTTCATTTACATACCCTTAACCTTGCAATGTCTTGACAACACTCACGGAAGCAACGAAACTGGCTGGTGCTCCGTTAGAATCATTTCTCAGCTTGAAATATTCTCCTAACCAGCATACAATAGTTGAATCAGATTGCTATGAGGAACTAAAAAGAAGCCTGATAAGAATATTTGTAAGCATCATCAGCTAAGATTGACAGAATAATAAAATAATGATGTGAATATTAATGTTGTACAATCAAACATAAGCCTATACGTGTACATAGCAACATCTTCACTGCATTTCTTTGAAGAAAAGCTACCTTTGCATAAGAGACGCTTTAAATTGTAGGAGATCCGATTTCTATGATCAAATGGACACATTAAAGCCAAAGCAAATCAAATTATTATCGCTTTACATAATGCAATGCAATAAACGAGCATTGATGCATAGAAACAGGCAGAATAAGTGGATAGCATTACTAGATGCCCATAATGTTGACAAACAAAGGTAGGACATAGACTGAGTACGACAACAGTTGTCTAATTCAGTTTCAGGAAAATCGACATGAACCGGCCAAAATTTGATTAAATCAGCACGAATGCTGTGCTGTATTTCAAGTGAGTGTCATGATGTGATGTTATTTTCTGAAATTAGACGATTGTTTCAATAGTTAGATGTTGAACGATTATATGTTTATATTGTTTAAATATCAGCAAACATGTGGTGGCCGGTCCTTCAAACTTATTAATATGTCCAAATATGTTTGGTGTGCGCGTTTAAATAAATAGTATGGAAATAAAGAATCAAAGGATGATATTTTGACATTGGATAAATTGACCTTTGACTAATACATAAAGCTAGGCCTATATCTAAAAATGTGAAGAACAGGCAGCGGCAAGACATTTGATATGAAGTGCATATATCGACATATCGAAGTTCAGCCTTAAATTTCAGTTAGTTCCTTAGTAAATTGAAATGCATGACAAAAGATTGTAAAGCAAAATGTAAGAAGTGTCAAAATGCGTGTCATGCATAAAAATCTGTTTTAAAATTATTTCATCCCTTCGTTTGTCCAATTTTAGTGGCAAAAACCGATTTTGAATTTTGATTATCTTATTTGGAGTAATAATTTGATGAGGGACGAGGGACGTCTTATGTAAAATCAGTAGAGTGGATCGTCTATTCTACATCGGATATGGCAAACATGACATGAGTACAGATGGTTGTAATAAAATCAGGTTTTTTCAGAGCGTTTTATGCATGGATGGCTAGAGTATATGAATGTATATGGATGGCTAGTACTCTGGTCTGACCTGCTTGACAATAGGGCGAATAAATGCTGAATATTGCAAATTTGAATTGACATCTTATTATTCCTCAGTATCAATGAATTTCGGAATTTACTATGAGAAATAGAGTCACTGAACAGTTCCGCCGTGTTTTTGGATGAAAAGAATTCAGTTAGAAAAATACGGATTAGCTGCATGCGTACATTCTTTCTGTAAATGTGACTTAAATGGAAATGCTCCATGTTTTGAGTTTATTGACATTATGATGATAGACAGAAATGTCATTTGTTAAAATCATGGCAGTTTCAAAAAACATCTGACTTTCAAAATACTGGAAATTTATATATTGGAATAAATTGTATATTTATTATTATTGACATTATCGAATCTTGACTATCCTAGCCATCCATGATTTTATAAAACAACACAAGTTCAACAAGAACTCTTCGTCTACTGATATACTCAATGCCAAAAAAGGAAACTCCTTAGATTTACGGATTATTTACGCTTAATATGTTTTCATAGATTAGTTTAATGTTAAAATTATAAAGAGATGCCATGAAACGACCGCTTCTGCGTTATCGGAAACTTGGTATATCAAGAAATTGAGTCCAAAAATGAAGCGAAAAATCTACACATATGAAGCGATAATCTACACATCTTGCGATAGTTTTATCACAAAAATGAGTAAAAAGTAAATTTTGCAACAAAATCGCTAATTCACTAGATAGTGTTTTGATAATACGAGGGGCGTACCAAAAGTTCGTGACGTTTGTTTCTCTTATCTATAGACGTCAATTTTGGCGCAAGTGCATATCTAAATATTCTTTCTTATAGTTCTGATAATTGCTTTTCACAAGAAAAACATTTAACTTCTATTTGTACAAATTTTCGATCTGGTCACCTTAGATTTCAATACAATATCCCGAATGAAGCTTTCGGTGCTCTCTTTATCTCTTTCACCATTGAATCGAATACCCCCGATTGCCTATTTCATCGGACCGATGAGATGAAAGTCACTAGAGGTCAAGTCAGGGGAATATCAGACTGGATCAGCTGCCAAAACCATCTCTTTTTTTCTTCGCTGGCTTGACTGGATGGATGGCCACAGCGCGCATAGCAAGCGACGGTCCCGTAGGGTTGGAAATCCATGCTTTCTGTTTGTCAGGTCTGCCACGTCAATATAATTTAATATATAATTGTCATGATAAACAGATTTACTTATATTTTTGAAAACAATCTGGGGTTGTTATGGGACACAGGTATGCATGAGTTCGATAACCCATTGTCACATCTGTGATAGGTTATGCGAGCTGTATTTCGTTTAGGTTGCAGCATGGCTGAAAGGGTTGTTAGCAGATTGACAGAGACCAATAAATATCTATTGACCGAGGGCGCAGCCCGAGGCCAATAGATATCTATTGATCGCGATTGATTTGGTTTTTAGCAACCCATAATGCATGATTTTGTAAGGCTTTCTATGTCCACAGGTTAATAAGTTCCACGAAGCAGGTAATTATTTTCCTGGTTGGAAATTATTAACCTGGTGCAGACTTCTATGAAAAAGCCATGCATTATAACAGATAATGCATAGATTTCTTCGGTCATTATTTGTCATAATAACCTCGAGCCTTCGACTCTCGGTAATTATAGCAATAATGACCTCAAATCTATGCATTATCTATTACTTTCAGCCATGCTGCAACTTATTGAAAGCATAGTAATTACTCAAGCATGCGACTCGACAAGATCTCTATGCAAAGTGATGCAGAGATCCACAGACACTTTCCGTTACTTTAAATTTCAAAATCATTTCATCATTGTGTATTAGCATAACGACTTACTGCTTCCATCGAAATTTCATTTATGATTGGTCTAATCTAAGACTTAAATTCCCCGATTACTTTGTCACCAGTAGTAAGAAAGTGACAAACACCAGATAGCGCAAGATGGCCGCCATCGCTGACTCCCCCCCCTCCCCCTCCCCTCCCCCTCCCCTCCCCCTCCCCTCCCCCTCCCCCTCCCCTCCCCCCCTCCCCCCCCTCTGGAACGGCAGAGTGTCGTGGTCGGCCGCCGTGGTGCTTTGGGTCTGAGTGTCGTGGTGGACTTGGGCGACCGCCAGGATTAGTCTTGAGGCTATAGTGTGTGATGTTTTTCGTGCTGAATGTTGGGTTGTAAAATGGGTTGTTTCGAGTGGAAGGAGTGGTCGGATGAGAAAACGGAGGTCGGATTCGTGTTCAGCGTGAAATTCTGCATCGGTAGGGTGAGTTTCAAGGCAATCGGTGAGAAAAAATTTTCAACATTTTTCGAAAAACGACAGAGTTAGAATTTGGGACGTTTTGGTGTGTAGCGTCCAAACGAAGCATCGGATGAGAAAACGGAGGCCAGATTCGGAATCTACGTGAAATTTTGGGTTAGGAAGGATGTTTCCAGCGAAATCGGAGAGAAAAAATTTTCACTGACGTCCCCCCCCTCTGGACAGCTTGCTTCGATTTTGGCTTCTAGTGGACGGATTTTGTCGTGCGATAGCTCGTTTGAAAGCTAAGAGTGAGACAAATTCAGTGAAAGAATCGGCTTGTTCCTATCTGTCTTCGTTTAGATGTGAGACGCCATTTAAGATTTTGGGACATTGGCGAAAAACGACAGAGTTAGAATTTGGGACGTTTTGGGCTCTAGCTTCAAAACGAAGGCTCGGATGGGTAAACGGATTTCAGATTTGGAATCAGCGTGAAATTCTCTATCTGTATGGTGAGTTTCAAGTCAATCGGAGAGAAAAAATTTTCAACATTTTTCGAAAAAACGACAGAGTTAGAGTTTGGGACGTTTTGGTGTGTAGCGCCCAAACGAAGCATCGGATGAGAAAACGGAGGCCAGATTCGGAATCTACGTGAAATTTTGGGTTAGGAAGGATGTTTCCAGCGAAATCGGAGAGAAAAAATTTTCACTGACGTCCCCCCCCCCTCTGGACAGCTTGCTTCGATTTTGGCTTCCAGTGGATGGATTTTGTCGTGCGATAGCTCGTTTGAAAGCTAAGAGTGAGACAAGTTCAGTGAAAGAATCGGCTTGTTCCTATCTGTCTTCGTTCAAAAGTTAGAGCGGTTACAAGATTTTAGGTCGGAGCTCGCTTACCTGAAAAAATCCTAAGTGTCAGAGTGACTTTGTATGGGTAAAATTTTGAAAATTTTCCAAAGTGTGGAATTTCGACCTGGGACCGTCACCAAAACATTTTTCATCAAATTCTGAAATTTCACTGACCTCCCCCCCCCTCTGGACAGCTTGCTTCGATTTTGGCTTCCAGTGGATGGATTTTGTCGTGCGATAGCTCGTTTGAAAGCTAAGAGTGAGACAAGTTCAGTGAAAGAATCGGCTTGTTCCTATCTGTCTTCGTTTAGATGTGAGACGCCATTTAAGATTTTGGGACATTGGCGAAAAACGACAGAGTTAGAATTTGGGACGTTTTGGGCTGTAGCTTCAAAACGAAGGCTCGGATGGGTAAACGGATTTCAGATTTGGAATCAGCGTCAAATTCTTTATCTGTATGGTGAGTTTCATGTCAATCGGAGAGTTTCAAGTCAATCGGAGAGAAAAATTTTCAACATTTTTCGGAAAAACGACAGAGTTAGAATTTTTGCGATGGCTGCCTACTGTAGAGCCAAAACGAAGCATCGGATGGGAAAACGGAGGCCAGATTCGGATTCAGCGTCAAATTCTACATGGAAATGGTGTATTTCTAGCTCAATCGGAGCACTAGAACCGGAGATAGACGGGATTTTTAGTGTTTGGATGATGGGTATTACGTCATCAGCTGATCGTCACACACTATATAAGCTGGGAACCGACGGAGACTTGTCATTTAGAGGAGAACGATTGTCAGAGGTAGGTCGTCTCTCTGAGCTCCGATGATAGCTTCGGACATTCCAAATTCCAAGTTTCTGTAAGAAACCGACTTAGAAAATTTCATTGCTGATATCAGCTAAGCCGTCAGACTTAGAGGTTCGCCAGGAGATGGCCTTCGTCTCCAGGCCATAAAAGACTCCAAAACTTTAAAGGCTCGTAACTTTGCTTCTACAAGTCCGTTTGACTTGATTCAAAAAAGGTTCGGTCGCTATTGACCTGCCCTAAGTGATGGACTACTTATAAAATTTTATAAGTAGTGCTAAAAAGTTGAAAATTTTAAATTCACTAGTTTTGGAGGTTTTCTGGGGTTTTCGACCCTGCTGAAGTCAATGAAAGCATTTTTAATGATGTCTGAGCCAGTCTTCTCATGGTATAAGCGGCTTTTCACTGAAAGCGAGCAAGACATGGAGAGTTTTGCTGTAATATTCCACTGACAGGGTGTTCCTTCGGGACGGCGGACGATGCCGTAGTGATAAGTGTGGCAAGGGAATGTGTCATATTTAAGACCGTAACCGCTGGGGCAACTCATGTTGGGCATTTGACACAGCTCTCAACGTAGCACTTTGAACGCCAATCGGTTGAGTCTTAGCTATCTTGTCATGGGTGGCCTCTAAACATCTCCATTGCAAAACGCTGGTGAATCAAGCACTCTACGGCTTGCTATCAAGCAGATCAAAGCAACAACTTGGGATGTTTCCTCAAGGTTTTCAAGTATGCTGAGTTCAAATCTGCTATCAGATTTCAAATTTAACTAAGTCTAAGGCAGCTTTGAGGGGTTAGATCCCAGCTACTGTTCACTACCTTTGACTCGGCGTTCCTGTTACCACTTCGGGGCAGTGACAATGATGTCTTCAGCTGTAAATAGCGGGTATCGGGGAAGATCTCTCACTTCCCTAGTGATCAGTACAAGGCCTTCGGGCTGTCGACGGGATCGAGTGCCACTCACTACACTCAAATCTATCATTCCTCACTAAGTGTAAAAATCATTGTTTTCCGTTTTTCGCTTCAGAAATGCCGAAATACAATAATATGAAGACCAGTTTCAAACTGTGTCAATGCCGGAAGGTATTCCGAGCTGACGCCTTCAAAAAGCACGCTTGTACTAACAAGAAACAGATAGGGGTCGCTCGCTACTATTGCGGAGTCCACAAAGTCAGTCGCTTAAGTGAGCGGCTGGAGGATTGGCACTCACAACACAGCGAGTGTCAAACAGGCGAAGTAGGCGAAGAAGAACGGAGTTCACTCTTCGCCACTGAGCTCCGTTCTTTAGAGCTACAATCTGCCAACGAGCAAGAACGGAGTTCACTCTTCACCACTGAGGCCACTGAGCTACAATCCGCCATTGAAGCGATTGCCGCTGTATCCTCGCTTAGTAGCGAGAGTTCGCTGACCAGCAGCGATAGTGAGGAGGAGGAGGGAGAGCTACAGTCGCAACTTATCAAGGACGTCGACCTCGATCGCGAGACCCCTACAGCCGTAACTGTGAGTGGAATTGCAACACAATGTCGCAATTTTGTCAAGCGCCCGCCGGTGATCGCCGAACGGGATAGATTAAAGAAAGAGGCGGAGAAGTTGAAGGAGGAGGCCTTCTCATACAAGGCAAAGTATGAGGACCTAAAGAACGTGGCCGGAGAGATGAAGAAGGTGAAGGAGAGATTAAGCGAGCGGGATGGCGAGTTGGAGCAGGAGAGGCTCAAGACTCTCGAGGGGAAAGCCAGAGAAGAGGCTTTGCTAGCAGAGAGGGAAAGTAGGGAGAAGGAGATACGAAGGTTGAAGGAGGAAGTGGAGAGACTCCGTGTGCAGATGGCTAAGGTTGTCGAGACGAACCACGAGCTGCACCGTTCGGCGCAGCTGGTGGATCGCGATCGAAGGGTGCGTTCCAGTCGTCTGCACATCCCTATTAGAAAGGGGAGAGTAGCAGAAACTCCTCTCTTGTACGAGCGTGGAAGAGGGGAGAAATGCTACTCTCGGGTGAAGAAAGGGGTGGAGTGTCTACACTTCACCTTCGATCATCGTGATCCGATCTCGAATTTCCTTTATGAGGAAGCGTCCGAGAAGATCTGTAAGTAAAAATTACTAAATTGATATGTAAGATGATAACTCACTACTTCCTTCTTTACAGACATCCAAGAGAAGCGACCACCCGCCCCGTTGCCGGAGCCGCAGTCGAAACAACAAGCCTGAGTCCCTACCACACACCCCGAGAACGAACCATCGGCTCTCTTAAGGGCCACCATGGGGCAAGACATGATAGAACCTCCTCGCGGTTTGCCCTGGGCAGTCTTCGGACTGGCGAATACTATCATTAAGTTGAATCTGCTATCAGTCAACTTGAACGTCGCAAATGAAGTTCGGTGTAATACTTCCTTTCGACGGGCGTTCCTGTAAAGGGCGGCGGTGAAACCCGTAGCTATGTATACCGCAAGGGACATTCGGCAATGGTCAATCTTGTTAAACCTCTCTGCGTCATGTTTGCAAGTGATTGCCTCTGTCTCAACGTAGTATGCATTCGCGCCAGGGCGACATTTAGCCAACTGTCGAAGGTTGCCTAAAACTTTCCATTGCATACGTTATGAGAACCATGAGTTCTACCTGTCTCTATCAATGAGACGAATTGATGAATGGAATGAAATGGGAGGACACTCACGCGCCACACGCAACATAACACACTTCTCTCTTCCGTAGTCTAACAAGCTCTTTACACATGGATCGCAGTCGATTGCTATCCCTGTATCAGAAGTGTAAGCTATCTTAATTTATTTGACACTATTTCAACTACCATCATCGCCCATATGAAATGTTATAAGATTTACAAGTTAGACTAAGCGTGCTACTATTTCCAAATGAAAAAGTATACATGGTTAAATCATCCACTGAAGCCCCATTCAAGTAAGTCAGTATGAAAGCAAATATAATACGAAATAAACATTTATTATGGCATGTATTTCAAAAGGTCTTCATCGTCAATATCGTCCCAGAGTCTGGCTTCACATAGATAACAAAAACAGTTCAGTTGCTTTAATCGTTCTTCCACTGCAAGCCTCACTTTATCAATATACTCCCACTCTGCCATAGTTCGTGGCTGGGAGTTAGGGGTGTACCACTCCCATAATTGGTGGAGGAATTTCGTGCTGGTGATCTCCATCACATCGTCAGTATCGTACTGGAGATACTTCCACCTCACGCCTGTTAAGTCGGGACACTCCTTCTCACATACACTCTCCTCTTCCTCGTCCGCTGGTAATGATAACTTTCGTATATTGTCCAGTCGGTACACCTTCTCCACCTTCGCCTTTCTTGGTGCATTTGGTGTAACGAGCACCTTTGCTGATGTGCATGGAGAGGAGAACTCCAATGCGGTATTTGGCGTTGTTGGAGGACTTGTCATGTTGTCTTTGAAATGCTGACTTTGAATAATGATAACTTTAACATTTTTCTAATTCTAAAGTATACACAAGCAGCCAATCAGAATGAACATCCAATGAATGAAGAGAATGAAAGTATATAAGCAAAGTGACATTCATATCATTTCATTTAATCTGTGAATCATACAAGTGACGAACGCACGATCTCTCTCTTTGACTATTATTCTGTCTGATCATATTTCATTAAAATGGTAAGTTAAAGATTTCCTCTCTCATCTCCCTCAAACGTGTGACTAATAGCATCTTCCTCAATTTCAGGCATCAACTTCATCACCAACGCCCTCTCTTCTCGAGGAAAGTTTAGAGTTATTGAGTCAAGGTAGGTTGTAACACTACACTGAGGCTTGAACAGAGATGATAGAATGATTTCTCTTTCAGGTGATGCGAGTTCCAGCTCAGAACTGTCGCGATATGGCAACGAGTGGGAATGTGCTGACTGTGGGCACATCTTCACGAGGAAATGGGATCTCACCCGACACATCAAGCGAGGTGTTTGTCGACCTAAGCCGGCATCAATCTCCGAAGGTAGGGATGATTCTGTTAACGATGTCTCCTTTTCTTGCGACTTGTGCATTCAGTCTTTCGAGACACGTTTTGAACTATCTTCGCACAGACTTCAACATACACACACGAACGATACCTACACCAACGGTACCTCCTCTATCCGACTCACTGAGGTGTCCATAAATAATTTAGTGAGGAACTACCAGATGGACTCCTCAGAAACCATTGCTAACTTTGAGGAATGGTTTCATCAAAATTCATCATTGATAGAAGCGCTCTTCAACAATTTAGACAATTTTAGGATGAAGGCGCTCATCTATCTTAAAATAAAATATGTAAAAATCGACCACCATACTGGACAAATAATAGAGAGGTTAGAGTTTCACATACCCTCCTCTCCTGCAACCGAGGTTGTAGACTATGAGTCTTGGATAAATTTTCACATCCAAGGATTAAAATTAAATATTGATAAATTTAACGAGCGCGATAGCGGTCTCATTTTTGACGGCATTGAGTCCGCCTTATTTAAAATCAGTCTATTAGGAAATCATAGTGGTCGAGGCTCCTTTAAACTTCCAAAAAATTTAAAAAACAAAACAGCAGTCATCAATGTCGATTGCGAATCGCAATGTTTTAAATATGCTGTCCTCTCCATTCTCCACTATAATGACATCAATGCGAATCGAAATCGCACATATAGCTATAGGCAGTGGGAGAATGAATTAAACTTCGATGACTGTAATAGTGACGATATGAAAATTAAAGATATAGAAAAATTTGAAAAATTGAACAACATTAAAATAGTTCTCCATGTTTGGGAAAAAGGATTGAAGGGTGTGCGCTACAACTCGCGTTCGAGTTGTTATGAACGTACAGTAAACCTGTTATTAGTAAAACAGGATGATAGTGAGGAATGGCACTACTGCGGTATTCCCAAAATCTCTCGCTTATACCACCACTTAGAAAACTAGAGTAGAGAGTTATATTACTGCGACAGATGTATTCGCCACTTTAGGAGGAAAACTAAATTTGAAACTCATTATGAGTGGTGTAAGCGAGGTAAACTGCAAATGGAACGCATGCCCAAAGATAAGGAGTTTTCATATAGAGAGAATGGTGATGAACTAAGTCCTCTTCGTGTCATCTATGCTGACATCGAATGCTATATCGATGATAACATCCATCGACCAGCAGCCATTTCCTGCTATGAAGTATGGCATGATCACTTTAGGAGTAGGCAAAATAAAATGCGCGTCTGGCAAGGTGAGGATTGTATTTACCAATTCCTACAATTCCTCGAACAGGCTGTAAAATTTCAACAAAAGTATGATGGTGAACTCTATCGCAGATCATTGCATATGACAGCAGATGATCAAGCAAAATTTGATAGTTGCAACGTTTGCCCCAAATGTAGGAAAACATTTGACGATGATAAGATTAAGAAAGTGCGCGACCATGATCACATCACTGGTAAATTTAGAAACGCACTCTGTTCAAAATGTAATTTTTCGCTGAGGATGAAGCGGCGTACATTACCCGTCATTTTCCATAATTTCAAGGGCTACGACAGCCATATGATAATAAAAGGAGGTTTAGGTCAAATGAAAGAGTGGAAGCTTGATGTAATAGCGCAAACGAGAGAGAAGTTTATGGCCATGACAGCAAAAGTGCCTGTCGATAAAACTAAAGAAAATAAGACGGTCTATTTTGATATAAAATTTTTAGATTCCTACCAATTTATGACTGCATCACTGGCCTCTCTCGTGCAAAATCTAAAGTCTCTTCCACTAACACAAAATCTTAAGAAACAATACCCAAATCTAACCGATGAAGTCATCACACGGAAAGGAGTCTTTCCATATGCATATTTTGATGCAATTAGTAAACTCGGCGAGACTTCTCTTCCGCCCATAGATAAATTTAAAAATGATTTGACCGGTGCAGAATGTAAGACCGAAGATTATGATCATGCACAAGATGCATGGATAAAATTTGACTGCCATACATTTGGTGAATATATGATTGCCTACCTTAAGTTAGATGTATTTTTGCTGGCTGATGTATTTCAGGAGTTTCGACGAGTGGCATTAGAAGAAGATAAGTTAGATCCCGTCCACTTTGTCAGTCTGCCAGCCATGTCATTTAAGTCTGCTTTTAAAATGACTGGTGAGACCATTCATCTCTTACAAGATCCAGAGATGTATAATTTATTTGAGCGAGGAATTCGCGGTGGTCTCACATTTGTAAATAAACATAGGTTAAAATCAAAAATAGTAGGCAATGACCAGACTCATCTGAAGTATTATGACCAAAATAATTTGTATGGTAGTTCATTATCCAAACCGCTACTTCACTCTGAGTTTAGCTGGTTAGATGATAGTGAAATTCAACATTTCTCCAACCCTTCCAACATACTAGCAATTCCAGATGAAGGTGATTGGGGATATTATTTTGAGATAGATCTAATCTATCCAAATAATATTAAACATAAAACCGTGGATTTTCCACTCGCACCCGAATCAGGTGAAGTGACCAAAGATATGTTTTCCGACTTTATGAAACAATTTCATAAAGATTTAGAATCATGCGGTCAACCCGACTATAAGCCTTGCCGCAAACTTTTACTCACCCAGTATGATAAAGAAAACTATCTAGTCCACTTTAGCATCTTAAAATTTTATTTAGAAATGGGTATGATTTTAAAAAGAGTTCACCGCATTATTAAATTTAGACAGAAAGCCTTCCTCAAACCATATATTGATAGCAACAGCCAGAAACGTGCACTAGCCCAAAATAATTTTGAAAAAGATTTTTATAAATATAAGAACAACAGTCTATTTGGTAAGACGATGGAGGATGTTAGAAAGCGCGTAAACTACAAACTAGTTAATGATGATCAAAAGTATCACAAATTGGTCTCATCACCTCTATTCATCGATAGAGACATTATCGATGAGGACCTTATAGGTGTTAAAATGATAAAATCTGAAGTTGAGTTGTGCAAACCCATCTATATTGGTCAAGCTGTACTAGATTACTCTAAGCTTGAAATGTACCAACTCTTTTATAAAATACTAAAACCATGTCCTCTCGTAAAAGAGGTTCGTTTGTTGGGTGGTGATACAGATAGTTTCTTCTTAGGTATTACCACTCAAAAAGATTTAAATTTCAATGAAGTAGGAAAATCTTTAGAAAGATATTTTGATACATCAAATTATCCTGCTGATCATCCACTCTACTCCATCAAAAATAAGGCAAAACTTGGCTGCTTTAAGGATGAGACAGCAGGGAAGGAGATAGCTGAAATGATTCTCCTCCGTCCAAAAATGTACAGTATGAAATTAAAGGATAGCGACGATAGCATTAAGCGCGCTAAAGGCATATCAAAATCCATTGTGCAAAATATGAAACATAAGAATTTCAGGAAAGCCTATAGAAATAAAAATATAACGTTTGTCAATATGACAATCTTAAAATCTAAGTCGCATGAGATCAAAACTCATACTTTTAGGAAACGGGCGCTTTCAGCATGGGAGGATAAGAGGTGCTGGCTAGAACACAACATATCTCTTCCACATGGACATCCTGACACAAACATACCACCACCCAAAAGAATTAAACTCACACTACCACATTCAGGAGACGTCTTAGCATAATCATCCTTAACTTAGTATTTTGATGTTGATTTCTGTAGATAAACATTGTTGTTTTATGTATCGCATGAGATTGTTTTTTCCTTGTGAATATGTGTCCACATCTGTACATTCCCCATGTGATGACTTTTCCACTGAAAGACATTTTTCCTATCCCTGTATATTTCCACCCTTCACGAAGTAAAAAGACTTTTTGTATATAACAATGTTTATTGAAGTGCGCTCATGTATATATTTTCAGTGGATGTTGTATAAAGTCTATTGCTTCACATTCATGTACATATTTCAATAAATGTTGTATAAAGACTTCACTTTGTTTTCCGAAACACTAACGTTATGAGGGATTTAGTATCTTTCACATGGATGCACTCTTGTAAACCATTGGTAATTTTGATAGCAATAGAGGGTATAGTTTGTTTGACGACGGGATGATAGAAAATAGATTCAAACATCTTCTCGACTATTCCATATGAAGCGTCTTTATCATGAATGAAATCACGTAAAATGTATTCTTTTTTCTCACCAACAGAAATAGGTAGAATCAAATCACTTTGAATGTAAAGGTGCTGTTCATGTTTATCAAGTGTCATTGGTGTTTCTATACCAATCGTATGCGCAGCAGCAAACACAGTTTGTAGCATTGAAAAACCAAAGAGTTTTTTCAAATTTTTACTCAATTGACATTGAATGTCATCACCCAGTTTCAGAACAACGCGTTGATTTTCAATTGAAAACGAAATGTGGTGTGTCTTTGCATCATATTTACTTTTCATCACATGCTTCAACTTCTGTTGTATATAAGGATTTACTACATGAATGAAGCTTTCAACTGTATGATATAGACGCGGCATTATATTGATAGCAACTTTAGATTCTTTATAAGACTGGTAAATTTTCTTGATGCGATCGCCATAGATGTCCACCCACCATTCATCATTAACTGAATCAGCTTTAGTGTGATATTCATGAGAACCATACACCACACCGCTTCCAATAATAGGCGTATAATGTCTTACAAAATGACGCAAGGTTGGAGAGAAATAAACTGTAAGTTTGTCATTATATTTCTGAATAACCAACTTATTTTTGTCCGCCATAATTTTCTCTCCATACTTCTTACCCACAGTCTCATTCCATCGTTTTACTAACTCAATAAGTGATAAAGGTTGAACACCACGCTTTTTCAAAATGATGCGTTCTTCGCATTCTACAACATCTTCATCAAATATTTTAAATCTATAATGAAATTTGTTGATTCGAGTTGAATAAACTTTTTTAACATTTGCAGTAGCAATTGACGTTAGATGTAGTCCATGACCAAAACCAAGATGTGGATAGAATTCACTATCCAACCTCAGCGTAAGACCTTTAGTAAAAGAATGAAAGCGGAGGAACTGTCTCCCACTCCAATGATAGATAGTAAACTCATAAGCTTTCTGATTTTTATTCTTCATGATGGAAGTATTACCACTGTTGAATGCCTTAATAATTTTCTCATTCCCAAATGGCTCATAAGAATCTGATTTTATCTGAATCCATTCATAGTTCCACTTTCCATCTGATGTTAAATTGTATGGGAACTGAAATGCATTATTCATCGTTATTCCATCATGGGTGCGAGGAGTCAATATCATTTCTTCCAAATCATTCACATTCTGAATATTGCTATCATAGCAAATACTAGAAACGCCAACTTCCCATTCACCTTCTAAATGCAGTGGCCGATTTAATTCTACTCGATAGTCTGATGGTTTATTTTTGGGAAATTTATTCATAGAAGCATTACTGGGCAAGTAGATTAGAAACGAGTCCTTATTTTCACTTTCCATATTATTCACATTGGAAAAATATATTAGCATACTTTTGCATTAACTCTTCATTCGGAAATGGAGTGTAATACTTGTCACAGCATCTTTATGAAAAGGAATCAACGCACCAGCATCATCATAAATGGCAATATCAATTTGTGGGATGTAGTTTGATTTCAGCTTTGTATAATGCACTTTCTTGAAAGTATGCTCAGATAAAATACTGCAGCTTTTTGGCTGGTATGGTATCATTGCTAGCAATGGAGCTTCAACATCTCCCACACGTACATCTTCACCAATATTGGAATATATCTGAAAATAGTTAATACGACGCGATAGCGACATGTCTGCGCTAGCTTTGGTTACAGTACCACTTTTAAAGATATTTTGATCAAAACCCAAAATGTCCATTAGAGTTTTATCCATAATTAGTTCAATACCTTTTCCATTTATAGTGAGAGACAAAGTACCTTCTTTTTCAGAAAATGAAATATGTTGCTCATTAATCACTTCATTTAAATAATCTACAACCAATTTAACCGAAGTAATAATGCGAGGCATCAACACTCTTGTTTCATGTAAGAAACCACCAAAAGGCTCTACACACTTTCTGTATAAAGATACGGCCCATTCTGTATCAAATTGATTTGACCTTTCACATGGTAAATGTTGCATATCAGATTTTCCATGAACAGCTGCAGAACGATGTCGTAAGAACTGATGAAAATCTTTTGAACAAACTAATACTAGATTATCATCATTTAATTTGCTTATTGCAATATGATTAGATGATTTAATATAAGTCAATGTTGCCACTTGTTTGTCATCAACTCGAAGGAGATAATTAAATTTCTTCAATAATGTTTCAGGAGTCATGTTTGTCTTTCTTGGCTTAATCACAATCTTCTTCACCAACGTCTTCTCATTTCTTGGAATAAGATCTACATAATAAGCTTCCTCTCGATATATTAACTGTTTATGACCACTTATGTGGTAATTAACGTTAAAATTATCATAGCTTGTTAAGGCGCTAGCGAGGTAGCCTAAATCATTTCTTAAACTTGGACTTAAACCAACAATCCAATCTTTCTCAACTACATGATGTACATAATTATAATCATCATTGTGCGGAGTAAATTGGACAATATGTTTACACGCTTTATTCAAGAAATCATATATAAACTTTTTACATGATAAGAGATCTTTCTTTGGCCACTGTGGAATGTATACTCGGCACCCCTTTTCACATTGATAAGCAGCTGTACGCCTCATATTAATAGTCATCACCTCATGATCAAAAGTATAGACACAGTTGCTATAAACAAGTTGAGTGACACCCACTTCCCAATTCCCATTTAGCTGTTGTGCATGATCAATGGGAGTAGAAAAGAGTGCGGCTCGATTGCTAGTAAATCTCTTTGTAGCCGCATTGCTAAGCAAAATATGATAAAACGACATTTTTATATTGCTAATCTGCAACTTTGCATAACATCATGAAGACTTGGATTTTGGACTCTCTACAATATATCAGAGTTGATCGTGATGGAAACGTACATTTCAAAAATTCTCATGGTCATACATCAAGAGGAATTACATTAACATGGCGACAATTTGTCAACCTCAATGATATCATGAGGGATTTGGAATATTTTGAAACATTAAGATTCATCTCCTTGGGTGATCAAGTTTGGCTTCAACATTACAGAAATGAAATTCAAATCTACCATTCTCATTCCGCAAACTGTTTCTCATTTCGCAAATACAATTGGGAGAAGTATATAAGATACATACATCGCTCCATCATGACATTTATTCGTCGTGAGTTCATCGCCCTACTATGCAAATCTTAATCAGATATGATTACCACGCACCATGAGTTGGAAATTAGATTCCCTACAACGTATTGAAACGGATCATGATCGGAACGTCTATTTCAAAGATTCAACTGGAAATGTGAGAAGAGAGTTTGTTTTATCTTATCATCATTTTCAATCTCTACATCATATCATGAAGGACTTGAAATACTTCTATATGAAAAGACATTCACGTATTGGAAATCGCATCTGGCTGCGCGTCAACAATCGGCGAATTCAACTCTATCATTCCCAACTTCATACTAACTTCACATTTCATCAAGGTAGTTGGGAAAAGTATAAAAGGAAGGTACATCGCTCAATTTACTCATTCTTTCATCATGAAGCGCCATCGCTACACCATCGTCAACATTCTCCGTCGCTTCAGACTCTACACCAAAATCGATCTCACAACATTACGCCAACAGCTTCCAAACAGCAAGTATTACCCGGGCCGTCCTCAAATGTTAGTGGTGAAGATGAACAATTCACGGAATCTTCAACTCTTCCCAAATGGGACTGTACAGATTCTCGGCGCCCTTTCTCATTCATCGGCGCAGTCAATGCGCTTAGAGCTACAAAGACTACTACGTCGGATATGGAAGAGGGAGAGGTGTGTGATGTCGAATCTGACTGTGGACAATATGGTGATCTCTACTCAATTGAGTGACAGTCTATCATTTTTGAAGATTCGTACCAGCAGTTACAGTTTGTGTTATGAACCCGAACTTTTTCCTGCAGCTCTCATTAGTTGTTGGTTGCCTGTGCATGTGGCAATCTTTCATAATAGTAAAGTGATCATTACTGGACTAAAATCTCATGAACAAGCAAATATGATCCTAGACTATCTCATTGAGTATGTACGTACCCAGCGGATTGTAAAATAAAAAACAATTTTTCCAACATGATGTTTTTATTTCAAATCATGATAGAACTTACAAATCATTTTTTCATTAGAGGATGGATTACATGAAAAGTTTTGAATAACAGATGCAAATCGAGATACATGTAAACGTTTTAAGATGAAGTACAGTACAAAAGCACCACACGTTGATGAAAGTGGATGTTGTAGTATGCGTTCATTTCGCTGATATTGACGCGTATGTTTTCTCAACCACTGCTGTGTTGGTATATTTGGAGGTTGAGCAAGAGAGTCAAATAGTTCACCACGTCGGTCTTCTCCAATAAAGATCGCTTTCCAATGCTCACCGCCTAAATTCTGTGAATGAGTGTTTAGCACAATAAAGATGGGATAGTGATTTACTGCAGGTGGTAAGGTATCGAGTGAATAGACATTATCGAAAGCTTTCAACGTCGCTTCGTCTGCATTACGCTGCACTTTAGTCTTAATATCGTCAGCAGTCAACCAACTCATTAACGATTATACTGAAGAATCACGTCACGATACTTTGTAATTTCAATATTTGAATCGAAGACTGCATAAATTAATACATTGATCGTCTCAGGTAGTGTTCTTTTGAACGTCAAATCCAAACGAATATTATGAGGCACGTTCGCTTGACGATAGGGTGCACTAATATCGCTGTCAGCAGTCAAATCAAATGCATAAATAGTATATCCACTCTTAAACTCTTTCATAGTCAGTCCGTTGGTATCATCCGTATTGTAAAAGCCAAAAACATCCATAAAATCAACATAACTGCGCATAAATTGATCCGAAGCAAAATCTGGTTTGTAGGGTGGACCAGGATGGCTCACACCATTAACACGTAAAGCAATTTCACTTAACTGATTGTGTTTAAAATTGAAAGGATTCTTCTTTATATTACCATTAAATGCATCATTTTCAACCATTGCCACCATGAGGAGCTTCGGCGCTTCCGATGGAAAGAGGCCATCTTTCATGAAACTCTTTTGATCTTTCGGAATTGTAAAGGTGAGAAGCTTTGTATGCTGAACGGGGTAAATGGCATTTTGGCGGTTAAGACCTTCAGCATGCCCTCTAATGACACTTGGATTCGGTACTACTCGACGAATGTAAAGTGCAATATCTTCCACATGAATTCTAAAATTGTCAACTTTAGCAAATGCATTCAGCGCAAATTCAGGCTTATTCAATGTCAGCTTGAGTCGCATGCTGGTATTACACAGTAAAAACTTTGACTGTCTAAAGAAGTCTAAATTCAGCGGACCATATAGCTGACATACTCTACTATCTTTAATCATAGCAGATCGCTTTACAAAGCCACTGTTTGTTTCAACATCAAATTTTCCTGCTTCATCTCTGTACCATCCCATGGCTTCCATATGACTTTTTTGTGCTGCTGGATGAAACTGTGATACATGATTGAAATATGATTTATAGGGATAATCGCTTTGACCACCTTCCACCTGCTGCTCTCCAATCGTTAGAGAAACATCACGAAGTAATGTAGTCAATGGTAAATTGTTCAGTCCAACTTTATGTGCATCGTCAATAGCAGTTCCATCTGCTTGCTGAATTCTAAACCTCAAATCAAGCATCGCATAACTCAAATCTATGTAGTCATCACTACCACCAGGAATAACAAATTCAATGGGGCCAGCATTCTCAGCTGTTCGAGGATGATAATCTACAATACTTGAACTAAGAATATCTGTCTGTATGGCTTGTTGATCGAACAAACAAAAACCGGAAGTTTTACACTCCATGATTAGAAGTTATAGCAGCGTCGTCGTTTAGCGCCTGATGAATGATTAGAGCCTCCGCGACGTTTGCGTGAATGCCTTTTGACTGAAGATCGCACCTTACCAGCTCCGCGATGTTTCCTCCTTCCTTTATTCATTCGTTTAGGTGATTTCTTTCCTTGAGTAACACCAGCAATGGTCTGCTTCAATGTTTTTAAACCGCGTTCCTTCCCACGATTCAACAAACTGCTCTTAAAACTTCTACCTCTGGAAAGATCACTAGCAACATCACCAGCAAAGCCAACGGCATTACTTAAAACATTTCGTTTTAAAGATCTACCGACATTGGATATGAGAGGTGCTACAACAGATTTCAGTGCACCAAGTATGCTACCTCCACGTTGGCGGCGAGCACCGATGTAAATTTGTCCTCCGCCACTTACATAGGAGGGTCGTGAATAAAATGAGGCAGTTGGATTCATAGCTCAAACCCTAAACATTGTTAGTTACAACTTTGCATGAATCACTGTCGATCACTTAGATGAAAGATGTCGGCACGACGCATCCAAGAGTTCATACTTGAAGGATAACCAGTCCATTTAACAAGACACCATTCTTCACCTTGCCGTTTTTTACATCGAATGATTTTCTCTACCAAATATGTTTCACTTTCAGTGACTACCTCAATCTCATCGCCGTAAAAGCTACCCTCAATTTCTTCATTATCGTAATCTTTCAACTTGTAGGTGGTCGGAGAGTCTTTTTGATTAATCCTTGATACTGTAAATACCTCCTCTGTCCAATTCGGAAGGTACCCTTTAGCAAAAACACTTTTCACTTTTGAGATACGAACTTTATCGCCAATTTTCACATCACTTTTCACATGAGTGCGTTTACGTTGAAATGATTCGCGCACTTTATCTACATTGTCAGCATTTACATCTACTGGTCTGAGTCCAATAGAACGATGGATAGAGTGATTGTAGGCATGGAGTGTATCTTGTAGAACCTTTGTCCAATTTTGTGTCAAGTTGGCAGTAAAATGTCGCCACAAGCGATTTTTTAATGTGCGATTAAAACGTTCAACGAGTGCAGCTTTATAAGCGCTCTTTACACTAAACAACTCAATGTCATGCCTCTCAAATAATCTTGTCACATGCTGATTTTCAAACTCTTTTCCTTGATCACTCTGAATTCTTTTTGGAATGCGACCTTCTCGAAAAATTGTTTGGAATGCTTTTGCTACTCCTTTCCCTTCTTTAGTTTTTAAAGGTTGAGCCCACGCATAACGCGAGAAAATATCAATGACGGTTAAAATAAAATTATTGCCCGAGTTATGTTTTGAAATGGAGGCAACATCGCACAAATCTGCTTGCCACTGTTCATCGATGTCATGAACAATATAATGGCGGGTGCGGTACTTCTTTTTCGCTTGTTTGTGGAGTGTATAGGTAGCCTGACCCTTTAACCATCGTTTCACTTGTGATTGTGGAAGACCACTCGCTTTTGATAATTTCTTGATAGATGCAAATCCTGCCGGATGTTTTACATCATAATAGATTGACTTCAAACGTTCAGTCGATGACGGCTGACTCTTTTTCCTCCTTCTCATCTTTTTGTTTTCTTGCCTTTCTACATTTACAACAACTGCAGCATTTAGCTTTAGCGGTTTTGCGATCGTGTTCACATTGCTTAGGGGTTTCATTATGAGAGCTGGCGCAGCAAGTGCAAGTGACAACGACATTCACCTCTGGCGGCTCATTACATGGCAAGCAACACATCTGCTTCATATTAATAGTCTGAGAACATGTATTTCCTAGGAGGAGCTGTTTTACGTTTTCCTTTTACCAGTTTTAGTGATGATGTAGATCTACGTCGAGTTCTTCCTCTTGTTTGCTTAGTGAGTGTGGGAGGGGATGTAGCAGGTGACGTCTTAAACCAATTTGTTGGCATTTTCATCGCCTGAAGCATTGGAGTAGTAGCCACTGTTGAATCAAGTTCTTTCAATGTCTCATTATTTAAAGCAAATTTTGGCACATTATGCTTTTTCAATAGTTTAAGAAAGTATGACCAACCAGGTGGAACATAGCCCTGACGGCGCTTTCTACGTGTTGCATACTGAATCAAGTCTTCATAACGTGAAGCATCAATCACTTTATTTTCATCTGTAATGATTTCTCCTCTATCATTTACATTGAGATGGGGTTCAATACTGTTGAAAAGAGATATGGCATGTGCGCGAGATGCTAAAGGTGTAGCAGTCGATACAGAGTCACGCATCTTATTCTTCAAGTTTTTCAATTGCTCAACAGTTTCCGATTGTAATAATACAGCACGATGTGGATCTTTGATGTGAACATTTTGCTGATAATCTATTTCTTTCCTATACATTTGATTTGCAAGAGGTTGCTTTACTTGCTGCATGGCAGTCAATTGTACATATTCATCCTGAGGAATAACAATCATGCGAGAATAAGAACTCATAGTTTGTAGATAATCATGGGAGTTTTCAAAATATCACTTCGAAATCTAAATTCTTCCGGACACTCTTGCGTAAAGTCAATGAATAAGTAACCGTATGGTTTTTCAGTAGCTGCTTGAAAAATTTCAATTAAGGCTTTTGATCCTCTGGGTGCAACTTGTCGCGCTAAAATTTCAAATTGACTTTTATCTCGCGGATTCTTGAAAATAGCATAATAGTGTGTATTCAGGTTTCGTGTACGAGCTTCTTTTCCATCAGGAAACAAATTTTGTGTAATATAGATGATAAAACACCTTTTATGGTGTGCTGCGCGAGTGAACATATCTGTAACATCTTTTGAATTCTTACTTTCTTTTAATAAATCATCCAATACAACAACATCATTAGACTGAAGTTTATCCACTGGAATAATTCCTTCATGTCGAATAAAGTTGCGACTTTGCAATTCCTGAAACAGCGACGGTTGATAAATACCATAACACCAAATCACTCGATTGATAGCTTCCTTAAACAACTCCCTTCTTTTATCCAATAAATTCAGCGTGAAAACAGTTTTACCTGCATGAGATGGACCTGATACAGTCAGAACTTTATCACATTGAAGTCTGAAATCCATTTTATTACTTTGAGACTCAACATTTGCATAATTAACGCTTAGAGCCAAAGATATTTCCCAATAGGTTGCCCACGGCAGGAGCTATCATTGGAAGTATTGCTGAAAGGAAACCGCCCTTTTGTGTTAGAGTTTTCCTCTTTCTTTGAAGGGCGACTTTAGGATTGGAGATGAAACGCAATTTCGTAGCATATCGCTTAAGTAACTTTCGTTGTTTTGGCGCTAATTTCTTCGTCCTCAACTTCCTCACATGAGAAATAATTTCACAAATGAATTTATCGTTAGCATGTCGTATAGCATTGTATCGCTGATTTGCTTTCATTCGTCGGAGAGCTTGAATGGCTGAAGAAAACTTTTGACTTTTACGTTTCGTCATTTTACGTTTCGCCATTTTCCGTGTTAGTCTTTGCTAAAACCTATCTTTACCACATTTGCATAGGTACTAACTATTGCGACATAAGTGACACTCGAAATGAGCAATGTCACAGTGGTTACATTGGCAAAGTTGAATGCAATTACGTATGAAACAGCGTTGACAAAAAGCATGCTTACATCTCTTGAAGATGCGCTTTTCATTTCCATCCTTTCGCTTACATACATCGCAACACATAATTTCACCGTTACTGATGTCTATAGCAAGTCTTTTTGAAGATATGAATTTGCTAGCCTTTTCTAAATAATAGACGCATGTACAGAAGGAATATACTTCGAGAGTAAGCAGACATAGCTCGAAAACCAGTTGTGCTACAATCAAGTACCACTGCATTTTCAATTTTTCTTTATGGAAAGTTGAATGTGAATATCTGAAATCGCTTCAATCACTAGACTGCTACCATGATGGTTAAATGCGTTAAGACGTTCAGCAATTTTTATCATATGTCTTTTAAAAAATTCTTCGGGGTAATCTACCACTTCCATTGAATAAGAAGCAAAATGGAAAGAGCGACTTTCCACCTCTTCCTTTCCAAAATGACTAAACTTAATTTTCGCAACTAATCGCGCCATGACAATGCTATCAGAGAATGTATTCATTAACTCTAGAAATAGAGTGCTAGCATCATCGACCACTGCTTCGATGTCGGTCTCATCTTTATGAAAATTTATCACATAATCTTGAACAGCTCCTTTTAAACTTTGCCTATGAAAACGTAATGTTCCGCAGTCGTTTGAGAAAGACATGATCGCCCTTTAACTAACCCATCCATTGCATGAAAACAACAACTCTTCTCATAGTAACATTTATTGAATAACGGTAACAAGCATGCATTATAAATCAATGGTTTGAAAGAGATAAAATAGATACAGCTGATAACTATCATATAGCGAGCAATGATAACCATACAGGACTTTGGCAGTGTTGAGGTAAGGAGGAAAGAAGCATTGGTTATGAACGTAGCTACTACAACGAACAGACAAAATAGGAACACACAAATCCTTAAAACGTTTCGTAACTTCATGATAATGTTGATTCACTCTACTATCCCAAGGCGGGAGCAAAATATCATCAATGATTAGATTGGGAAATACTTTCCTCTCCTTACCAGGATTATTACAAAAGATGCGTATAACATTGAAAGCAGCTAACCATCGTTTAAAGTCAATAAGAAGAGCACTTTCACAAGAAAAGCCATAGTCTTGCAAATATTTCAGATTAAGTCCATGAATGTGTTTTCTCGCCCATTGATCAACATTGGGATCGCAGTTGGCATGATGGTGATAGACACTAACAATCTGATATGTCCAATTGTTCATAGCAATAGCACTGAGCTCCTGCACAGGTTCACCCTCACAATCCATAAAAATGATGATAGAAGCCTAAAACGGAAAATTACACATCTAAGGAAACGTTCTATAACATATTACAAAATGAAGAATTACATCGATGCTTTTCACGACAAAATACACAAATGATATGATGGCAACGAAGAAGTAAAATGTATCTAATAAGACCACGTCTACGACACTCAAAGCACATAAGCGAATTGTCATAGGGTAGAGTTAGGAAAGGACTAGCAATTCTCCTTCTTTGATTTGCGTTTTGATGTAGCATTCTTCTCCGACTTGCGCTTCGTAGCACTGCTGTTAAGGATTTGATCAATTATGTCGTCCACGTTGGGTGGTTTCGGAATATATAGGATGGATTCCATATGCATGGAGAGAGAGGCTATTTTATTATCTTTGTGTCGACCATAATATAGCCCATTCACTTTGAAAAGGATATCCCAAGTACCTTCTCCGAGCTCATCGCATCTGATGGGTATTGACTGATCTCCATCCTTCTTATAGTAAGTACACCAATGTGATACCGGTAGGCAAATGTGATTACCATCCCAAATCTTTCTATAGGGAGTATCCTTGTCATCTCTCGCCTTCCACTCTTGAGCAAGAGGAGTAGGAATGTCCATATTTAATGTCACGTACTCCTCAATAATATCAAGTTGGTGGCGAATGTACGGACTCACGGGGATCAGTATGTAGTCCCCATACTGATTGTGCATTATCTTGACATCCGTGGAAGGGAGCATTCCCGTTTGGAGTACTACGCTATGATCATCATAACGCAAGGCTTGTTTAAATTTACGCTGAAGCGGTGTAGGATTATGTACCTTGGATGTTTCTTCCACTGGCCTCAGTTGTAGATGATCTGACCGTAGCGAACCTTGTATCGTTTGACCGCCATTTTGTCCTACTAGTGCAGCAGATGGAGTAGATGCCTGAAAATGAAAAAAGATTGTATTAAGTTTACGTTCAAGGGAGGAGAGGGAGGGAAGTAGCGACTTACCATTTTAGTTGGATAATAGAACAGGGAACTAGAGAGAGAGAGAAAATGTGCGTCCGTCACTCGTATGATTCAACGATGGAATGATTCTCACTGTGGAAGGCTCGCTATTTATACAGAAATGCTTGATTCTCATTGGATGATGATCCTCATTGGACAATAACATCAAGCTGATTCCAAATCTGGCCTCCGTTTACCCATCCGAGCCTTCGTTTTGAAGCTACAGCCCAAAACGTCCCAAATTCTAACTCTGTCGTTTTTCGCCAATGTCCCAAAATCTTAAATGGCGTCTCACATCTAAACGAAGACAGATAGGAACAAGCCGATTCTTTCACTGAATTTGTCTCACTCTTAGCTTTCAAACGAGCTATCGCACGACAAAATCCATCCACTGGAAGCCAAAATCGAAGCAAGCTGTCCAGAGGGGGGGGAGGTCAGTGAAATTTCAGAATTTGATGAAAAATGTTTTGGTGACGGTCCCAGGTCGAAATTCCACACTTTGGAAAATTTTCAAAATTTTACCCATACAAAGTCACTCTGACACTTAGGATTTTTTCAGGTAAGCGAGCTCCGACCTAAAATCTTGTAACCGCTCTAAC
Source organism: Prostheceraeus crozeri (assembly GCA_907163375.1). Taxonomy (NCBI): domain Eukaryota; kingdom Metazoa; phylum Platyhelminthes; order Polycladida; family Euryleptidae; genus Prostheceraeus; species Prostheceraeus crozeri. The sequence goes on from CAJQUW010013018.1 coordinate 377,139, forward strand.
TTTTGAACGAAGACAGATAGGAACAAGCCGATTCTTTCACTGAACTTGTCTCACTCTTAGCTTTCAAACGAGCTATCGCACGACAAAATCCATCCACTGGAAGCCAAAATCGAAGCAAGCTGTCCAGAGGGGGGGGGACGTCAGTGAAATTTCAGAATTTGATGAAAAATGTTTTGGTGACGGTCCCAGGTCGAAATTCCACACTTTGGAAAATTTTCAAAATTTTACCCATACAAAGTCACTCTGACACTTAGGATTTTTTCAGGTAAGCGAGCTCCGACCTAAAATCTTGTAACCGCTCTAACTTTTGAACGAAGACAGATAGGAACAAGCCGATTCTTTCACTGAACTTGTCTCACTCTTAGCTTTCAAACGAGCTATCGCACGACAAAATCCATCCACTGGAAGCCAAAATCGAAGCAAGCTGTCCAGAGGGGGGGGGGACGTCAGTGAAAATTTTTTCTCTCCGATTTCGCTGGAAACATCCTTCCTAACCCAAAATTTCACGTAGATTCCGAATCTGGCCTCCGTTTTCTCATCCGATGCTTCGTTTGGGCGCTACACACCAAAACGTCCCAAATTCTAACTCTGTCGTTTTTTCGAAAAATGTTGAAAATTTTTTCTCTCCGATTGACTTGAAACTCACCATACAGATAGAGAATTTCACGCTGATTCCAAATCTGAAATCCGTTTTCCAATCCGATGCTTCGTTTTGAAGCTAGAGCCCAAAACGTCCCAAATTCTAACTCTGTCGTTTTTCGCCAATGTCCCAAAATCTTAAATGGCGTCTCACATCTAAACGAAGACAGATAGGAACAAGCCGATTCTTTCACTGAATTTGTCTCACTCTTAGCTTTCAAACGAGCTATCGCACGACAAAATCCGTCCACTAGAAGCCAAAATCGAAGCAAGCTGTCCAGAGGGGGGGGACGTCAGTGAAAATTTTTTCTCTCCGATTTCGCTGGAAACATCCTTCCTAACCCAAAATTTCACGTAGATTCCGAATCTGGCCTCCGTTTTCTCATCCGATGCTTCGTTTGGACGCTACACACCAAAACGTCCCAAATTCTAACTCTGTCGTTTTTCGAAAAATGTTGAAAATTTTTTCTCACCGATTGCCTTGAAACTCACCCTACCGATGCAGAATTTCACGCTGAACACGAATCCGACCTCCGTTTTCTCATCCGACCACTCCTTCCACTCGAAACAACCCATTTTACAACCCAACATTCAGCACGAAAAACATCACACACTATAGCCTCAAGACTAATCCTGGCGGTCGCCCAAGTCCACCACGACACTCAGACCCAAAGCACCACGGCGGCCGACCACGACACTCTGCCGTTCCAGAGGGGGGGGAGGGGGAGGGGAGGGGGAGGGGGAGGGGGGGGGGAGTCAGCGATGGCGGCCATCTTGCGCTATCTGGTGTTTGTCACTTCCTTACTACTGTCACCTTGTGAAGTAGCCTACTAATTGTCAATTAATATGTAATGTTATATAAATTGTTCTTGGGTTGTTTTTATGATTTTTTCTATATTTTCTATGCCAAATATATTACTGTTAACAGATTAACACCATTTCTATGAATATGATGTTCAACAAGGGATATCTCATGCTATGCTTTAAATCAAATTAAATGTTGCTACTGTATACATTACATCGGTGGTTGGCATCAGATTAGTGCTGATAAACTTGAGATATTTTCAACAAGTGTGATACGAGAGTAATTTACAAAATAGGGGTCATAGGACCCGTGTCTCCCCTGCATGTATATTATGTATGCATGTACGTGTGTATATATCAAAATCCTGAACAGTTATCTAGCCGTCATGTTGCTGCATACTGCATTTGTTACTGATTGCATCTCACTTCTGTTTCAACACTGCATACATCACGCATCACATATCATGCATAGAATTTTGCTTGTTGAAATGATATAGAATGAAACTCGATATATAAACTCGATATAGAAATTCAACTTTAAAACTTTCTTCTGCCCAAATTTAACCTCTTGAGGACGAATCAGCAATTATGATCATTGTTGAGAAAAACATTTATGTGGTAGACCTTATTACTTTTCACCAAATGTCAATATATAATAAAGAAAACCAAGAGCGAGAGATTTAAATGAGAGACATCAACATAAAGTGAAAAGTAATGAGAGGTTTCGGTCTACTGTTAATCAAGACTGTTAATGTTGTAGTAGTATTTATCTGTCAGATGCTTCGCACAAGCCACGTACGAAAAACTAGCGTACGGCTAGTAAAACAGTACGCAGTATCTTCACACATATTATGACAAAAGTTGAAACGTCACTATAATCTGTTCACTTAACCCTCTGTACTTGTCTTAAGTTTACCACAATGAAATGTCGGCAAAAGGATAAAAGTTTGCATCGTCGTAAAGTTGTGTCTCATTGATTAGCATACCTATTACTTTTGTTTAATTGTATTTGTGTCCTATACTGTGAGTGATACATATATAATTTAAATCGCTCATTTCCGAGGCCCAATTCGTTTGAGCTAATACCTAATTCAGCCGATATGAATGTTTGCATACATGTATTTTGCTGCTTTGAGACGTATGCTGCGGTATCCGCAGAGTTAGGCAATGTGCATTCGCATTGGGTGAGAGTGATTTGGTTCTTGCAGTTCAACTTAAGCCAATTTTCGATGCGCAAGTAGCTTTTTCGGCATCGACCGCAAAACTCCTGATAGTCCTCTGTACACTGGCAGTGTCCGAGTTTTGATAATTTATTTAAAGCAACCAAATTATGTTTACATTCATAACATTTCACTAATGAGTCACCTCACTCGAACTTCCTGCATCGACCACACATTCATACTGATCCAACAGTCGGTGAACCTTATTCAGGAGATCTTGCTCAAGAGAGGTTGACCACTGCAACACAGTTTCTTTTACTTCGAGATGGTCAGCAAAAGTATTTTTTCCAGGTTTCTTTTCAACCAAGTAAACAGTCGAGAAGATCGAACTGTGTGATGTAGGCTAGATCCGGATTGTATGACAATTGAAAATCAATTTTCCATCTACTGGCACACGGCAACTAAAGAATGAGGGGCGTGTATCGTCCATTGCCGAGAAAGTTTGCTAAGATGGATCGGCTTTGAGCGCAAAGATGTGCATGAATGCATCTCTGATGAATCTATTCATAAGCAAGAAAAAATATGCTTATCACAATTAGTCCGGCAGCCAGCACGAGTTTCTTCAGGGAACGATGCCGAAAATTAAACTTTCACGTCATGTTGTAATAATCTGCACCGTGTTCTATCCAGTATTTCTTCTTGTCAGACAGGTTTTCGGTATATTTTAATTTTTCTATGTTTTCTCTGATTCTAAGTCGAGAGATATGATTTTTGACAGAGAAAGCCTTCCAAAATACTGCGTTTGTCGATATTAGGAGGCATTTAGGAGACCGGTATTAGACACACCAGGCAGCTTCTACCGCTCCGTCGACGCTCTGCCATGTACAATTCCTCCTTTGTAAAGTATTCTGTACATTCATGAATTTGCCACTGTATTGAATTCCATCATGTCATTACCGCCATATGTTTTGACGAATAAAGATCTATTATTATTATTATTATTATTATTTCATTCAATCCTTGATTTGTGAGAAGTGTATGTGAACTGTGAAGCAATGATGTTCGAATTCATTTTGAAATTCATCACTGACAAGAATCTTCAGCGTGTGCGTGCACCCATTTACATTTGGAATATATTTTTTATTTACAAAATTCTTTCGACTATCGTCTGATTTGTCTCGCTTTCACAATGCCTTGCTTTCAAGAAAGCAAGAAAAGAAAGGGAGAGGAACTGTCTGTCACTGGAACTAAACGAATGCGAACTTTGGATATGTATTGGTAAGAATTACAATGTGCATTATTCACAAAATGCGGTTCCTTTAGCATGAAATGTACGAAATGCTGCAGTCTTAAATTAATGTATGAAAAATATTGATAAGTCCACACTGAATCAGAAGTTGTGTACTAAATAATTTAAAAGGATTATTAGTCAACGAATTTTGCATTATTTAAATCAATATTACATTTTCAAAATTTTCAATATATAACTTCTAATTCAGTGTGGTAGCCTATACCCTTAATATCATTACAATTCGACACACATTTTGAGTTCAAACATTCTATTATGGTATTCGATAGCTATCAAGTCCATTAAGTTATGTGTATATTCGCTTTAAGCAGCATATTTCATTCGACTCAATCATCTTTCGTATTGCATGAGTGTAATGGTTGCCACAGGAGTACACGTATAACATTAAAAAGTACAGAAATTTTGCAGTCGCCATGCAGGAATTAACCTAAATGATGACCTAATTGACACATCAATCAATCGAAATCAGTGACTTGGAATTTTCAGTTAAAAATGGCTATTTGTATTTAGTGCATTACATATGCTACAGGCCAAAAAAAATTTGGCAATAATAAATTGTTTGCATAATTCTATAAGGCGATCAGCAAATATAATAAAAAATTGATCGAGAACCACAATATGCAAGAAATATTTTTCCGCGTTGCTGCATGATATGGATTCTTTGAATCTAGTAGGAAATTCGTTAAGTATAGTGTACCAAGTTGCAAATTTTGAAAGCAATTTCATGATGCGAATGCAAACAATTTTGTGCTTAGTCCAACAGTATCTTGATTTCCTGTAAGACTGCATTACTATTTTAATTTCCTGTATTTCATGTTCTCCGTGGCACAGTGGTTAAGTTGTTGGCTTAGCGATCTTTCGGTCCAGGGGTCGAGCACCGAAAGTGTCACTGAAAGTCGAAATGAAAAATAATGCACTGTAAATTTTTAATCGATGATTTCCGTGATTTTCAGGACTATTTTGTCTGCGGTTGCTCCCTAATTTCCATGACTTCTGAGGATGTTGGTCTGACATGTATATACTTTTATATACATATTTGTGCATATGCCTAAAAAATAGATATTCATCTTACGGGTACGATCTATGAAAAGCTAATTTGATCGATCCTATGACGTTTGAAACTGATGAACGCTTTTCTCTGATTGTCTCTGTTTGTCTGACTCAACGATAAATTACCGGAATTTTGAATGGAAGCAGAAAATCGACTTATATTAGTTGTGTATAGTTTCAACCAGTGCGTTCGAACGAGGGAATTTTTCAGTTCACTCTGTTCCTCATTCAGTTGACTTTTTTCTTTGACTGAGGTAGAGGCTGGAAAATGCACTTCCATAGTCCTAAATGGGCTGTGTAGGCGGGGAGAGGGGAGAGGCATACTCAATTCTTCTATTTACATTCTGTTTTCAAAACGCACTATAAGCTGGTATTGGTAGAGAGAGAGAGAGAGAGAGAGAGATGTTTTATTGTAACTTCAAATGGCAATCGAACTAATGGATACATGTGTACAAAACTGACAAGAAAGATTCATAAAAACAGAAGTAAACGCATACATAAATCAATCATAAAAAGTACTGGCAGACATAATACATAGTCGCGGAAAGAACGAGTTTCTCCAAATGGTTGTTCGACAAAACGGCACTGATAAACGACCACTTGGGAGTCTGGGGGGATGGGAGACTTCAAAAAGGTATCTGAATAAGGCAGCTTCTGGAATAGGTTGTTTGCCAAGCGTTTTCTCCTGTCAGCAAGATTTGGTAAGTCAATTTTTCCTTTCATGCGAATGCAACGGTTCTGAATTACTTGAAGACGTTTTTCATCTCCGGTAGATAAACCAATAAAAACAGGTGAGGCATATTCCAATAAACTTCTGATCAGGGCATTGTAAATCATGATAAATTCAGAGTCTGTCGTTATAGATTTCATACGTCGAAGAATATACAGTCTCAGTGCACATTTTCTCTCAACAAGGCTAACATGACTTTTCCATCTGAAGTCGCTGTCAAAGTAGACACCCAAAATACGGATGTAGGGATGGAAAGTCACTTCATTGATATATTTCTCAACATCAAAATTTTCTTTGAAGGAGCCTCGGTAATTGATAAGCCCTGCAGTTTTATCACTATTTAGCAACATAGAATTGGAAGAAGACCATTGAGAAATATTTTCTAATTCATTTTTGATCATCTTAGCATCTTCAGCAGGATGAGTTTTCCTGATGCCAGCAATAATGCACAAGTCATCAACGTATTTGATCATATACGTAGAAGGGAACATCGGACGTAGCGTGGAAATGAATATCCCGAACAAATATGGTCCTAAAAGAGACCCTTGAGGAACGCCACTTGTTATCAGTTTGAGATCACCCTTCAAATTGTACATGCGAACTCGCTGTTGACGTTGTTCTAAATAACTGTCTAAAAACATTACAAAACCAGAAGGTAGATTCAGTTCCGAAGCTCGCGATAGAATGAGGTCATGACTAATCTTATCAAATGCTTTGCTGAAGTCAAAACTAACAAGCAATGAAGCTCCAATACACAGATCGTCATATAACTTTGTCAAAATATCATGAGCCGCTATGACAGCGTGAGTCGTTGAAGACATTTTCCTGATACCAAATTGATCACTGCCAAAACAAGATGTTAGACGAGATCTCATGTCAGTCAGAATAATTTTCTCCGCAATTTTCGAGGGAATAGGTAGAAGGCTGATCGGTCTGAAGTTATCGAAAGATACCTTTCCAGATTTGGGTACTGGAATTAAATCTGCGATCTTCCATGATATAGGAAACTTCCTTTGTTTTAAGCATGACATTATGAAATCAAAAATTGGTTCAGCCAAGATAAGAGCAGACTTCTTGTAGATACTCGTTGGAACGCCATCACTGCCGGTAGCCTTAGATGGCAAACCAGAGAGAATTTTCCACACATCAATTACCGTGAAAGACGGCATCCATCCATCATCTTGAAAATTTGCAAAAGTGGGAGTGGTTGGCCGGGAATTCATACTGGCAATGAAATTCTCGTTCAACTGGTTCAATACAGAATGAATAGGAAAATCATCCAAAAGAGCGTCGAACTGTGCATTTTCAGAATAGCCACGTTCCATGTTTACATAAGACCAAAGTCCTTTTACTGACTCTCTTTTCTTTTGAAAGTACTTTTTCTTTGCCTTAACTATTTCATCTTTCACCTTTACCTTAAGATAATTATATTTATCCCAATCTTGCAATCGAAAAGCCTCCCATCTCACATTGATCAAATATTTTAAAAATGGAGTAAACCAAGGAGCATCAGAATCAGAAAGATACACAAGGTAGACTAACTGAGACGAAATGTCAGTAATGTTAATGTCCTAAATTAATGCTTACGACTTTTGGACATCAGAAACCCTTTACATATTTCAGTTGCGTGATTCTGAAATTAAAGAGACATCAAACTAGGGGACTTCTACAAAAAATTGGGGCTTTGCGCGTTGCACCGATTTTTCTATTTGCGCCAGTTGTCGGTCCCTTGCACCGAAATGTATGAAATCGATCAAATTGATATTTCACCGTATAATTCAAATGATAATAAATTCATTTATTCTGTTATCTTTCTGCTCTACGTGAATGAGGAGGCCTAGGCAAGTCTGTCTGAAATTCTTTAGCACCAGTACTAGAATTAACCTGGTCCTCCATAAAATTTGCTTACATTCTAGAAGTTTTGAACAATGAATGTTTGAGATATTGGTTCGTCTAATTACCGTTGTTTCTCCTACAACCGCATCTGCAGAGCGCAGCTTTTCCAGCTTGCGCCGCCTCTTTACTTGGCTTCGGTCAACGACTCAATCACTTGGCAGTCCTGTACATTCATAAAGAGTTAGCGTGGACCTTAGATTTGGAGGAGGTATGTAAGGAGTTTATCTTCAAAGACAACCGGTCACACATTTTTGGACCATAAGGGCGTTTGGGTAAGATTTCCCCCAAGGCAATGAAATGCACAGCATTCATGGCGGAATTAATGTTTTCTCTTTTAATACAGCATGTATGCCTATCGCGTAAGAGATAATTGCAGAGACAATAAGGGGTATTTATATCAATGAACTATGAGCGGCTCTGCCTGATAAACAAGTCAATACTGGAAAGCAATTACGTAATATTTCATAATATATCATGAATTGATTTTTAACGATATTTTATCTGAAAATTTGTCGGACCCCCTTAGGAAAAATTCGCTGCTGCGCCCCTGGATAGATGTCACTGAAAGTTGAAACTATCATCTTCCTGTCAAATATTGCGTTTATTTCATTTCCTGTTTGTCCTAATTATGTTTCAGGTATTTATTCCTTAAATTAACTTGTTGGTGTCTATGACAGTCGTCTCTAATTTCTCCTCTCCTTGATGCAATGGTCTTCCCCAAAACGATGAATGAAAGTGCTAGCCAGCGTTCATAATCAGATATTGCCTCATCAGTTGACACCTGAGCGGGCCAAGAACGGGTAATGATGTAAACACTGATTTCTGGCTGGGCGCGGCCCCTACATGTCCCTCTGGTCAAATTTTTTACTGTGAAATGTTCTTATGAATTTTTATGAATATCATCGAAGCACTGAGAGAAGCTGGACCGACAGTCAGGAATATGCTATCGGAGTGTGTCAAACTATGCAAACTAGTGATGGCTGCTCCAACGTCGGTTGCAACTGCCGAGAGGTCATTTTCGCACCTATAAAAAACTATTTCAGGTCGACTATGGGACAAGCTCGCCTAACACATTTAATGATTATTCATTTGTTCCGTGCACAGTCGCGGAATCTGAATAAGGAGGAAATACTCAAAGAGTTTGTGAGCAGATGCCCACAGAGGAAATCTGTATTTGGCAATTGTCTAAAATAAAGACAAACATCAAGTCATTATGAAGATCATTTTTAATTGAATCAATGTACATATACAATGTTCTTTCAATTCAAATTTCAACAATAGTACGTTTGCATTAGCCTATAGTAGCCTAAACAACTGTAAGCAACTGTGTGTCCATGATATACGGGTAAAATACATGGAAACTGCGATAGTAGAGTTTGAATTTACCGGGAAAAGCGTGCCTTAACCATGATATAAATACCCATAAACAGTTTAAACTGAAAAATATTTGCTGATATATGATGCTTAACAAGATGTTCTTAAGAAGTTTGAAAGGATTATTTGTAAACAGCCCTTTGAGGTACCGTATACACATGAGCATACACATCCAAATAAATAATTGAACAAACAACAAGACACGTTCAAGTGAAATTCTCATTAACAACCACTGCCCCCCCCCCCAACAGAAAAAGCGCTCCGCCGCCCTTGGTTACGACACATATCCTTAGTGATAAAAACACTTACCTGTCTCAAAATCTGATTGAAGATAAAATGGCACACCTGGGATCTCCATGTATGACTCGGAACGATGTTTTGCAAGTCTGGCTCGACGTTGTCGTAAATATGCGCGGTCTTTGTCTGTGGGATCGAAGCGAAGATGAAAATTGTTCAGTCTGGCTCTTTCTTCATCTTCGGCCTTCTTCCTGGCCTGCATCCGAGCTCGTTCCATTCTCTCTATCGGCGGGGTGTCGAGAGCATCACGGACTCGCTGCTGGATTTCCGCTTCAGTCTTTAGTCGGATGTTCTCTCTCCAGCGTGAATCATCTGAAATGAAATTGCAAATTGCAGATAATCATTCCCTTTCGTAGATGTACATGTAATTGTTCCTAAAATCGGCAACGAAGCGCATTGATTTTCACTATGAGCACAGAATTTTGTAAATGTGAGTCTATGAATCATGTCAAGGTCATCTATTATCCTGTACCATAGACATCGAATGTAGTATTGGAAGTTCAAATGTGATGTAAATATAATGTAGCCAATATCACTAAGGTTGGAAGATTGGCTGCCTCGTAAATCGAATCCACTCAATTCTGTCTTGGGCTTTGTGAGCTCACCTGTAACTCCACATTTTCTTCTATGTTCATCTTGATCTTCGTCCAACTCATGGAATTCAATTGGTAAGATGGGTAATCCATCGATCAACGATCATCGTCACCACGTGATCAGCTACTTTTCGTTAATTAATTTAATAGCTTCTTGAAGAAGACCGACATCATTATCATCAACAATTGCATCATCAGCAAATCTCAGCTCAATAAGGCATTGACCATCAAAAAACTCCCGCTTCTTCATTAAAACTGCATGATCTAAAAATCCCTTCCAGCGTTTAAAATAGTTTAGGTGACAAAAGGTTTCCTTGCCTGATAACCTCAATACTATAGTGACCCAGATTACTTATAATATCATGAGGACTTCTTGTGTCAATCTAGCGTTGAGCTCTTCCTGTATCAATCTAGCCTTGGGCACTTATTGTGTCAATCTGACCTGGGGCACTTATTGTGTCAATCTGACATTGGACACTTCTATTAATCTGACCTTGAGCACTTCTGTTAATCTAGCCTTGAGCACTTATTGGTGTCAATCTGACATTGGGCACTTCTATTAATCTGACCTTGAGCACTTCTGTTAATCTAGCCTTGAGCACTTCTTGGTGTCAATCTGACATTGGGCACTTCTATTAATCTGACCTTGAGCACTTCTGTTAATCTAGCCTTGAGCACTTCTTGGTGTCAATCTGACATTGGGCACTTCTATTAATCTGACCTTGAGCACTTCTGTTAATCTAGCCTTGAGCACTTCTTGGTGTCAATCTGACATTGGGCACTTCTATTAATCTGACCTTGAGCACTTCTGTTAATCTAGCCTTGAGCACTTCTTGGTGTCAATCTGACATTGGGCACTTCTATTAATCTGACCTTGAGCACTTCTGTTAATCTAGCCTTGAGCACTTCTTGGTGTCAATCTGACATTGGGCACTTCTATTAATCTGACCTTGAGCACTTCTGTTAATCTAGCCTTGAGCACTTCTTGGTGTCAATCTGACATTGGGCACTTCTATTAATCTGACCTTGAGCACTTCTGTTAATCTAGCCTTGAGCACTTCACTTTCACTTTTTTATTGGCTGTAGATCTTTCGCTGACTTTTTTACTAGATATGTGTCTATGAACTTATGTAAACCCTTACAATAGCCTTCCCACATGTCTCACTTTGAGGTTTCGGCAATTCCGACACCGTATCGCCGTCTTCGTCTTCGTCATCATCCTCTTCGGAGGCACTGCTGTCTTCGGATTCTGCCACACTCGATGATGCTCCAAAAAAGCCACCATTTCCATGCGGAATGCTCGGAAACGCCATGTCCCATAGATGTTCGCAGCCAAGTGAAAGTGGTCGGTGGTGAAGGATTAGGTCTCTAATCTACACTCGCTGGCGGCCGACGTCGAAGTTTATTGTCCTCGACTAGCCGACCGCACTGTGCGACCTCTGATGTGACGTCAGTGAAGAAATGACATTGAAGGTGATTAAAAGACAATAGATGTTTCATTCATTCCCTTCAGCAATGATTTCGTTAACCAACTTTGTTTCATTCTCATGACTTGGATGGCAGAGCAAGCGTGAATGGGCTGCCTCACGATGTGCAGGAGAGGCGGATGCTGCCAATGATTCATGTAATGTTGGTTTGTGCACGAAGAAGTGATTAAGAATATGACTTTTCAAAGGCTTTTTAGGAACCTGTCAGGACGTGCAATTGACTTGTTATGATGCATAATGCACATCAAACGAGGTCCAGAATGCAGTTTTGGTTTATGTCCGCCATTTTGAATTTTCGTCACTTTCTCGAAAAGGAATAATTGTGTGATTTTTTTACCATATATTTGAAAAGAGCGGGTCAAATTGCATATGAAATTGATGACAATTTTTTTATTTCAACACCAGAATTCAGTTTCGGCTTTCTGTCTGACCACCATTCTAAATTTTTGTCCTTTTCTCGAAAAGGGCTGACCGTGTGATTTTTAAACTATAATTTTCGAAGCGTTCATGCAAAAATACATCAGAAACCGTTGAGGAATACAACGGGAAATTTTCAAAATGAAACCGCCTATCCTGACATACCGTGGACTGAATTATACAGGGTGAGTAAAAAAAAACGTTATTTACCTTTTGTGGGATATCTATTATAAGTTACAATAAAATGCAACAACAGGCGGTTATGAACATTGAAAAAGCTGCTCCTCACAAGCTGTGGTTACAACAGCGACTCAAACTGAGCACCTTCCTGCTGAATGCAAAGAGAGCATCGTCGAACAAATGAGTCATAGGCCTTCATGCAGGCGTTAGATGTGAAAGAAGTAATTTCCTCTCGAATGCAGGATGTCAGTTCTCTCGTATTTCTTGGCAGTCGCGCATACACTCGGTCTCTTAACGCTCCCCACAGGAAGAAGTCGCAAACAGTAAGGTCTGGAGAACGGGGTGGCCACTCAACTGGTCCTCTTCGACCAATCCACCGACCCGTCAGATTTTCGTCGAGGATTCTTCGACTTGCGTTGCTGTAGTGGGGAGGGGCTCCATCCTGTTGATAGAATCTGCTCTGGTTTTCGTTTCGTCGCAAGAAGGGAATAACATGCTGTTTCAGAACATTGCAGTACCGATCGCTGTTCATCGTTAGTTCACTGATGTCGTAACTCAGCACTCCAGTGTGGTCTATCATGGCCCATACAGTGACAGATCTCCGGTCATGAAGCTTTTCGACGAAAGCTTTAGGGTTCTCAGTGCTCCAGTAGTGCAGATTGTGCTTATTTACAGTTCCATTCACATGAAAGACAGCTTCGTCGGAAAAAAACTATTCGGAGATGGAATTGAGGATGCTGAAGTGAGGAATTGAGGATCCATTGACAGAATTCGAGACGTCGGTCGTGATCGTCATCTGAGAGTTCCTGGACGAAGGTTGTCTTATAGGGATGATACTTTTTCTTATGAAGACAGCGAACGACGCTACTTTGCGAGACTCCAAGCGTGTTGCTTATGCGACGCGTAGAAACGTTCGGGTCATCTTCAATTATCGGCTTGATGGAGGTAAAGATATCGTCACCTGTAGCCGTCACTGGACGACCACTTCCATTTTCACGCTTATTCATATCCCCATACGTAAGGAATTTTTTAATCCAACGATGGACTGTCGGTGGAGGCGGGGCTTCCTCATGAAATTCATCCATGTATTTTCTCCTTGCTTCGGACACATTGTTGAATGTAACCGCCCATGCAACAAGCCTTGCCTTCCTTTCCATCATAGTTTGGCATGAATGAAGCACTAAATGAATACTTGTACATACACTTGTATAAACTATGTACGGAAGCCATTCGTTCGATGATATGAATTCGAATTTTTTGAACTTAGAGCATTGATTTGGTGCTTGGATATGGAAAATAAAACCATAGAAATTCAATCAGTCAACTTGAGAAAGAAATCAGAATGACAATTCAGATAGATTTTTCACAAACTTCAAATAACGTTTTTTTTGACTCACCCTGTATTTCGACAGCCAGAACGAGCTTCTACAGGGAGCGAGGCCAAAAATGTAACTTTTCACAGAATGATGTGCATCGCATGGTTAATACGAATCTGTGAGTCCGCCGAGTTCTAGCTGGTTCCATTTCTTATCAGACACGATCATAAAAACACAATGGAACGCAGATTGAAGTTTCGGTAAAAATGAAATTTAATATGTTTTCTCTGAATAAGCAAAAAGTATTGAGTCTAGAGCCACAATTTTTAACATGGAATGTCTTCAGGTAATTTTCTATCATGTTCATGGGCCCCTGTCTATGAAGCTAGACACATTCAGATTTAGCAAGTCTCCTGCTGTCGGCTAACACAAGCATTTTGAGAAATTTAATCCACATTTCTGGTATACACTGCCGATCAGAAAATAATAACACATGTTAGTAACACGATCAGAAACATGATAATAACACATCCGCATCATGGAAATGACCTGAAGACAAATCAAACGAAAATATAGAAAATTTCATTTTAGCCAGAAACTGCAATCTAAGTCCCATTGGATTTACACATGTTTTTCTTTGATTCTATCTGACAAGAAGAACCAGGCAAGACTCGGCAGACGTCTGCCGAAATTCGTAGTAGGCATAGGATGTACATCATTTTGTTAAAGTTTCATTTTAGGCCTCGTTTCCTGCAGAAACTCGTTCTGGCTACCAGAATATACAGAAGTTGAAAATGCTAATATATTCTGATTTATTGAAATAACCGATTTTTCGGCTGCACAACCTCTTTCAAAAGGAAAGGAAGATCTTAATCAGAGTGGGAACCGGGCAGGAGTTGTCAGAAATTAATTACACTGCCACTAATTGGTCACAATTATTTGATTGGTGCTATCAAAAGTTTATTGATTCATTTGTGCTGTGATGGGAAAAGTACTCAATTGACTGATTAATTGCTTGCAATGCCGAAATCATTCGCCATCGTAGGAAAACATTACACTTTCAGTGATTCAAGTGATAAATTTTGAAACTCCATCCTAAGTTGTGTATTCATTCACTTATTTCAATAACTAATTTTCATAATAATTGTGGTGCATGAACTCAATAAGTCTGTGATGAAATTTACGCACGTATCAATAATCGCATAGGGTCTACAATTAAGAAAATAGTTGCCTGTATTTCATGCATTGGGTCCACTTAAGACATTATCCAAATTGATAATAAGCTATTATGTAAGCTTACTACCCATATTATTCTTTATATACGTATTATAGGCCTGCATATTTCACTAGTCACATATTCCCATAGCCTAATTCGCTAAAGTGAAATAACATAGTAAAAAATTGAAAAGCAGGAATTTGTCTATTCAAACGGCGATGACAAAATATTTGCAATTAAAAAGTAATTGCGATTAAATTTTGATGACCCCTGGCACCGGGCCCAGAAATTTGATTTTTAGAACAATTTGTGTTGAAGTCTTCTTTACCCTATTTACTCGGGCTACTTGAAGCTCCGAAACGTACGGTTTTTGGAGTACCCCTCTGATTATTATTAGCCCTTCCTATTATTAAATATTTGATGAACCGTATATTTGAAAGAATCGTGGCAATCGAAGCATTTGGAAGGAATTCACAGCAATCCGCAAGCGACGCCCGACTGTTTTTCGTGTGATCGTTTTGAATCAGTCTTCACTTCCAGTAAATTGAAAGAGTTAAGCTATCTAATTCTGTGTTTCAGACAATATATATACCTCCGCGGCCCGGATTCTTAATACTTCAGGCCCGGGCAGGCCCGGCTCGGGTGTCAACCGAAAATATTAGCTCCAGCTTCAAGCTCTGCGGCTACTAATGATCTACGAGTCGAGTAGAATGCAATGAATTTGCAATAAATTCACGCTAGTAATGACAACGTGACTATAATGTGCATGTAAAGGGTAACATGACAGAGAGCCGTGTATTTAAGATGAAAAAAAACCCAGCCCTGATTTTCTCTTGATCAAAACTCAACAAGTCGTAATTACTCCAAATCTTGCTTGTAAAGAGCGCATTGAGGAGATTTTTCCTACTTCCCTTATTTGTCTGTTCTGCTCCTTGACAAAGGTCAATTGATCCCTGTAAACCTTTCTACTCACCTGCCATCCTGATAGCCTCCTCCTTCTTTCTCTCCTGCATCCGAAAAACCTCCTCCGCCAGGTGTCCTGTACGGGAGTAAGGTCGGGAAGTTGGCAGATCTTGGGTCGACGGGAGAGGTAGCTGAGCGGTGTAACGCGGTCCAAACCCTCGCGTACTGTTCATCTACAACAACAATAATACGTTGTTATCTACGTTGAGGAGAATGCTGATAGTAAAGCGCAGCGCGCGACATGCAGGGAGTGAATGGGTAGTGCTGTGTCGGGGAGAGGGAGAGAGAGGGAGAAGAGAGAGGGGGATGAAGTGTATGTAGGAGAGAGAATGAGAAGGAAAGATATTAGAAATAGAGAGATAAGACATTCTATGCTATAAACATGGACTTCTCAAAGGCTGTCATTTCTAGCTTGGCCATGCCTTTGTTTCCTTAGGATTCTTTTCAAACTATGCAAAAAACGGCTTTTATACACGTACATGTAGGTACAAAGTATAAAAATGTTATTGTAGTCACTAATACTCGAGCACCTTGAACGCACTGATTTCACGCGGTCAATGTATTCGAAGCATAGTGACTGCTATATTTTTTGTTTATGTCCATAAAAGGTGTTTTTCGCATTATTTGAAAAATTCAGATTTTAAATACCAAATCCGACAATATTTTAGACAATTCTAAACTCTTGACGACGTTTGCTGGCTTTAAATCGCCTTTATGATTGCCAATTTTGATGCTAAAATGATAACATAAATTGAGAATATACATACTTGTATATGATTATACACATCGATACATCTCTTTTTGTACTCAGGGGTATCTTATATACGAAGAGTTAACAGGAGGTCTTTCATAATGAAAAACTTAAACCAGTGCGTGAATGTTCACTCCTTTATATTTTTAGCAGGTTTTTAGTAAAAGCCATATACACACACTCCCGACGTTTCCAGCGTTCACCCGTCTTGTGGGGGAATAGCGATAAAATGAGTCAAACGATGCCTGCATTTATATAAATATCAAGGAACAAGATTCATTGTTCAGAAGTTTGTCATTTCTGACTTACGATTGATGCCGTGAGAGAGATGTTTAATGTGTGTCAGTACACTTTTCTGATATGGAATATATTAGCCATTATACTAGGCCTGCCACTTACTTAGAATATCGGCCGGTTCACATTTCAGCCCCATATGCAAGAGCTTTTGCGCTGTTGGGACCAGGTGACATGAATTTATTCAGCTGGTGCAACACACTGTAGACCGTTGACTGACAATTGGCGATATTTATCCTACAAAATCTATTTTGTCGGTCATTGTTAGTTCTTGTAGGGTGATTGCCACTGAACACCTACAATATCTGACAAAAAGCGACAAAATGAATACCAATGAATTAAAGCTTAAATTTTATCAAAAATGTAGGCAATTATTTGAATTATGTCAAAGTAAATCATGGATTTGCCACACAAAAATACAGAATTCCCAAAAGTCAAGCAATCACTAATCGAAAAAATCAATCAATGTTCAACAGTTTTTGTTTAGTTAATTTACACACAAAGCATCTGTTTCGATGTCGGTAGAGAACCTACAAATTCGTCGGATATCGCAGGATATTGGAGGTGACAATCGTCGGTTGATTTTGTCAGTGATTTTGTAGGATAATTGTCGGTCTACGGTTTACAGTGTAGTTAAATAAAAATTGGTTGGAATCTGGGACACCCTGCACACAGCACATTGAAATTCGACGCATTTCACTAAAAGTTATCATATTAAATGTTTACAAAAAGTGGCAAAATTCAATTGGGAAGGCATTTCTCAAATAGATCATAAATACAACTTTCCAGTAGACCAAATTCAACGAATTTCGGAGGACAGCTTGAGTATAGGATAAAACGGACGTGAGTTTTTGTAAGTTTGCCTTGATTATAGGCGGAGAACGCTAGCAGAAAATATTCAATTATCCATTTGCGTAGATAAATGATTCCAAATCATTAAATTCATCCAATTAAATGAAAAAAGAAAGATAATATTTGAGTTACTTCTATTTTCAGTAAACTTTAGATGCCTTAGTCACTGTACGTTCTAAAAAAAGTTATAACTAAGAAAACACAACATTTCAGCAGCCTTGCTATTTCATGTGCTCTGAAATACTTGATAAAACCAAGAGGGGTAGGTCTTGTTAGGGCACCCCGTTTGAAGCTACTGGTGTGAACACCAGTAGATTAGTGTAGGAAAAGTCGATGAAGTGTATGAAAAACGCATCTTCAGGTGGTTAGCGGGTCAAATAACGTCGTAAACAGGGATTATCGGAAATTGATTGAAATTGCATTCGTGAACAATCAACTATCTGCAGTTGAAATTCTATGTAATCAATTAATTGACATTGCAATTAGAAAGCAATCAATTAATTGCAATTACTGAGCAATCAATTAATGGACATTCTATTAATTCTTGATAATCCCTCGTGGTAAATGTTAACTCATGAGGACCATTGAAAACACGATATGAAAGTCTGCCACTATGGATGAAACGGTGCTGTATAGCCTTATTGCCTTACTGTATTGCAATTAATTGACATCAGTCAATCTATAGGCAGAAGAATCCAATAAGGAGAGATTGGAAACTTTGCACAGGGCCTTGATATTTGTTGTAATGTTTGTTGAATAATGAATGAACTCCCACATATTAGAAGCGTGTGCGGGCATATCGCGTCCTGCTGTTAAAGACAGGCTTCCGTGAGAGTAGTGAACTACAGTAGTAGCAAAAAATGTCCTAATACTAGAATTCTCAGTGCGAGCTTCTCCGTGATCAAGTGATACGTGTTGGACAAGTCCTTCAGTCGATATTTAAGAGGATAGAAATTATCCACTGGGTGTCTCAATGATGTAGACCTAATTTTAGCATAATTGCGGATATACTCGTATACATCAAACAGAAATTTCTATATGAGCAATCAATTAATTGACATTGCAATTACTGACCAGTCAATTAATGGAAATTCCAATTATTTTTTATGATCCCTAGTGGTAAATGTTAGTTAACTCATGTGCACCATTGCAAGCACGATATGAAAGGTTGCCGCTATGGATGATGGAGAAACGGTGCTGTGTAGCCTGAATTGATTTTTTAAATAATCTTCCGACTGACATCTGAGATCAGATGCCATCTAGTAAGGAAGTAATGGACAGTGGTTGAGAAACAATTGAAAATTACATCGCTAGATGATCTAAGAGACAATATTATTGGATAACAAGAGTGACGCCGTGAAATCTCTGAAGGTTTAAAATTTTCTATATTCACTGACAAAGAAGAAAGGAAAAAATGCTAGTTACCGCGGATTGTAGACAGTATGATCCATCCTCGTGTTCCGTCCGGTTGTAATTTCTCGCGCAGATTTGACCGACAATTCAGAAAAGTGCAGCTGTAATGATGATTACGTCACCCAGGCCTCAGACTAGCGATAAAGAGAAGTCTCGGAGCGAAATTCGCGTCAAACAATTGTTCCCATAACGACGCACGTCGGATGAGAGCTCCGTATAGGATATTTCTCAAAGGATTTGCAAACAATGAGATTTCCGGAGTCGAATTGAAGACTTGAATAACAAGTGAATGCCAAAGCCATAGGGAGAAATTTGAAGATTTAAAGAGCAAGGGGGAGAGAGAGAGAGAGAGAGCAAGGGAGAGAGAGATCAAGATAGTGTTATTTTAATAAATGAGTGAGCTTAAAGAAAATTTTCTAATTTTGAGTGAATGACTGATGTCAATAATCATTTTTGAACTTTGACTGAATCAGTGATTGAGTTCAATTATTATTTTTGAATTTTCAGTTGATGAATGAGTACCATAAATATTTTTGAATTTTTAATTTATAAATGAATTTTGAGTGAATGAATGTGTTCAATAAATATTATCGTTGTCATAGCAGTGGTAACGCATAAATAGAAGCTTTTTAGCTATATATCTGTCGGCATTAATGACCAATATCCACGAACTACTTGAATTATGCATTTTTGAGTGTCATAACTTATGTAGGCCTAGCACTTATTGACTCAGAATAAAAAATAACAACTTTCCTAGATGTTTAAACACTTCTCATTAAAAATCTGATGATGACACCTTAGATGAATGAATGTCTTGAATAGACATTAATCAGTTCAATGAACACTTTTGAATTTTGAATATTAAGCGAATGAATGAGTTCAATGAACACTTTTGAATATTAAGCGAATGAATGAGTTCAATGAACACTTTTGAATTTTGAATATTAAGTGAATGAATGAGTTCAATGAACACTTTTGAATATTAAGCGAATGAATGAGTTCAATGAACACTTTTGAATTTTGAATATTAAGTGAATGAATGAATTCAATGAACACTTTTGAATATTAAGCGAATGAATGAGTTCAATGAACACTTTTGAATTTTGAATATTAAGTGAATGAATGAGTTCAATGAACACTTTTGAACATTAAGCGAATGAATGAGTTCAATGAACACTTTTGAATTTTGAATTTTAAGGGAATGAATGTGTTCAATGAACACTTTTGAATGTTAAGCGAATGAATGAGTTCAATGAACACTATTTTTGAATTTTGAATTTCAAGTGAATGAATGTGTTCAATGAACACTTTTGAATATTAAGCGAATGAATGAGTTCAATGAACACTTTTGAATTTTGAATTTTAAGTGAATGATGTGTTCAATGAACACTTTTGAATCTTGAATTCTAAGTGAATGAATGAATTCAATGAACACTTTTGAATATCAAGCGAATGAATGAGTTCAATGAACACTTTTGAATTTTGAATTTTAAGTGAATGATGTGTTCAATGAACACTTTTGAATCTTGAATTCTAAGTGAATGAATGAATTCAGTGAACTCTTTTGAATATTAAGCGAATGAATGAGTTCAATGAACACTTTTGAATTTTGAATATTAAGTGAATGAATGAGTTCAATGAACACTTTTGAATATTAAGCGAATGAATGAGTTCAATGAACACTTTTGAATTTTGAATATCAAGTGAATGAATGAATTCAATGAACACTTTTGAATATTAAGCGAATGAATGAGTTCAATGAACACTTTTGAATTTTGAATATTAAGTGAATGAATGAGTTCAATGAACACTTTTGAACATTAAGCGAATGAATGAGTTCAATGAACACTTTTGAATTTTGAATTTTAAGGGAATGAATGTGTTCAATGAACACTTTTGAATGTTAAGCGAATGAATGAGTTCAATGAACACTATTTTTGAATTTTGAATTTCAAGTGAATGAATGTGTTCAATGAACACTTTTGAATATTAAGCGAATGAATGAGTTCAATGAACACTTTTGAATTTTGAATTTTAAGTGAATGATGTGTTCAATGAACACTTTTGAATCTTGAATTCTAAGTGAATGAATGAATTCAATGAACACTTTTGAATATCAAGCGAATGAATGAGTTCAATGAACACTTTTGAATTTTGAATTTTAAGTGAATGATGTGTTCAATGAACACTTTTGAATCTTGAATTCTAAGTGAATGAATGAATTCAGTGAACTCTTTTGAATATTAAGCGAATGAATGAGTTCAATGAACACTTTTGAATTTTGAATTTTAAGTGAATGAATGTGTTCAATGAACACTTGAATATTAAGCGAATGAATGAGTTCAATGAACACTTTTGAATATTAAGCGAATGAATGAGTTCAATGAACACTTTTGAATTTGAATTCTAAGTGAATGAATGTGGTCAATGAACACTTTTGAATTTTGAACTGTCATTCAACCAATCACCACAAAATTTAGTGTATGATTTAGTGAAGATATAGGCGCTATTCTACCTGTAAAACCAAATTTCATTTATACAGGACTTCCAGTTTTGTATATTAGAGATGATAACGTAAATGTAAGTAAGCGCACATTCATCGATTTGCAATGTGACGCGACATTTCAAGTACCTTGAAAACACGAGGTGAAAGCCTGCACAACGCACATTGTTTACAGGCATCTGTTATGCTCAGACAAGGTTGAACTTTGGGTTTTGGGTCTACCTTGAATAAGTGATACAAAACTTGGGTTTTCTATTAATGCTGCATACATACAAATCAAGTTATAAAAATTGATATTTTTATTTAAATCTTAGGAGAACCACATGATAAGAGCATAAAGTTTCGATTTTTGTCAAAATTCCACTCAAGTCATATAACATTTCAAAATTGAAATATTATGGTTATTAGCTATTTAATTTTGGACTTGAAAATACCGCGCATTGAAAGTTCGTAATTGTATTTGCTGTAAGCTTGCGTGTATTTTGTTGTATTTGTGCATATTGAATCTTTATATATTTCCTTTTCATCTTCGCAGTTATCCTCGCACCCCGAAACTATCTGCGATAGTCGACAATTATCCAAATATGAATTCAATCCAATTTCGTATTCAAAATATGTTTAACAAATCACTCACTACGCAGCTATAATATTTATTAAGTCTATGTATGTTTCTGAATGATAAAATGAAAACAATTGACACTAATGCCACACTTCTCATGAGCCCAATAGGAATTTTGGCCTGTAGATGAATCATTATGTCAGCACAAAATACAAAGAATGTAGGGCCTACTTCGTTTACTTGATTCTACCCATTTTTTGAAACTTGGGCTTGGGCTTTGGGGCTTGACCCAAGTTTTTCCACAACCTTGGCTTAAATAAAATCCTCATTTACCATTATCTTAAGAATTATAACGATCGTTTGAGTTAAACAGTTTTCAGAATTTATATTTGGGTGAATTTTCAACAAGGAGTTGTCCTGAAAGGTCTTCAGCAGTTGAATAACGGTAAAGCATCCGCAGTATTTGCTTGATGAATTATTGTCTTCAGTTTTGACTAGGGAGATGCACATGTAAGTAACTATTAAAGACCTTGGGCCCAAGGGATTCTCATGAGTCGATAATAGATAAATCCCGTGGAATGGGATGGATCTGAGAGTATAAGAGTCTTCTTATGTGTTGTGAAGGTAATTATTTTCGGTATTATTACAGCAATTTAGCCGGAAATAATTACCCAAGCATAATATTTACCCGTAAATTCACATCGTTGGAGATGTAAATGGTGATTATCATCGGAAGCATTACAGAAATAATGGCAATGAATACCGGTAATGTTTACCCAAATCAAAAATTACCGGTAATTTTACATCACCATTCCATGGACATCCCTGTAAATGACAGATCATTAATGTATTGTGACACATCAATAATAGCCAAATGTAAAATTGTACATCCTTTTTACCATAGTTGAACAAGCGGATATACTTCAAGCGG
Source organism: Prostheceraeus crozeri (assembly GCA_907163375.1). NCBI lineage: Eukaryota > Metazoa > Platyhelminthes > Polycladida > Euryleptidae > Prostheceraeus > Prostheceraeus crozeri. The sequence goes on from CAJQUW010013018.1 coordinate 399,873, forward strand.
ACTATCGCAGAATGATGTATTCACGCTATGGCAACTGCGGGTCTGTACATCTGCCGAGTCCTACCTGATTCCTCTTCTTGTCAGACATGATCAAAGAGAAACTTTCTTTATTAATCAATGTGAAAGAAATGGAAGGTTATGGCAGAAATGAGATTTTCAATGTTTCTATGACAAAATGAAAAGTACGTCTACACAGTCTTTAGCCAATATTTAGGTCATGATTTCCTTCTTTCATTCGGCCTATCTTTGTCTATGAAGCTGCACAAGTCCACCAAAACTCCTTATTTCGACAACATAGCATTTTGTCCGATTTTAGCCACATTTCACATGCATCACCTATCAGAGACATGATGATGACACATCTTCGTGACAGGAAATGAATTGAAAACTTCGTACCAAAAATTATGACTCTAGTCTTGGAACATTTCACAAAATCAGAGAAAACATAGAAAATCTCATTTTTGCCACAAGCTTCAACTTGCTTCCCATTGGATTTGAAGGTGCTTCTCTTTGAATCACGTAGAACTCGGCAGACGTCAAGATTCGTGGTGGCCATAGAGTGACCATCATTTTACGAAATCTCAAATTCTGTGAATCTCATCTTCGGTCTCGTGCCCAGCAGAACTTCATGTCGCGGATCGGATTACTCGCATAAGAAAGTGCTTAACTCAGAGAGGTTCTACTTTTTCAGCTATTAAGCTGATGGATCCCTGCTAGATCTGACACTGTTTAAAATTGATGTCTATCGACGAATGAGTGCAATCTGAGTGCTTAATGTTTGTCGATTGACTAAAATGTTTATCTCTCACCTGAGTCGATCACGACGCGATGACAAATGGACAATGCGGACAGTGCAGCACGCTGTCATTGTCTCTACAGTTGGCTGCCTCTGCATGCATTAAACGTGAACTGGATTGGTCTCAAGCTGTCAACATGCGATGTCTTGTCTTACAGATTCCATGAACTCATAAGGACGCAGAGAGCGAAATTGAGATCGAATTACCAGGAAGGAAAGTCAATTATGCGATTAACAATACAATCTGATGACTTGCATTGTAACGAATTCCGACATTCCAGACATGATGGCTTGAATTAACTTGACAAGTGATTGTGGCGATTGAACTATTCAGTGAAGAATGTCAAATTCTCTCCCGATATGTATTAAAGCCAAACAAAGCAAGGTACCAAGGATAAAGTATATTGACAGACGCTTCGGGTCCAGAAGATGCAATGGCAAAACCCTTGATGATGAAGGCTGAATCTGTTATTATTATTATGTTAATTATTAGGGACCTGCGAGGCTTCGAGATTCGATTCAATTCGCGAATAGGGTGCCGATTCGAAATTGCGATTCGAGAAAAATTCGAATCGGTTGGAGTAGAATGGTAAAATATTATTTCAACTATTTTCTTTTGATTGTAGTCTCAACCCGCTCGTTAATGCTTGAATTGAAAGTGACTGCTTATTTTTTGTCACTGCCATGTAAATTGTATTATCACTAACTCCTAGGCCCAATTTCTTAAAGGACATAGGTATAGCTGGCTATGTAAATCGTACACAGAAATGAGCTCAAGTAGGCCTATTTAAGGTTTCTGTGATTCGATTCGACTTAAATTTGCCAATTCACAGGTCCCTAGTTATTAATTATAAAATATTGACCTGATGCCGTCCTAACTCAATATTGGAGACAAGTGGAAGGTCCATTGAGGGATTTCCACAAATAATTGCAATTAGTAGTTGGGGTCATGAGGAATTGCAATTAATTGCTTGGTATCAGCGAAGAATTGCAATTAATTGTTCGGCATCATTGAATAGCAATGTTATTGTCATATCTTACTTAATTGTCTCATTTTACTTTAACTTATGCACGTAACTTATGCTTTCCTTACACTCCGTGTTTGACTTTGACTGCACCGCATGATCCGTGGCTTCATTATGTTGTGATATAGCTTTTATTGTCCTCTATCTGCATCTGGTGTGCAATACTAGCTAGTCTAAATATTTGTTACAACGGTCTTTGCAACTGTCCACCATGTACTCTGATTAATCTACGTACGCACTCCAACATAGAACGGAGGAAGCGTGGTGTGTTGTTCTCTTTTCTACGCACACTATTGAAAAATTGCAATTAATTGTTTAGTGTCATCGAACAATTGCAATTAATTGTGTAGTGTCAGTGAATAAAATTATTTACCAATTATCATTTTCCCATGTTGTTGAATATGATTTATATATTTTACTTTGCTTTTGACTTTGGTGTACGCAACTTACATTGTGTTTTCCTTACAGTCCGTTACGTCCGTTGTTGACCAGCTTGATCCGTGCCTTCATTATGTTGTGACATAGTTTTTATTGTCCATAGAGGACAATAAAAGCTATGTCTTCTCTCTTTCTCTGACCACAAGCTGAAGACAGCAAGTTCATTAAATAGTTAATTTAAAAAAAATCCGTGTTGTGCATGCTAGCGCGCAAAGATATTCAAATATTTTTCAGTGAGAAAAAGAAGTTAAGATTGTTTCCTTCCAATTATACATTATCACATAATTCGTGATAAGAATGTGGGAAAAAATTAAAATCTGCATTCTGTTGATTTTGATGTAATTTCCTAAAGGCGCTTTGTCGATTCTTATCGGACGGTCGCACTCGATTTAATAAACAGATGAAAATGAGAAAGTGACATTCGCACAAAAATAAAACATGGCCTATGAAGTAGGCCTATGATAGTAGGCCTATAAAGTAGGCCTACGATGGCTCATTGTCGGCATTGAAGAGCTAGTGTAATCGTCAAATTTTTTCTTTACACTTACAATAAAATTCTTGCTGACTTAAATGTGTGTCGCTTCAAGGTAAGTTAGTAATGGAGGTCTTCGTGTCTGAGCGAAAACGTTGAAGAACGCAATTCTTCGGCCCGATGCATCGAACAATCCGCATTCACTATCGTGACATAATCAATCAAAATTAATATCACTAACTCAAAAAAAGAATTATTCGTTTACGAATTAATAGTGATTATGCATTCCGATTAATAATATTATTAATCGGAATGCATAATCACTATTAATTCGTAAACGAATAATTCTTTTTTTGAGTTAGTGATATTAATTTTGATTGATTATGTACATAGTGGCATTTTACAATTGTGACATTAAGTGTGATGTACATGTACACTATAAAAGTATGTAGAAAAGTTACAAAAAAACAAGAATTAAAGCTGCTTCCGTACAGCGTACTTGATTCCTATCATTGTTCATGCAATATAATTATCATGTCGCATATTCTTGTTAAGGCTGCTGAAGCTTTCTCTCCCCATGGATACCATAATTGTTATATATATATATATATATATATATATTTATGTTAAATATATATATTATATAATTCACCATAAATTGTCACTGCCATCGGAATGCTGAACCAGCCCAATTCATTACATTTCAGTCCATTTTCAACATGTTTTCTCTTCGAGGCCGCCTCGAGACAGACATCACCATTCATACTCCTTTCATCAATGATAGAGGGCTTTAGCGGGTGTACAATGGTGATGTCAAGTGCAGCAGCCTGGCCGAGAGACCAAGATGGCACCAAAATGTCTGCAGGACGGGAGAGCTTCCGAGAGTTGTCCAATCCAACACCTTGCTCTAGACGTGGATTCAAAGATGCTTGACGGCAAAGACCATAAATGATGTTCCGGATCTCGTTCTGACGTGGAGCAATGTTTGGTCCACGCTTGCAAGTCAATTCATGGTAATCATGAAAAATTACTCTCCCTATGCTGAGAATAGGAACCAAGAAAATAAAGAAAAAGCCAAGAATATAAATGATTTGTGGAAATAAATACAATGTCTTCAATTTGTAATTCACAAACAATTAACAAAACGGTACAAACTTGGTCAATCGCGGCAAGGAGCGATCGTTCATCGTTTTCATTGAGACAATTGCACTGCGAGACTCGATGTCCCCATCTAACTTCCCTTAAAAAGCCACATAACGCTTTGAATAGAAGGTGAAATGCTGAAAAATGCAATAATTAATGAAGCGTAAAAATGATTGTATAGTCAATTACACAGCTCTACCTACACATTTAGAGAGTGAGCTTTTGAATGTCATTATAACTTGAACTCGGTTCGTGCTATAGATGCAATTCAAAATCGCCAATTTTGACAGACAGTTCTTTTTGAAAAGTTTGATACTTTTCGAATCTTAGACATTAATTTCCATGGTGATCGCAATCTACGATGCAGTTGGATGTGCTGAAAAGTTACTTATGAGAGCAGAGATATCGATCAGATCGATTTGTGTAACGAGTGCAACTCAAATTTTTTTTCACCAAAAGCAGTCATTTCGAATTCCGATGCATCTGCGAAATACAATTCTAAGCAACCTGAAATGTGATTACATAGAGGAAGGATGACTTGCACGTATCCAAAGATTTCGAATGATTAGGAAGGGACTTAAAAGTAACTGGGACCTGCTTATAGGCTATGTACCACTATTATTTAAAATTCTGAAAAATACTATTCGACTTTTCAATGCTCTGTTCATTGTCTAGGATATATGGTATAATAAATGATCAGGATGTGACTAATGTGCTCATATTTATAAATACATACACATATTGAAAATCGAGGCATTTTCATGGTGGGTACTGTTTTAAGCAAATTGTCTAAACAGCGTTTAAAACAATGTTTAATACACGCTGAAAACAACATGTTTAAAACATTTTTTAAGAAGTGATTCTCAATTTTTTTTTCAATGATTTACCAATTGTTCTCAGCCCTAGGATTCCTCCCTAGGCGTTGAAAATATGCTTAATGCCTCCCTCTAAGATAGTAGGTATACATTCAAGTTTTAAAAAGAAGTCAAACATAGCAAGAACGCACATTTTCAAATACAGACTTTTCAGGTAACTAATCAAGCTTCAATATCAAATCTGATGCCACCGTCAACTGTAAACATATTTCAATGAGCAAACTATATTTACATGTATTATGACTGCAGTCGCAATCATAGAGTAGATATATTAAGTAGAGTGGTAGCTCCGCATTTATTAAATCCCCAATGTACATACACTTTTGATTTTATTAAATGAACTCAAGGGAGATAGTCGGAATTGTTTCCAAATGTGAGATATGCAAATTTTTGCAGTTTTGCAGAAATTACAACGGAATTGAGTGATCATGATAGCAATGCAGAAGGAATGATGGTATTTTACAGATTCTATGACAGCCTTGGAGATTTAATGTTTGCTAAATTAGCAATTCGACAGGTTCCTATTACTTTCTTGCTCAACCTCAAGGGTCACATATCACAGGCAACCTGCCACTAGTACAGCAAATCACATAATCAAAGACAATGATTTCAATAAACTTTGAAAGATGTAAATGGTTCCACGTCACTATTCAGATTCAAGAAATGAAACATGAATTTAGTAAATCACGAAATCATGCCGGTGAAAATTGAATTAAAAACTTGAAATTTCAGAAAGAAAGCACGAATAATATCGTGACTTTTTCATGAAGACTTTCATCATTATACTACAATTCATGAAATTCCCTTGATGATCAGCATAATTTCCGCTTAGTTGTGATGCTTATTAGCAAATATTCATTCCTTTTGATATCCAACTTGTTTCATACTACTTATTTGGGAGAGTCATCTCGGTAGTATATAATTTGGCAAATTTTGACTTTTTTCAAAAGTGCTCAAATAATTTCTTTGGACCACGGGAACGTAATCTCCGCAAAAAAATGAATCTTTTGATATAAAAATTTTCACTGTATACAGATACTTTTTTGAGTCGACACTCTACCTGAGTCCCTACTCTATGGTCGCAATTGTTTACCTAGGAGGAAATCAAGAGATATTGCTCATTCAAAATACTCCTTCGAGCGTCGTTCCACCCCTGGCATGTTGAATTCCTCGCCAAGGAGCCACATGGCCCCCAATTAAGAATCATACAAGAATACAGCCGAAGCATCATGCAACCATATACCAGTTCGCTACTATTGACCGTGAGGTGCTGGACGCCGAAGGCCGGTATTGTAAAGTGAATTTTTTTAATGAAGATGATTTTCGACTAAAGTGTTTTGGAGAGCTCTTTATTTTTACATCAGGCTACATCAAAATGGATCACCTATCGATTGGTCAACCATATCATGCAATCATTTGAAGGATCATGGGCAAGATATCCTTGATTACCGGTATGTGGAGAGAAGGATCACTAAACGAATTTAGGATTTTTTGATACTCATCTGACCACCAAAAGCTATCATCCTCTCCACATAATCAAGAATGAGCAATAACGGAGGATTTTGCATGGAATGGACAAGATATATTGCATGTTTCAATCCTGTTTCAATTTTCTTAGACAAGTCAGAGGAGGACGATGGAATTATGGGAGAAGTTGTAGATAAGTGAGATATTCTGCACGAAGGACGACGCTGTGATCGAAAACCGAACGACAGTGGTAGTACAACCACCAATAGGCTAGGCCTACTTGCTGCGAATCTGCATAGACAAATTGTGACGATGACCGCCGAGCAACGAAACTTGTTAGGAATTTTATTGCTGGTGCTGAGTCTGTTGAACCTGGACCACTTACCCAATGAGTTGCGAAAGCATCTCCCTCGATCTTTCGAAACCAACGTTCATCCTGAACTTTGTAGAGGAAGCCGGCGAAAATAGGCTTTGAGATGGAACCATCTGGTATTTTCAAAGTATTATTATGTACTCATGCAGCACAGCAGCTATAGAACGTCAATTTAACATAATGGGATTGGCGTATGAAATATTGCGGAGGAGTAGAGGCGTTTTCTTTGCAAACAACTGAACAGATGAACTATAAAATATCACTGTATAGCAATGACGATGAATTTAGTGCATCACGAACTTGTTCTAAATTATTTCAGCATCACGCACTTTATTATTCCTTAATAGAATACAAAGAGTCATTTAATTCATGATCAGCATTTCCATTATTTCTTAGATGCATCACTTTTATGAGATGTAGGCAGTAGGCCTATATAGTCAGATCATCTGTACGTGTACTGTTTCTGTGATCTTTAGATAATGTAAATTTAATGTTATTGTTCAGTATTTAGCAGAGTAACACTATTTATTTAGGTTACGAACGGAGCATAATACAAACATCATAACAATTATCAAAATTCATTTAAAACTTTTTTAAACTTTTTTTCTCGAGCATTTCATCGAATTTTGATAATCATAAATTTATTTTTCATTGTAAAAGCTGAATCTATTTATTTAACGACACAAGTGATAAGCTTGCATTGTTTCAATCGAATGCAAGGACAGGAAAAACATTTTTGATAATACATTTGATTTTCAATTGAACATGTTTTTTACCCACCCTGGCCGGGGTGGTCAGGGTCAGAAAATCAGCAATTCAGAAAATCAGAAAATCAGCTTTCAAATGGAGAAAAGAGAATAAAAGAAGTTGAATGGAGAGATGGAAATAAGGAGAGAGAGAGAGAGAGAGAGTGTGTGTGTGTGTGTGTGTGTGAGAGAGAGAGAGAGATAAAAAAGAGGAAGCTTGTTCCCCTGTGCTTCGCGCACTATGGCCCCGATCAAAAACAAACAGTTCGAGGAGACTCCGGAGTTTCCGGAGAGAGAAAGAGAGATAAGAAGAGACTAGAAGGACTTAGTTCTGTGCCTCGTGCATTGTGACACTCCATCAAAATCGAATCATTTAGAGGAGACAAAGTAGCAAGAGAAGGGACGCATGTATAAAACGAAATGTTCTTTTTACAGGTGTAAAGCAAGGAATAAATGAATATAATACATGCACATTTACATATCACATTCATTTATTCATGTGATATTTAATATAATAAGTATTAAATGTGATGTAGACATAATATCACTATATCAAATATATAAACATAACAATATATTTGATAAGATAGAATTTTGTAATTGCGTATAAAATTGTATTACATGTACATATTCCTATGAATACATTAGATGGTAATAATACGAGATTTATATACAAATATCTTTCTTTTGTATATTACAGTAAAAGAATTGCTGTATTATACAAAAATGCTTGAGTTCAACGTTCTTGTAGAGGTTATGTCTGTCGTCGATAAATGTTCAGAGACATGTGTCTCCAGCAAGCATTTACAGATATATTTGCCTGCTAAACATTATATGGATGCCATGAATGCCAGTAAGAATTCTCTAGAATTGCAGTAGGCATTCTTAGCTCATACAAATTTCTCTAAAAATCATAAAATGCTTACTGCCAAATCAAATATCTGTAGCGATTTTGAAAGGCAGTAGAAAATCGTAAAATCTCTAGAAAATGATCACTCGGGCAAAATGCAAATATAATTTAAATTTCTGGTTTTTAATTAAACTCTTGGCCTACCAAATATTTTGCATGTTTTTAAAGAACATTAATTAACATATCAACGAAGCTTTGTTCGGATCAGTTGATGAACTGAAGAAATTTGATAAATTTAATAACTTCCGAGAATTTCGCCAAATATGAATAACATATAGTCATTAATTTGGATATGTATTCTGTGAATTTAGAGAATCAGCAAATCAATAGTCAAAACCGTTGTGATAGTGCAATTTTGGCATTATTTTCATGTGGTAGCAATCGTTTATATGGATGTCTTGTTGTTGCCACTTAGTGTATAGCTGCAGTAGAATATATTGACCTGAGATTCATGGACCCTGGCATTCGTATATAATTGAAATTCTAAAATTAACCTTTGCAACAGGTCATAAGCAATAACACGTGTATTACACGTGTAAAAGTGGTGTATTTCTACACGTGTATTCATATCCAAAGATTACACGTGTATTACACGTGTAAAAGTAGTGTATTTTCAATTACACCAAAAATACACGTGTATTACACGTGTACGGGTTGACTGGGGTGCTCCGTCGGTCTACGGTGACATCAGCACCATCTTAGTCTCGAATTAATTACATGTATGACGATTCAACGTAGCAAAGTGCGTCAAGGTAACAAAGTTAAAAAAAACAAGCTAATGACTAGTTAATTTTCAATAGGTACAAAGTATGATTTAAAAGAAAAGTTTTATATGCTAAAATGTCTAAAAATTTAAAAAATACTTACTAGAAGGACAAACAACGCTTCTCCTCTCCTCGTGTGTAATGAATTGGCGAGTAAGTCGTTCTGTTCAAAATTATGTTTATCACTTATATATTGAAAAGATCCTATTTAACAGTCTGCCCATTCAGATGATAGGAGGACAGGTCTGTTTCTAATCAAAATACGAGATCTAGCTAATAACACAGCGGGATTACGCTATCTAAAATCTACCAGGTGTGTAAGAGAATTAATATTAGTTCCTTAAGCTAAAACGTGGAATAGAATTGTACAAAATATGCATACAAATTATTTGACTATTTTTGATGAGGTCATCAACAGGAACTTGGTCAGGACGATCGCGTTTCGACCGCTTAATCCTGGACGCTCAAACCCGACCAAGCGCGGTCCTGTACATTTAAGATGCACAGCCTCAAAAATTAAATTTATAATAGAGAAAGATTAGCATCTATCAGAAAAAATAGAGTCACTATTGACTGAAATGTACCTCAGGCATTTGAAAGAAGGACAGAGTCCAGCCAGTAGAGGTCAAGACAGATTGGTGCTCTCGGTTGTCCAAAGTAGGGTTATCAAGCAATAACACTCGTTCCAGCGGAGTGTTTTTCCGAAAGCGCATTTCGCCCCTTGCTGATCTCCTAAACTGTTGAACGAGTTTTGCCAAACCACACATCAATTGAAGGCATATTGAAAGGGGATTCAGAAAATCACCATACCTAAGGTTGAGGTGAAGGTCAAAATCCGGCAATTTTTAGACAATTTCCTTTAGATCACTCTTTGAAATGGAAAATGACAACAAAAACTAATAAACCATATAGATGGCTAATGTGGTTGATAAAACGATGATTATTAATCGCTCTGAGACTATTAGATGATTACATTAGATAATACAGATTATATTGATATATTAGATGAGGACAATGGTATAATAATTCAAACTTATAGTTCACCTCAAATATCACTAAAATCGCACATTTTAGTATTTAGTTGCTGTAGGTGAAGAAACAACCCAATTTGGTGACTTTTATCGAGACACTGTGGATAAAAGCGACATGATTATGAAAAATTTCAATAATTGCTGATCAGATGCAGGACTTAAAAGTACAAAAATAATAAAAAGTCATAAGCAGATAATTTCAAATTCAAAGATTTTGCATTTGTGGATATCTCTATCTCTATATCAATACGAAGAATCTTTTAGGTAATCTCAATTTATTTCATAAAGAATTGATGCCGCAATATGCATTAGAAATATACCGAAATCATCCAAAATATCCCAAAGTACTCAAATTTTTAAAATAGCGATCACGCCAAAAGTATTGTGCCAAATTTATTATCCTTCTGTCAAAAGTTGCATTACGTAGAAAGCAAGCTACCAGAAATATGTTGGCCATAGCATGCTTAGTTCAAAAAAAGTTCAAGAAATTCGCCAAGGGGAATAAAAACGCCCCCTCCAGTGGGGCGAGGGTTAATTGCAATTGATTGTGGGTATGCCATGCAATTAATTAATTGCAACTATTTATCGTCAGCGTTTGAATATACTCATTGTTGATTTTGAGTTTTTTAATCTGTTATTTTACTTAACCTTCGACTTACTGGTGGAGGATGCTGAACGTTCCTCCCAACTGAACATTTTATCCAGCTCTGAAAGAAAGAAGACACGGACTCCAACTTTTAGACAGCTTATTTTAAAATTGCTCCACAGCTTTTTACCAATTTTCAATAACATCGGCTTCATACTTTCGTCACAGTGAGATTTCAAAAATTTGAATGTACCACAGATTTGTCGAATTTTTGCACTATTTTCGCTTTAAATGTTGTCAGGTGTCCTTATTTATATTAATGCGATTCGAGTTTATAAAATAATGTGTTCCTCGTGACAATTTGAACAGAAAATGATAATTGCCTTGTAGATTTTATTTAGACTTCTACATTTTGAATTCAAAATTTAAAATGGTTTCTGAAGGCAAGAAATAATAGCCAAAGTAAAAAAATCATCTTGTTGACCTTGTATTTGACCTTCACAGTGACCTTGAATATCAAAACAATGATAATATTCTGACTATGAGAGCTTTCATTAGGTGTATTTCGTTCTGAATTTGAACCTTTAGTTCTGGAAATAAGCACGGGGGGCGCTAGGACGCGTTTGTCTAAACACCAAAGTAGGGCCAGGATTAATCAGCATATTAAACATCTTCCCCCATTAACCCTCAGAGACCTGAAGGGGTTCCACGGAGCCATATTTTTTTATTTTACTTTTTGTGCTGAGGATATATCGACCCCTCATGCCCATGCAAAATCATCATTTTTGACAGTGAGCCTGCATGTGTTATTTCACTTCAATTGAATCAGTAAAAGTATGGTAGATAGGTGAAGGGGGTCCCTCATGTCTCAGAGGGTGTAGAAATTCCCATAACACAATTTTTACTATCAGATGAAAAATGATTTTGTGCATGTCCAAGATGGTGCATGATGAGTGAAATTCATTTATTCATGGTTTACATTATGCTCGTGCATGTCCGTTATGTTAGGAGATCGCAAAATGTGAATTCTGTGTTTTCGCGCATGATCGTGAATGACTGGTTGGCCTACATGAACAAATCAGCAGAAATCAATACTCAAAATGAAAGCTATCATCGTATTCATAGTTCAACACTAAAAGCAGACTGTTGGCAAAGTTTTTTACAGCAGTAATTGATGATTTTGAGATCTCCACAGCTGTTTTGAGGGTCTTGAAATACAGTAATTATGGCTCAGTTCAGGCCCATTTCCGATTGGTGCGGATGAATTTTTAAAAAAAATGGCTAAATGTAAGGGTTATTCTGCATGGAATAAATCCATTTCATCAAAATCAACTATCTGAGGTTACATGGCGACAGCAAACATCGTGGAATCGACTCTCAGTACAACTGATATTGTGTTAAATGTTGTTGAATTACAAAAGCACCAAATTTTCGTATCTGTCTACTGAGGAGACTGAAAGACACTCAAAAAATTAGTTATATCGACTTGCCACACGCAAACATACTTGTTTTACTTAAAATCAACTTTCCTAATGATTTGATATCGATTTAAGCAGTTAAGCAAGGAAGTTGTAAAAGGGGTCAACTGAACCCCCCTCAGGTCTCTGAGCGTTAATGGTGATTGCAACGCATGTCAATCAAATAATTGCAATTAATCGATGACACCAATAACTTCATTGTAATTTTTGGTTGACCGTGATGAAATGACATCCCGAACCCCCCCCCCACGCCTCCCTCAGGATATCGTGCGCTTCAGAATCAAAAGCACAGAATTAAAAATAGACAAAGAATCGACATTTATTATCATTCAGTTCTAAAATGCAAAAAACTGGATGAGGGCAATCAAATGATGCTTCCTTTAAATGTTTTTGCTGCAGAATGATTAAGCTGATATACACTTACTAGTCTTTACGTTTTAAAGTAGTATGTGATTGCTTGAATTTCATGTCTTGGTCAACCGATGGCTGAATTCATGGATTCAGTTTGGGTCTTGTGGTCAGACGACCGAATGAACAATACCAATCACTTTGCGCAGACATATTCATAAAAAAGTCGTGCCGGAATCTAAAAAAACGTTTTAGATACATCCCCCACCATAAATTGCGAAATTTTGAAAATTCCATGGAGTTGGATTTCCACTGTGAAAAAGTATTGACCATTGAAATAGAGCTGTGATCAATCACTGAAAACCACTCAAACCACTTTAAAAATTCAATTTTACGGCGCAATTTATACAATACCAAAGATATTTAATTGTTTAAAATGGCTAGATTGGAAACAGATGATTAAATTTGAACCCATTTTAGTAAGGTCCTTATCGTGGCAAAAAAGCATTGCGGCAATTAAAGGAGCGAAATTGCTGTTTTGTCGGCTGTGCGATGTGCGATGCGACAAAAAACCTTAGAAATGGCATATGATGTATATCATGATGCATATCATGATTCACTGATATTATATGGTAAGTTTCAAGAATATTCATTCAGTAGTTTCTCCGAAAAAATTGTTGAAGATGAGAGCGGTAATACAGCAATTTAATGCAGTGCTATCAATATAAATTGAAGAGCAAATATTCACTTGAAGACTGATGGGGTATAAATTGATAAACACTAAACTTCCTTTGTAGAATTCATGACATTAACAATTACAGTGAAAATCCGAATATCACACTGAGGAATCGGTTATAAGTAAAGGCTCACCCATGTGAACAATCAAGCTGAAACTACAACATAGATCTATGTCTTGCAAATAATTAACAGAGAGCATTTTAGGGTCAACTGAAATTGATCATCGCATGTCTGTCAATGTCAAAGATGTTGCCAATGTGCATCGTATAACATACATATTGGTATATGTTGTTTTTTATTTGCTTAAGTCAATTTAATATCAAATTTTCCGATAGTTCATATTTATTTTCTCTGTTGTATCATGTAATTTCTTACCACAAAATTGCATATGCACGTTAGATTATTGCCAAGCTTGGCAATCGGGTCTGGCGTGGCCGGGCACCGGTGGGCACAACAACGATATGCGTGTGCAATCATAGCCATACACCGGACTTACTACAAAGAAGCAATCTGGCTGCATGATTACAAGTAAAGACGTGGTTCATTCTTCTATTCAAAAAAGTCATTTGGTCATGTATCTGGTGAATTGTAGGTGAACTTCACTCTGTTTTCATCTAAAAATGAAACAAATGGCTTTTATTTGTATTATTCCTACTCGTATATAACATGCGCTCTTCAGATCTAATTATCAACTGCCACAAAATAATGCAATAAAGTCTAATTGTAAGAATTGTATCAGCAGTGCTCCTATTTACAACTGCGTTTTACAAACATCTGAAAAGTAGAATGTTAGACTCTTAGGCCCTTTGTTGCAATTTAAACGTTGCTTTAAGACATATAAAAAATTCTTGATTTATTATTAAAATGCGCTTTAGTTCTGCAATTACTAAAAAGAAGCAATGAAAAGGAATATTTGTTGCTCGCTTACTAATGTTTTGAAAATCATGTAATATCAGCTGATTTTCATTGATTTCGTTGCACACAAGTAAAAACACGTCTATTTCCTATCTAGCCCTTTATAATATTAAATATCTTTGTGCAATACATATCTAAATAATTATCTAAGCTTGCATGGCATTTACATTTAGGCCGAATTTCTTCTCTGAAGTAGGCTAAGTAGATTTTTGGATTAACTCACAAGCACTAATGATGATGATATTTGAATGATCTCACGCATTATAATTAAGCAATTGAGAAGTAAATAATGTTTGCCAAAAGTGAATTTCTTTTGATCGAAAGTGTACGTCAATTAACAGATCAACTAACGTATTTCGGATGTGACTGTAGAAAAATTTGATCAATTGGATTATTTCTGACAAGAAATTCCGCAATTAAAGTCACTTATTTGGATATTTAAAGTACGAATCATGCATGAATGGATGAATCAAGAGCTCAAGAATCTGAATCGTCGTGACAGCGTGTATTTTGAATATGTTTGAAATGTTTTTATAGGTAATCTGTATCAGATACAACTTGCAACACAGAAGAGATGCTTCGATCAGCAATCCGCATCGTCCAAACAATTTTCGGTATCATATGAGCCCATCTTTTCCACAAGATACCTTACTGTAAGATATATTGCTATTCTTCCGCAAGAAAGCATCTCATTTTCCCCCAAGATTATTACCCCCTAGATTACGATAAGTCATCTTGCCAGAAGCGCACAAGATATTGGGCAAGATGCTTCATGTTTGCAAGCTTTGTAAAATGCTTTGAATTTTTCACAAGAAGGGGGAAAATGTGTCGACTAGCCGTAGCAATAGCCTGTTGTTGTCGTAATTATTACCACTCAGCTGTAATATCTAGGTAAAGCTTCACAGATCCACAATTTTCTGCCTGAGAGTAACTGCCGTGCATTGGTTTCACTTAACTACTTTTCATGATCTCGGTTACCTTGCAAGACGATCCTGAGTCTCATCATTCTGCAAGTCTTCGCCTCCACTTCCCTGAATCCAACTGCACTAAGTCGATATCACTGGTCACTATAGAGAATCAGATAGAAAGAAAACAATTTGTCATTAGAAATAGTAAAATTGAATATGTTAGGCATTTTAAGTAAAACAGCGTTTCCTTCAAGTATTTGCAAGTAAGTCAACAGTGATGGTTGGTAAAATATTATCAGGTACAATCAGATCAAAGTCAGTCTCATTAAGTCGCCGAAATTCTTTGCCTTCAAGTTCCGAGAAATGCCAAGTACATCCCATGTTGTCTACCAGTGTGAAATCACTTGATATGTAAGTTGTTTTACCGGAACTAAGAATTCCAAGATAAATCCATAAAGCTACTTCTTGACCGATTTCATTTCGAACGGCGGTAATGATCCAATTGACTGGAATTTTGCCGTTCTCATCCTTTGGTAGAGAGAGAATGAAGTCGCGATGATTTGTATCTGGGCAGCATTTGATTGAGAATTTCACAGGTCGTGATTGCTGATTTACTTCGCGTCTGTGAACTGGTTTGACATAATCATCATGATCCATCACGCTCTCGGAACGAGGCACCAACAGAAATGAATTCTACTTTTTATACAATGCATTCGTGTCACGCAGAAATCGATTTTTGCTGTCGTAGGCCATGGACTTCTCGATAATAGAGCTTTTAACGGGAAGCTCTAAACTGCAGGAAGCATAGATATCTGCATTAACATTCACGATGTGGAACCTTCACCGCAGCTGATCAAGCCATAGAAATCGAATCATCTGTAGATATCTAATTATGTACTACAGGTTTTATCGGCCATAGTAACCCCGTGGCAGACGCAAGCCCAAAATGTGAAATGCTGAGTCATCATGCTGACTCAGCCCCCCCCTCTGGAAGGAAGGAAGAGAGTTTGCCGAGGATGTGATGGAAGGATGGGTCCGAGAGGAGGAAACTGTTCCCTCCCCCCCCCTCTGGAAGGAAGGAAGGATGTTTCCAGCAACATTGGAGAGAAAAAGTTTTGAGGACGTCCCCCCCCCCTCCTACCAAACTTCCAACTTTGGTTGTAGACATCGTAGAAAGTCGTGCAATAGCTCGTTTGAAAGCTGGGAGTGAGACAAATTCAGTGGAAGACACGGCTTGTTCGTATCTGCCTTCGTTTAGAGGCAGAATTAGAATGTTTAGACAGAGTTAGAATGTTTATGAAAATCGCTCTAGCGGGTGAAGCAAGCCTCGGACGGAAAAACAGAGACCAGATTTGCCATCAGCGTGTCATGTTGCACCTGAATGTCATTCATGCTATGTCTCCGAAGTGAAAGGAAGAAAAGTTAACCGAAGCAGTAAAGTTTACGAATGAATTTTGTTCACTACGTTTTCATCGACAAAGTCTTCGTGGTGTGATTAGGGACTACATCATCTCCTTTCATCATAAAAAGGCAGACTTAGATTTTTCTATCGCTAAAGGTTACTTCGTTTTCCAACAGCTCATGGACAGTTTGATGAATAAAAATGTGAAAGGACGATTAGTTGCAGAGATTGAATTTGAGAAAGTGACTGATGAACATGCAGGTGAACGTGTAGTGTTTCATTTTGCATCCTATTCTGCAGAGACGATACATGATCCCAAAGATTTCTATCAGCGACACATGGCAAAAATTGCATCTCGACTAGATTCATTTCATGAGCATGGATCCAACTTGCTCTTATGTCGCATAAAACACATTCATATTCAACTCAATGTGTTAAACTAGATTCGACTACAAGATTTGGGAAAAGCATTCATGAGTCAGACGTCCGCGTGCCTCCTTTTCCCTGCCGCAACGAAGTCAGGGGAGAAACGGAGGTCTCTGATTGGCTCACATAGTGTCAAATGTGGATTCGCAGGAGACTATAAAAGCAGACGTCTCCCCATTTTCTCTTCATTTCATTCTCTTGACTTGGAAAGCGTGTGTGACTTGCTCAAGCCACTCTCCCCTCTCAACTTTGTCTGATCAATCCTGTTTGCAAATTTACAAGTGAGTGTCATGACTTTCTGGCCTAAACCTTACCAGCATTTTAGAAGAGAGACGCAGGAGAGTGTGTGGCCAATGATTGTACAAGCTTATTTTGTTGAACCATCACCGCCACCGCCTCCACCACCTAGACGCTTTACCTTTAAGTCTTTTAGGGAATTGAAACTCAATTCGGGTCCTAAGCCCAAGACATTTAATTTACTGGACGATGACGAAGACTTAGACTTTGGTGACAAGCTTTAAATCCTGTGAACGCTCCAAAAGGTCCTCTTAAGGGCCACCTCATATGTCACTGCTAAGCTAACAATTTTATTTTCTCTGATGATCATGAATGTACTTAGTGGTATTCTTTCGTTACAGACTGCCATGACCATGAATCCTACTCCAACTGCTGCATCACTGAATCCTCAACATCTCCAGCTGTGGAATCCGAAAATTGAAAAGGTAATTCACGGCTATCCTACCTACAAACAACAAGTGCGCTACAACGGTGTTCGACTCTATCTTCAAACGCCGGCGGTATACTTACCAAAAGTGGATACGCTGGTAAATCGTTGCGGTCAAAACCTGAGTATCCCTATTGATAATTGGTTGCGACAGCAGCTTGACATTTTAGAAGACGTTGTGAGGCAAAAGGCTCTTATTCCTACTGAACTATTACAGTTATGGCCAGAAAAGAAAACTTCTTATTATAAACCATTGTATCGCGGCACTCGCTGCTATATTTTACAAAGCAAGTATTATAAAGTCACTTCAGGAGTGACAGTTGAACAATCAGTTGAAACAGAATTGTCATCGTTAGGTGCAGGCTTTTATTAATTTCATATTGAGTTGCCTGCTGTTTATGTGGGACCTCATCAATCTGACGGGAATTTGATTTCTCTCAATTTGCGCATTGCTCAAATTCATCATCAACCTGAGTTAACAGAACTTGATCACATTGAGAAAGTCATTGATTCTTGTGTCAAAGAGTGTCAAGAACCTGTCACTAAACCTAAACGTCGTCGCACATCAAAGAAAGATGGTGCTACCACCAAAGAGAAATCTTAAGTATTGTAATCAGTTAGTATGTAGTGAATGTGGAAAACGCGGTCTTGCGCGTTATGTTCAAATAAAACATTGTCATCATGTTGCATGTATCTTTTGTTATGTAAAGGACAGACATCCTTGTAAAGTTCCTGCTCAATGTATTATTTTGTAATGAAGTCTTCTTGATATT
Organism: Prostheceraeus crozeri; assembly: GCA_907163375.1. NCBI lineage: Eukaryota > Metazoa > Platyhelminthes > Polycladida > Euryleptidae > Prostheceraeus > Prostheceraeus crozeri. The sequence continues at coordinate 418,211 of CAJQUW010013018.1, forward strand.
GTAGGTTGTCATCTTCATAGACAGTGAGGGAACACCCATGCAGGAATTGAGTGCTATTGCAATGAGAGAAAGTGATCAAACTGTTGTTAGTGTATATCATAGATTTGCCTACTGTCCTCCACACAAAGACGAATGGTGACGACGTCATGTGCATGGACTTGATCCTTCTATTTTGATTCATATTGGATTTGTAAATGAAACGTATTTGATAAGTGATTTCAAACTGTGGCTGTCAGGTTTTCATATTGTTAAAATATTAGGAAATGATTCTGAACGAGAAGCAACAACACTTCAGTTGCATATTGATAATTTATATTTACCATGTTGGGTAGATCGTGTAAGACAAGACTATCATAAGCATTGTGATCAAAAGAAGTTTAGAGATGAAATGATTTTTGACATGGCTATATGTTTCGGTGAGAGACATCACCTTTACAGACCACCATCTGATTGTAATACTAGAAATAAAGCTACCTACATTGCAAAACTCTCTTCACGCTGGCATTGTAGTCTCTATGATGTTTATGAACTGTATCTATATTATTGTCAACAGCATGGGTCTATGTAAAACATGTTTTTACTCCTTGTGAATGAATGATGATCATTTTATGAAGTGCATTCTGTACTTGTGAATTTTGTCTGGTGTTGAATAAACTTACAGTGGAACATGATTGTTATTTCTGTTTTATTCATAGTGGAAGTCATTGAAGCAATGTGAAATCTATAGTCTCAACGTTTATGATGGCGCATCGTACCTTAAGTAACCACATGTGTCATTTGACTCTTGATAAACAAGGATTCGATGGATTTTTTACAGGCTTGGAAACTTACATTTAAAGTAGAGATGAATGATATGAAAGTGGCAGCAACTGAAAGTCTTCCTCTCTTCAAAAGATTAATAGAGAGTTTGCAACCTGAAGATGTGAGGGGTAGACTCAGTGCTTATATTGAGTTGAAAGATTTGCAAAAGCCACTTCGTTTTGAATTCTATTGCTCAGAATGTACTACTCTTAGTGACCTATCTTATGCACGACATGCGGAGAAAATTATGGAGAAAATGGAAGGGAAGATGGAAGGAAATGCATACGTTGTTAAATATATCATGATTCAAATGAGTGTGTTTACATCCACGACTTTGTTTGATCGTCGACACATTGTGTAGATGCAATAAAGTTTTCTTTTCACTGAGTATTTTGTAATGGTGTATAGAGCAACATGAGTCATTGCGCTTTGTGCATTACTATCGGGCTCTTTGTTAGATAAATGAATGCGTCTTTGTTCGAGAAAAGGGGCGTGTCACAACATGAGTCAATACGCTTTGTGCATTACTATCGGGCTCTTTGTTAGATAAATGAATGCGTCTTTGTTCGAGAAAAGGGGCGTGTCACAACATGAGTCATTGCGCTTTGTGCATTACTATCGGGCTCTTTGTTAGATAAATGAATGCGTCTTTGTTCGCTAAAAGGGCGTGTCACTCAAGTCTTTTTAAGAGGGAAGGTTTCCACCCACGCAGTCAAAAGTTCACGTGCGATAACTCTTTGTCACATAACAAAGACAGGGAAAACGAGAAAAGGGAAACGCATGTGATTGGAGCTAGGTCTGCTTATAAAACGGACGACTGAGAGCATGGCAATCATTTCCGTCCTTGCGCTAACCATGCAGTAGCTCGAAGCCATCAACGCCTCTGCTCTCGCACTGGGTACACTGAACTTCCTTACTTTAGCATCGGGTAAAAATGCTTTCAATCAAAAGATAACTCATCATGGAGAAGCCGTAACCATAAAAACTCCAAGTCAACGGATAGATTATCTAAAGATTATGTCAACAAAGCATGGACTGGCCGTGTGTGTGCCGTTAGACTATTGGACACGGTTACAATTCAATACTCTTGAAACATTCCTGAAAGAAAATCTCACCATTCCCAAAGAAATTGTTCGACACAATGGGAAGCGGCCACAAGTTCCCATCATGGAAAGACGATACATGTATGTGCATATGGATAGACACTGTCTCATCATCCATGAAAAGGAGGGCAGCGAATTCGACTTACTCAATTGCAAACCGCTTCCCATTTTGGGAAAAGAATTCTACTCCTTCGAAATTAAAATTCAAACCATCTACATGGGTCCGCGCAAGGACGGAAGGTTGTTTACGTTGAATCCCTATCTTGTCTCCATCACCTTTAAAAATGATGTCCATGTTGATGATGATCAACTACAGTAACACTCTCCACACACTGAGAGCGCACCATCGGTCTTTATGAGACCACGGCCTAACGGCCACCGTATCAAGAAAGAAAATGTACACTCACCATGCCACACATGAACATGACTCTCTCTCCTTCTTTCTTAGGCATACCCTTCTTCACTCAAGTTTTAATCATGTGGAAATTATCAGCATGTCTCCATGTATCATGGAAAAGTCAGTGTGTTACATTTCATGATACGAAACTTCAACTTCAGATAACTCTAGAACGCTTTCATCTACCAAGGTTACATCGCGCTATCCTATCCCACTCTTGCCGTGTCATTAACGTAGGAGACGGCGTTGTATTTATTCGCATTCAAGAGATGATTCTACATAATGATCACTGCTACATTGTAATTCCAAAACCCTCATGGGAAAAGTATAAAAGGGAAGTTCACTCAACCCTCATGTCATTTGTGAGTCATGCTCCCCATCCGCATCATCAACGCCATGCGCGAAATGAATCTCAGAAGAGACATCGATTTAGAACAGTTGCATACCCATCTTCCCGATTCAGTCTATCATCGCGTTCGTCCACAAATGTTGGTCATTCGCATGAGCAACGGTCGAAATCTTCAAATCTTTCGCTGCGGCAAAATCCAAGTCCTAGGAAACCTTTCCTATTTCGTGATGCAGTCCATGTGTTACGAAGTCGTCAAGAAAATGCGAACACTCATGTCTCATCTCCGCCTGAGTCCCCTGACATTCAAGAATATAGTAGTGTCTGTTCAATTGAAGATGTTAGTGAATCTAGCCAACATTAAAACCAGTAATCATTGTATGTTTTATGAAACTGATGTCTTTCCTGCTGCTCTGATTCGGAAGTGGCATCCTGTACATATTGCAGTGTTTCACAACGGACATTGTATCATGACTGGTTTACGTGATATCAGTAAAGTAGTTGACATTGTTAAATCTTTAATGCGTTATCTGTATGAGTCACAGTTAATAGAATCGTGTTAATCACATGATGCGTTTTGAATGAGTCATCGCAATGAACTATCGTCCACACACGTGTCGGTAAAAAGGTCATCAACAAGATTCTTCGCTTTATGATGAGTCAGCGCTATTTATAGACATGAAATGATGTCCACACACTTGTCGGTGAAAAGGTCACGCTGTCTGACGTGAGGCGCCATCGATGTTGAATGACACGCCCACACACGTGTCGGTGAAAAGGTTGAACAAGACTGATTAGATTCGTATGACTGGCGCCTTACTCCTTCATGAGTCAGAGCTATTTACAGACATGAGTCAGCAAAGTGGTTGATGTTTCCTAAGCCGAAGAAATTGCCATGATGTCACATTTGCTGGTGACGATGATAACTTACAAACAGCGACATGGAGATAACTTTATTTCTAACTTTACCTATCTTGCAAATAGTGAAATACTTATGACTTCATTTTATATTTCACCTATCTTACAAACTGTACAAACAGTGAAATGATTTTAACTTTAATTCAAACTTTACATTCATCAACTTTATTTCTAACTTTACAAACGTCAACTTTATTTCTAACTTTGCAAACTCTAACATGGTTATGACTTCATTTTATATTTCACCTATCTCACAAACAGTGACATGGGTATAACTTATTTCTAACTTTACAGACAGTGAAGTGATTCTAACTTCATTCATATTTCACCTATCTTACAAACAGTGATATGGTTACAACTTATTTTATACTTTACCTATCTTGTAAACAGTGAGATGATTCTAACATTAATTCAAACTTTACATTCATCAACTTTATTTCTAACTTTACAAACGTCAACTTTATTTCTAACCCTACCCATCTTACAAAATGATTAAAATTTTTACTTCTGTCTGATGAGTGAGACTCCCATCTTTATGTCAAAAGAAAAACGACACAGTCTGTACATGATATGTTATTCATCATCACAACCGATTTTCATAGCACTGCACATAGTTAATACTAATGGTAGCAGAAAACAGAGTTTTTATATCTCACATCACCGGAGAAAACAAAGTCACTGATATGCAGGGAGAAAACAAAGTCACTCATGTGCAGGGAGAAAACAACGTCAGGAAAAACCAGTTGATATGTAAGTCATGATATGAAGTGATCAGGAGTTGGACGCATGTTCCAAGGCACTCACTCACAACGCCCCATAGAAAACGCCATGGAGCAAAAAGCAAGACATCAACCACAACAGAGAGGAAGCATTCATCATCAGACATCGCCGGACGGAGGAAGAGAAAGTTTCTGTCTCTTGGGTGGAGGTAGATGAGTGTCTGGATGGCGGTATGGTAATGAGTGATTAGGACTCATCCAGCATCGCTTGTCTTCCCAAGCTGAGAGACCTCGTTTCCTAAACGTCGTTGTTCTGACTTGATGCGACTGAGATTTTAAAATGGTCATTTCTACTTTTTTAATTTTAAGTGAATCTAAGGCATCTTGATAGTCCCTATGTGTCATTTTTCTAACGATTGACTTCGAGATGCCTTTCGCCCGTTTTATAGAAAGCTCTGAGGATTTTAGCTTCATGGAGTACATCTTGGGGCGAAGCAAGATCATCTCCACTATCTGTTTGCCGGCACACTCATCCTTGAAGCAGCCAAGCTTCGCTTTATTTGAGGTAGAGTAAAGCGTTTGGTCAGTGGGATAGTTGGAACTATCAAACTTGGGTGCTAAATATTTTAAAATGTCTTTCTGCTTGACTTGGCTCGTGGTTGTCAAAGCTAAGAAGAAGCTGTCTGTATCACCTGCTACTAATTCCACACGTTGGAGAAGTGGACATGTCTTAAAAGTGTGGTAAAATAACTTATACATTTCTAACTTGGAGTGATCCAAGACAGCTTGACCGACATAAATGGGCTTACAAAGTTCTACTTTAGATTTTAACATTTTAAAACCAGTGATGTCTTCGGAAATGACATCATGGTGGCAAAACAACGGCGAGCGACATAACTTGATACTCGTTTCCGGATCAGTTACGATGCGATAGTCCATGCGCTTTCTTACATCCTCCATGGTTTTACCAAAGAGGGCATTATTCTTAAATTTAAAGAAGTCCTTTTCGAAAGGATTCTTGGATTCACCCCGTTTCTTACTATTAAATTCTATATACGGTTTTAGAAAGGGTTTCTGCCTAAACTGGATAGCGCGATGGACTTTGTCAAGTCGCATCCCCATACCTAGATAGAATTTGAGGATGGAATAGTGCACGATGTAATGCTGCTTGTTCAATTGGGTGAGCAACAACTTCCTAGTGGCTTTATACTTTAAGTCATTTTCCGCCTCATACTGCTTATTGTGTTCTTCCATAAAGGGAGAGAACATATCTGAACTGACTATGCCAGGTTCGGGTGCGAGAGGAAAATCAACGGTCCTATTCTTAATGCAGTCTGGATAGATGAGGTCGACTTCAAATAAATAACCTATGTCGGCCTCATCTCCCAGTGCCATGATGTGTGCTGGATTGGAGAAGTGTTCAATGTCATGGGGCTCTACCCATTGGAAGTCAGACTGTGGCAAAGGCTTGGAGAGTGCACTCCCATACAAATTATTTTGGTCTATGTACAATAAATGCGTGGTCGATCCTATGTCTTGGGTGCTGTTGACAACATGTTTGTTAACAAATGTCAAGCCACCCCTAATACCACGTTCAAATAACGAATACATTTCTGCATCTTGCAGTAAATGAATGCTCTCTTTCGTCATCTTGAAGGCTGACTGATATACAGACCCGCAGACTAACAAAATGAACGGGGTCTAAGGCGTCCTGTTCTAATGTGACTTTCCTAAAAGTTTCAAACACGTCAGCCAACAGATAGGCGTCTAATTTTAAGTAGGCAAGCATGTAGTCACCAAAAGTGCGGCACCTAAATTCTAACCATGCTTGCTCTGCATGCCTATAATCATCCAGCGAACCGTCCTCACTCGTCAAATCATTTTTAAATTTATCGATAGACGGAAGGGATGTTTCTTTCAATGTATCCATTGAACTAAAATAACTATAAGGAAACACCCCTTTCCGTCGTATCAGACTGTCACTTATGTTGGGATAGTCTTTCCTTAAATGTTGAGTGAGGGGAAGTGTTTCTAAATTATTAGCCAACGCGGCTAAGGAAGACATAAACTGGAAACTGTCTAAAAACTTTATGTCATAGAAGACAGGCTTCCCCTCCTTCGTCTTATCGACTTGGACTTTAGCAGTGATGCACATAAATTTTTCCTTACTTTGTGCAATCACTTTAGATGACCAGGATTTCATTTTACCGAATCCATGGCGAATGATGATGTGAGCATCATAACATTTAAAGTTATGAAAGATGACGGGGAGCGTTCGCCGTTTGAGCCTAAGTCTCATATTGCATTTACTGCATAAGGCAGACCTAAATTTACCACTGAGATGGCAATGGTCCCTCACTTTCTTATGTTGCTGATCATCAAAGGATGAACAGCAGCGGGGACATTCCGTGGTCCTATCAAATTTGATTTTATCGGCTTCTGTGAAGCACATGGGTTTCCTAGTTAGCTCCGTTTCATAGCGTTGATGAAAACGGGCTTTCCTATCTAAAAAGTTGAGGAAGTTTCCAACACACTCCTCGCCTTGCCACACATGCATCTTATTTTGGTTCCTATAATATGGATGCCAGACTTCATAGCAGGCAATGACTGCTGGCTCATGACTTAGATCTTCTTGTTCAATATAACATTCAATGTCCGCATAGATGGTACATATGGGACTGAGCTCATTGCCGTTTTCTTCATACCTATAAAATTTATCTTTGGGCATGACTTCCATTTGAAGTTTACCCCGAGAGCACCACTCGTAATGCTCTTCAAAAAATGGTTTTTACCTAAAGCGCCGTGTGCAGCGATCACAGTAGTAGAAATTGTTCCTATATGCAGTTTGATGATGGTATAACTTTGAAATTTTAGGAATGCCACAATAATGCCATTCTGGGTGGTTGTCGTTATAGACTAGGAGGAGATTGACAACCCGATCGAAGTTACTTTGGCGGTTGTTATACCTAACACCCTTCAGACCTTTTTCCCAGAGATGGATGACAATCTTAATGTTATTCAATTTTTCAAATTGGGCGATGCCTTTAAAGTCTAATGTGTTGACATCTAACCCGTCAAACTTAAGCTCATCCTCCCATTCACGATACTTGGTGACTCTTTGACGATGCTTACCTATGTCATTATAGTGAAGAATGGAGAGGACGGCATACTTGAAACACTGGGACTGACATTCTACATTGATGACAGCCTTTTTGTCAGCCAGTGCTTTGGGGAGGGTGAAACAACCACTCCCTTGTAAATTTTCTAAAAGATTAATTTTGATGTCTACCTTCTCTATCCCATCAAAGACCAGACCGCTGTCTCTTTCATTAAATTTATTTAAGTTGCTGACGAGATAGGTCGCATGTCTCTCTACCCACTCGTTTACATCACCTATGAGATCAGCAGCACAGGAGGCTATCCTAATTGTCACAGTGGACTCTACATCTCCCGTGCTACTGTCTACCTTATTGAAACGAGCAGTGAGATAGAACATGCCCTTAAGTAAAAATCTATCTAATCTCGCCAACATTTGATGAATTAAGCCTATATGATTCATCAAGAAAGGATGAATGTCCTGCACAGCTTCAGAGCTTTCTAACTGATAATCGCGAACGAGCCTCTCAAGGGAAAACTTGCTCAGGCTTAGAGTGACGTTGTTGTCAGTGTAAAGCTGAGTGGAATGTGTGTGACAGAGTGTGTGCGAAAAAAGAACGAACTCTGTAGGAAAGGTCTTCTGACACGAAGAACAGGAAAGTGCGATGAAGGATGCTTCCTACCTGTTGTTGTCGGTGGTTGCCTCACACTGCCACAGGAACTGCCTTCGATGTGGACTCGCAAGTTGGTGCTGTTGTAGAACGTGCGTCCACAACCTTCACACTTGGACCGTTGAGGGATCGGTCGCCGCTTCCCTCCCCTGCAGGCACGGCCAGCGATGTGACGTCTCAAACTGTAGGCTGAGGCGAAGACCCTGTCACACCGCTGGCATTGAAAGTCCTCCTTCTTTTCGACTTCCATCTCCCTCTCCTCTCCCACTATCTCCAACTCCATTTCCTGCTCCTCCAACAATCTCTCCACCGACTTGACGGAGAGGAGAGGGAGGTCGGCCACTACAGGTGGTGGTGGCGATGCAGGGATGACGATAGGACGGGAGGGAACGTCGCCGTCCAGGAGGTAGGCCGCCAGATCTGTTGAGAAAAAGAGAAAAGAGATTAGTAACATGATCAACATTTCAAGTTTGAAGTCTTAGCCCCCTATTTCCCAATCACGATTACTTACCATCTAAGGACTGTAACTCCGGCAGCAGGGATGGACGCGGAAGAGGCAGGAGTGGGACACGAGCCGAGGGTGGAAGGGTCCTGGGCTTTGGTGTCGGAGGGACGTGATGGCGAGGAGCAGGTATCGGAGCTGGGACGGGCGCAGGGACGGACACAGGTACCGGAGCTGGTGGCGGTGGAGGTGGGGCGATAACGATGCCCGAGAAAGGGGTCGCAGCTTGGGCGGAGGTAGATGATCGGGAAGGTAGGGCCGGAAATTCCTCGCGGTATTTCCGCCTCGCGGCTTCCTCCCACTTCTTCCTCTTCGCCATATCTGTAGAGAGGAAAAAGAGATTAGATTAGAGGTTGCGGAGATAATAATGATAGAGAGTAAGCTATACGGATACAGAAGTGCTAAAACATGACATTCCAACTCTCATAGGTGAGGATACTTACACTTTCCGAGCCGCTCGTAAGCTTGCCCGATTGCTCCTTGGGGGACGGGTTCCCCGTTACGAATACATTCATGCACTGAAAAAGAATGACAGTAAAGATGAGCAGAGGTAAAATTTGGATTCGGTTTAGACATGAACAACATAAGGGAGGGGCTCTTGATTTTAATGAGGATGTCTACCCTAATGATGTTAGTAATAGAGTCAACCTTGTTACAAATACTTACATTGCTCGATGGTGGCTTTCTCCATCTCAGCAGCAATTCGATAGTTATCATTTTTTTTGCGAATTCCATTTTTGTTCGATTACAGACAGCAGATTATGTTAGTAGATTTCAATCACTGAAAAGGAAAGATGAAAATCGTTTCATTTGCCTAGTCAACGTTTATCATGGGAACAATCATTGAAGTGACATCTAATGAGTTACATTTCACTCTACTCCATATCATAAAGACTAACCTTTGTCGAATGGCTAAAGTACTCTGACCCGGCGAGAGAAAGCGTCACGTTGAGTATGAAGTCGAACGCCCAACATGAGCAACGGCTCAGAGGTTTTGGTCTAACAAACGACGAACAACCCGTGCAACGCAATCCCTCTACGGCAGTACCCGCCGTCCCGAAGGAACGCTCGAGCAAAGGAGGTATTACAGCGATGATATGTTTTATGAGCAGAAGATGTGATAGCAAGAGACTATTCAACTTGATAGCAAGTCAAAACAACCTGATAGCAGGAGCTCACCGACACTCAACTTGTGAAAGATAAATGTGAAGAGCAGAGCTGGTGCACTGCCTTTTATAAGATTTTCCTAAGCAGTGAATGGATGAGACCTCTCGTCCAATCACAGACGAGCTAGAGTTCCCGATGTGCACACGCACATTTGTAACGCGTTATTGAAATCGTCCTAGGCAAAATGAAGTTTAGCAATAGACTCAACCATGGCAAATGAAGTCAATACATTGAAACATGATGATTGCACGATTCGCTTTCATCAAGAGTGCTTCGGAGGCTTAATACAAGATTACATCCTTGAGTTTCAAAGGGAGGAGACAGAATTGGAGGCATGTTTAGACTACACACGAAAAATATTTACGGAGTTGATATCTTATTTCAAAGACAGTCTCATCAAGGCTCATTTAATTGCACATGTCAATTACATTCATTTTCCAGAAGGTGAAGTAGCGGAAAGTGTTGATTTTCAATTTCGTTCCTATGGACAAGAATATGTTACTGATGCTTCTGAGTTTTTACACGACATCTGCAGAAGATTATTTCTCGGATGGACAACTTTCATGGTTACGGCGATCATTTGCTTCTGAATAAAATAAAGCATATTGTCATTGCTATTAGTAAAGTGGGTTTCAATGATGTTAAATCAAAGACCAAATAAAGTATTTTTCATGACACTTGTGTTGTGCTAAACTTTCTAGCGCTGTGGTGAACACTGTTTTCATATAACATTCTAAACTCTCATTGCAGTACAAGACTGCTCTTGGTAAACCTGATGAAGCTAATCTAACAGTCATGGAGTTTGAATTTTCTAATAAGGGAACAGTTGACAACTGTCTCCAATAAAACTTTCTAACACTGTGAAAGTAAGTTACAAGACAATCTACACTGTGCAGTAAAACCTTCTAAAACTTTCTAATGCTGCTGTGAGTTCGGTCAGTCATACAACGTCAATGATCAAACTTTACTTTCACAAACATGAGTTGTAGTAAAAACTAGTTGACTACACTAACGCTTACATTTCATAACACTTGTGTTTCATAAAACATCATGATCAAATTTTCTAACTATACATCAAACTGTGTTGCAGTAAAACTTTTACAAACCATGATACACTTTCTGACTAGACTTACGAATACAACTTCAATGATCAAACTTTCTAACTATACATCAACCTGTGTAGTAGTAAAACCTTTGCACAACATGATAAAGTTTCTGACTAGACTTACGAATAAACGTCATGATCAAACTTTCTAACTATACATCAACCTGTGCTACAGTAAAAATATTTGACTATACTAAACTTTGCTTTCACAAACCATGATACACTTTCTGATGACACTCACGAATAAACGTTATGATCAAACTTTATTTTCTCAAACGGGTGTCGCGGTAATATTATTTGACTACACTAACTTTGCTTTTACAAACCATGATACACTTTCTGACTAGACTTATGAATAAAACGTTTATTATCAAACTTTCTAACTATACATCAACCTGTGTTGCAATAAAACTTTTGTACAACATGATAAAGTTTCTGACTAGACTTATGAATAAACGTCATGATCAAACTTTATTTTCTCAAACGGGTGTCGCGGTATATTATTTGAGTACACTAACACTTGCATTTCATGACATTTGTGTTTCATAAAACATCATGATCAAACTTTTCTAACTATACATCAACCTGTGTTGCAATAAAACCTTTATACAACATGATAAAGTTTCTGACTAGACTTACGAATACAACGTTGATGATCAAACTTTTCTAACTATACATCAACCTGCGTTGCAATAAAACTTTTGCAAACCATGATGCACTTTCTGACTAGAGTTGCGAATAAACCTTCAATGATCAAACTTTCTAACTATACATCAACCTTTGCTGCAGTAAAACTTTTGTACGATACTGACAAGAGCTTGTTCACTAGCGAAGAGAGAAGTCTGTGATGTGTTGCGTGTGGGGCATGAATGTCCTCCCTTCATTCCTTCATCATTTCGTCTCCGTGATAGAGACAAGAAGAACTGATGGTTCATTCTCGCATGCTTGGCCAACTGTCGGGAGACAAGTGCAATGGAGATTTTATGAGGTAACCTGTAGCAGATAACTAAATGTCGCCCTGGCGGTCAGAGTACAACGTTGAGACGAAAAATTGCAAACATGACACAGAGGTTTCACAAGGATTACCATTGCCCACGTCCCGTGCAGCTACGGACTTCACCGCTGTCTCGAAATCACCCACAGGAAGTATCACACCGAAAATCGTGCACCGTCCATGACTTGATCGCCAGACATGAAAACCGGTGGAGTTGGTAAGAGGTTGACAGACTTTGAGCAGCTTGATAGCAAGCCGTAGAGAGCTTGATTCACCAGCGTTTTGCAATGGAGATGTTTAGAGGCCACCCATGACAAGATAGCTAAGACTCAACCGATTGGCGTTCAAAGTGCTACGTTGAGAACTGTGTCAAATGCCAAACATGAGACATGAGTTGCCCCAGCGGTTTCGGTCTAAACTATGACACACTCCCTTGCCACACTTATCACTACGGCATCATCCGCCGTCCCGAAAGAACACCCTATCAGTGGAATATTACAGCAAAACTGCTTAGTCCATGAGAAGACTGGCTCAGACATCACTAAAAATCCTTTCATTGACTTCATCAGGGTCGAAAACCCCAGAAAACCTCCAAAACTAGTGAATTTAAATTTTTCAAATTTTTAGCACTACTTATGAAATTCTATAAGTAGTCTATCACTTAGGGCAGGTCACTAGCGACCGAACCTTTTTTGAATCAAGTCAAACGGACTTGTAGAAGCAAAGTTACAAGCCTTTAAAGTTTTGGAGTCTTTTATGGCCTGGAGACGAAGGCCATCTCCTGGCGAACCTCTAAGTCTGACGCCTTAGCTGACTTCAGCAATGAAATTTTCTAAGTCGGTTTCTTACAGAAACTCGGTTTTTCAGATTTCCAATGCTATCATCGGAGCTCCAGAGTTCACCTACCCCAACCCAGTGGGAGGAGAACTGATTTCCACAAGCCGAGTTTCCACTTATGTAGTGTGTGGCGATCAGCTGATGACGTAATACCCATCATTCGAACACTAAAAGCCCGTCTATCTCCGGTTCTAGTGCTCCGATTGAGCTGGATATAAGCCATTTTCATGTAGAATTTGACGCTGAATCCGAATCTGCCCTCCATTTTCCCATCCGATGCTTCGTTTTGGCTCTACAGCCCACAGCCATCGCAAAAATTCTAACTTAGTCGTTTTTTCGCCAAGGTCCCAAATTTTCAATAACATCTCACCTCTAAACGAAGGCAGATACGAACAAGCCATGTTTTCCACTGAATTTGTCTCACTCCCAGCTTTCAAACGAGCTATTGCACGACTTTCTACGATGTCTACAACCAAAGTTGGAAGTTTGGTAGGAGGGGGGTGGGGGACGTCCTCGAAATTTTTTCTCTCCGATTGAGTTGGGAAGAAGTTCCTAGACCCAACATTGACCAAAACGTCCGAATTTGCACTCCATTTTCCCTTCCGAGGCCTCCTTCATGCCGAATTCCAGCCTTTCTCATCCCAAAACCTCCAACACCTGCCTTTTCCAAGTCTGACGGTTTCTTGCCATTTTCCTCCCTAAACCCAAGAAAATTTGTCCAAACTGAGCTTTCCACTGCATTTTTCTCACTTTTAGCTTTCAAACGAGCTATTGCACGACTTTCTACGATGTCTACAACCAAAGTTAGAAGATCGCTGCCGAGGGGGGGGGGACGTCCTCGAAATTTTTTCTCTCCGATTGAGCTGGAAATCACACCACAGATGTAGAATTTCACGTAGAGTCCGAATCTGCACTCCGTTTTCCCATCCGAGGCCTCCTTCATGCCGAATTCCAGCCTTTCTCATCCCAAAACATCCAACATCCACCCTTCCACACTCTATCCTTCCCACATTCCTACCCTTCTCCCTTCCTACCCCTTGCTGGAAAACTCCTTCCTTCCTTCCAGAGGGGGGAGCTAGGGAGGGAACAGTTTCCTCCTCTCGGACCCATCCTTCCATCACATCCTTGGCAAACTCTCTTCCTTCCTTCCAGATGGGGGGGGGCTGAGTCAGCATGATAACTCAGCATTTCACATTTTGGGCTTGCGTCTGCCACGGGGTTACTACTGGCCATCAGCGGCATTTACCAGAACAATGACCGCAATTATTGCTCGATGACCGATAAATGACTGTCATCGTGATACAAATCACACCGTCGATTGATTGCATGCGCAGTATAAATTCATTTTCAGAGATAATCCGCTCTATTATCTTTGTGTTGTGAATGCATTTTTTGAAAGAATGCAACGTGCACGGAGGCTATCGGTCCACTGTTTATCTAGAGGGGAAGCTCCATTACTTTTTAGCTCTAATGATGACATAAGCTGCTGATATAATGAATGCCAAATAGTCCGAGAGCTATACTGACGTTTTCCTCCTAAATTCATGCACGAGCTTATTATCTTTAATTTGTACAGGTTTTGGATTTCAATGAGGACAATCAGAGAATCGTGTAAGAACTTGCAATTCATGAAAGACATAACGCAGGAATTTATCGACAAAGTGAAATACTGACAGACAAAAAGAGACTTACTCTTGAAATCCAAAACCTGTAGAGTTATGCCTCATGAAGAGAATTGATCTTTTTGGAAATGATCGTATCGCACGACACCTATAAATCTCAATTTATTCAAAGGGCGAGCGATTGATTGAGATTAATGTTAATCTCGCCAGCCAATAAGTCGCCTCTAATAAGTACTCTGAAGTATACCTTGCTGTTCGTTCTCGGATGAAGCAATTCGAGCGTCAAGGCTAATTATAATTATAGATTACAAATAATAAATAGTATGATTACAAATAAGAAAATAAATAATTTAAAGAATGATCGATAAGATGATGCATGCCGTTGAGAAGCATACTGAATATACGCTACTCAAAATCAGTGCTGACTTGACAACTGGGGCATTTCACCGCTACGGTCGTGACTGCGGTAACTTTTTTTATGACATGTCATATTTTGTCATCTTTTTGTCATTTTTTAGGGTAAGATTATGTTTTTGTCATATTTTCTGTGTCTGATCATATTCAGTCATATTTTGGTCATTTTTTTGTATTAGACCGTTAGAGTTGCCGGAAGAGGGGATAGAAAATGACCTGCTTGCAGATTGACGCAATATATAATGCAATGCAGTCTGAGGACATTTCCAATGCATGCATTGCCTACGAATGTTACCGGCCTTTCTTTGCCAGTCAACCGCTGGTTTGGTGGAGTGTTCTTCTCCATGTTGAAGAAGAAGCTATGCAGAGACAGAAAATTTTTAAGATCAAATGTTAGCCTAAATTGTGTATTGTAATTTTGTACAACAAGATGTAAATATGGGCATATTCTTTGGCAAAAGTTTGAAATAAATCGTTTTATTTGTAATAAATTGATCTTTTAACCTTTTGCCTGAAAATGAAAACAAAATTTTTGCTATATTTTAAGATTTTTACGTCATATTTTGGTCACATTTGAAGATTTTAGGTCATACATCGGTTAATATTTTAAAATTTTTTTGGGCCATATTTGGTAATTTATGCTTTTTTATGTCATATTTTTTCGATTTTTGGGTCATAAAAAGTTGCCCTAGTCGTGACCATTCGCACAAATTTCCACACTTAGATTTTATCTCAAGGTCCCATTTCTAAAGATTTTTTGTTGATATTTGTTGATGTTTGCTGCAGTTGTACATCAAAAAAGTCTTCAAATATTTCGCTTTCTTTGTCGCATCTGCATATATGTAGCGTGACGGTCGTGATATTGCGAATTGATGCATCATTCAAAGTGCCATTCTCGACATTTTAGGTTTTGCATTCAGCTAATGCAGAATGAGTGAGTTATTGATGGAAAGTGACTTCCATTCGTCTTTTATTAAACTTTTGTGAGATTGGAAATGATTAGAAAAATAAGAAATGTAATTCTTAAAATAATTCAATGCTTAGGACAATAAGGTTATAGTCTATATCAAATAAGCTGCGTTTGACAAAATAATTTTAGAAATAAGAATAAAACAATTTTCCATCATATGAACAATAATGAATTATTCACAACGGAAATATCTCCAGCAATTAAGAAAGCAATTAATTAATGAAAAGTATTACGACTTACTGTTGGAGCTGGTAATAGTTCAACAATCATAGTGGAACTTATTGCATCATGGTCAGATATACTTGGAAATTGAAACCTTAATTATATTCCCGTTAACCTATCTGCAAGCGATGACTTTCGAAGACAGCCCACCATTATTCTACCTCCATCAATCACACCTGTAATTTCGGCAACGCAAAAGCCCTCAGTTTTTCCTACATTATTTTTCATGATAGCGCAATTGCCCACAGCTTGTGAGATCGATTCCTCTGGTACGCGCGAATCATCTTCCGATATGACATGGATATCAGAATCATCTGAATCACTTGAAGAGTCCACGCCTGATCCGTCCTACTATGACTCGTCAGGCCCATCTTCTTTTGCAATCGGATGTAGATCATTGATGGCGAAAGAAGTTTCATCTCCAGAATTTCGAAACAATATTGCAATTTTGTACCGATCAATACATTGACTTGTCTGCAAGACTGAACATTTTTCACTGTTTTACAGTCGAGTCAAAGCTTTTCATAAAGCGACCGTTTTTCATCAACTTCTGCTTTATATAGTTCAGTCAAAATAGTATAAATTAGTCAATCAAAATCAGTTAGCGCTAAAAAGTAATGGAGCTTCCCCTCTAGATAAACAGTGGACCGATAGCCTCCGTGCACGTTGCATTCTTTCAAAAAATGCATTCACAACACAAAGATAATAGAGCGGATTATCTCTGAAAATGAATTTATACTGCGCATGCAATCAATCGACGGTGTGATTTGTATCACGATGACAGTCATTTATCGGTCATCGAGCAATAATTGCGGTCATTGTTCTGGTAAATGCCGCTGATGGCCAGTAGTAACCCCGTGGCAGACGCAAGCCCAAAATGTGAAATGCCGAGTTATCATGCTGACTCAGCCCCCCCCCCATCTGGAAGGAAGGAAGAGAGTTTGCCAAGGATGTGATGGAAGGATGGGTCCGAGAGGAGGAAACTGTTCCCTCCCTAGCTCCCCCCTCTGGAAGGAAGGAAGGAGTTTTCCAGCAAGGGGTAGGAAGGGAGAAGGGTAGGAATGTGGGAAGGATAGAGTGTGGAAGGGTGGATGTTGGATGTTTTGGGATGAGAAAGGCTGGAATTCGGCATGAAGGAGGCCTCGGATGGGAAAACGGAGTGCAGATTCGGACTCTACGTGAAATTCTACATCTGTGGTGTGATTTCCAGCTCAATCGGAGAGAAAAAATTTCGAGGACGTCCCCCCCCCCCCCCTCGGCAGCGATCTTCTAACTTTGGTTGTAGACATCGTAGAAAGTCGTGCAATAGCTCGTTTGAAAGCTAAAAGTGAGAAAAATGCAGTGGAAAGCTCAGTTTGGACAAATTTTCTTGGGTTTAGGGAGGAAAATGGCAAGAAACCGTCAGACTTGGAAAAGGCAGGTGTTGGAGGTTTTGGGATGAGAAAGGCTGGAATTCGGCATGAAGGAGGCCTCGGAAGGGAAAATGGAGTGCAAATTCGGACGTTTTGGTCAATGTTGGGTCTAGGAACTTCTTCCCAACTCAATCGGAGAGAAAAAATTTCGAGGACGTCCCCCACCCCCCTCCTACCAAACTTCCAACTTTGGTTGTAGACATCGTAGAAAGTCGTGCAATAGCTCGTTTGAAAGCTGGGAGTGAGACAAATTCAGTGGAAAACATGGCTTGTTCGTATCTGCCTTCGTTTAGAGGTGAGATGTTATTGAAAATTTGGGACCTTGGCGAAAAAACGACTAAGTTAGAATTTTTGCGATGGCTGTGGGCTGTAGAGCCAAAACGAAGCATCGGATGGGAAAATGGAGGGCAGATTCGGATTCAGCGTCAAATTCTACATGAAAATGGCTTATATCCAGCTCAATCGGAGCACTAGAACCGGAGATAGACGGGCTTTTAGTGTTTGAATGATGGGTATTACGTCATCAGCTGATCGCCACACACTACATAAGTGGAAACTCGGCTTGTGGAAATCAGTTCTCCTCCCACTGGGTTGGGGTAGGTGAACTCTGGAGCTCCGATGATAGCATTGGAAATCTGAAAAACCGGGTTTCTGTAAGAAACCGACTTAGAAAATTTCATTGCTGAAGTCAGCTAAGGCGTCAGACTTAGAGGTTCGCCAGGAGATGGCCTTCGTCTCCAGGCCATAAAAGACTCCAAAACTTTAAAGGCTTGTAACTTTGCTTCTACAAGTCCGTTTGACTTGATTCAAAAAAGGTTCGGTCGCTATTGACCTGCCCTAAGTGATACACTACTTATAGAATTTCATAAGTAGTGCTAAAAATTTGAAAAATTTAAATTCACTAGTTTTGGAGGTTTTCTGGGGTTTTCGACCCTGATGAAGTCAATGAAAGGATTTTTAGTGATGTCTGAGCCAGTCTTCTCATGGACTAGGCAGCTTTTCACTGAAAGCGAGGAAGACACGGGGAGTTTTGCTGTAATATTCCACTGACAGGGTGTTCTTTCGGGACGGCGGATGATGCCGTAGTGATAAGTGTGGCAAGGGAGTGTGTCATAGTTTAGACCGAAACCGCTGGGGCAACTCATGTCTCATGTTTGGCATTTGACACAGTTCTCAACGTAGCACTTTGAACGCCAATCGGTTGAGTCTTAGCTATCTTGTCATGGGTGGCCTCTAAACATCTCCATTGCAAAACGCTGGTGAATCAAGCTCTCTACGGCTTGCTATCAAGCTGCTCAAAGTCTGTCAACCTCTTACCAACTCCACCGGTTTTCATGTCTGGCGATCAAGTCATGGACGGTGCACGATTTTCGGTGTGATACTTCCTGTGGGTGATTTCGAGACAGCGGTGAAGTCCGTAGCTGCACGGGACGTGGGCAATGGTAATCCTTGTGAAACCTCTGTGTCATGTTTGCAATTTTTCGTCTCAACGTTGTACTCTGACCGCCAGGGCGACATTTAGTTATCTGCTACAGGTTACCTCATAAAATCTCCATTGCACTTGTCTCCCGACAGTTGGCCAAGCATGCGAGAATGAACCATCAGTTCTTCTTGTCTCTATCACGGAGACGAAATGATGAAGGAATGAAGGGAGGACATTCATGCCCCACACGCAACACATCACAGACTTCTCTCTTCGCTAGTGAACAAGCTCTTGTCAGTATCGTACAAAAGTTTTACTGCAGCAAAGGTTGATGTATAGTTAGAAAGTTTGATCATTGAAGGTTTATTCGCAACTCTAGTCAGAAAGTGCATCATGGTTTGCAAAAGTTTTATTGCAACGCAGGTTGATGTATAGTTAGAAAAGTTTGATCATCAACGTTGTATTCGTAAGTCTAGTCAGAAACTTTATCATGTTGTGTAAAGGTTTTATTGCTACACAGGTTGATGTATAGTTAGAAAAGTTTGATCATGATGTTTTATGAAACACAAATGTCATGAAATGCAAGTGTTAGTGTACTCAAATAATATACCGCGACACCCGTTTGAGAAAATAAAGTTTGATCATGACGTTTATTCATAAGTCTAGTCAGAAACTTTATCATGTTGTACAAAAGTTTTATTGCAACACAGGTTGATGTATAGTTAGAAAGTTTGATAATAAACGTTTTATTCATAAGTCTAGTCAGAAAGTGTATCATGGTTTGTAAAAGCAAAGTTAGTGTAGTCAAATAATATTACCGCGACACCCGTTTGAGAAAATAAAGTTTGATCATAACGTTTATTCGTGAGTGTCATCAGAAAGTGTATCATGGTTTGTGAAAGCAAAGTTTAGTATAGTCAAATATTTTTACTGTAGCACAGGTTGATGTATAGTTAGAAAGTTTGATCATGACGTTTATTCGTAAGTCTAGTCAGAAACTTTATCATGTTGTGGAAAGGTTTTACTACTACACAGGTTGATGTATAGTTAGAAAGTTTGATCATTGAAGTTGTATTCGTAAGTCTAGTCAGAAAGTGTATCATGGTTTGTAAAAGTTTTACTGCAACACAGTTTGATGTATAGTTAGAAAATTTGATCATGATGTTTTATGAAACACAAGTGTTATGAAATGTAAGCGTTAGTGTAGTCAACTAGTTTTTACTACAACTCATGTTTGTGAAAGTAAAGTTTGATCATTGACGTTGTATGACTGACCGAACTCACAGCAGCATTAGAAAGTTTTAGAAGGTTTTACTGCACAGTGTAGATTGTCTTGTAACTTACTTTCACAGTGTTAGAAAGTTTTATTGGAGACAGTTGTCAACTGTTCCCTTATTAGAAAATTCAAACTCCATGACTGTTAGATTAGCTTCATCAGGTTTACCAAGAGCAGTCTTGTACTGCAATGAGAGTTTAGAATGTTATATGAAAACAGTGTTCACCACAGCGCTAGAAAGTTTAGCACAACACAAGTGTCATGAAAAATACTTTATTTGGTCTTTGATTTAACATCATTGAAACCCACTTTACTAATAGCAATGACAATATGCTTTATTTTATTCAGAAGCAAATGATCGCCGTAACCATGAAAGTTGTCCATCCGAGAAATAATCTTCTGCAGATGTCGTGTAAAAACTCAGAAGCATCAGTAACATATTCTTGTCCATAGGAACGAAATTGAAAATCAACACTTTCCGCTACTTCACCTTCTGGAAAATGAATGTAATTGACATGTGCAATTAAATGAGCCTTGATGAGACTGTCTTTGAAATAAGATATCAACTCCGTAAATATTTTTCGTGTGTAGTCTAAACATGCCTCCAATTCTGTCTCCTCCCTTTGAAACTCAAGGATGTAATCTTGTATTAAGCCTCCGAAGCACTCTTGATGAAAGCGAATCGTGCAATCATCATGTTTCAATGTATTGACTTCATTTGCCATGGTTGAGTCTATTGCTAAACATCATTTTGCCTAGGACGATTTCAATAACGCGTTACAAATGTGCGTGTGCACATCGGGAACTCTAGCTCGTCTGTGATTGGACGAGAGGTCTCATCCATTCACTGCTTAGGAAAATCTTATAAAAGGCAGTGCACCAGCTCTGCTCTTCACATTTATCTTTCACAAGTTGAGTGTCGGTGAGCTCCTGCTATCAGGTTGTTTTGACTTGCTATCAAGTTGAATAGTCTCTTGCTATCACATCTTCTGCTCATAAAACATATCATCGCTGTAATACCTCCTTTGCTCGAGCGTTCCTTCGGGACGGCGTGTACTGCCGTAGAGGGATTGCGTTGCACGGGTTGTTCGTCGTTTGTTAGACCAAAACCTCTGAGCCGTTGCTCATGTTGGGCGTTCGACTTCATACTCAACGTGACGCTTTCTCTCGCCGGGTCAGAGTACTTTAGCCATTCGACAAAGGTTAGTCTTTATGATATGGAGTAGAGTGAAATGTAACTCATTAGATGTCACTTCAATGATTGTTCCCATGATAAACGTTGACTAGGCAAATGAAACGATTTTCATCTTTCCTTTTCAGTGATTGAAATCTACTAACATAATCTGCTGTCTGTAATCGAACAAAAATGGAATTCGCAAAAAAAATGATAACTATCGAATTGCTGCTGAGATGGAGAAAGCCACCATCGAGCAATGTAAGTATTTGTAACAAGGTTGACTCTATTACTAACATCATTAGGGTAGACATCCTCATTAAAATCAAGAGCCCCTCCCTTATGTTGTTCATGTCTAAACCGAATCCAAATTTTACCTCTGCTCATCTTTACTGTCATTCTTTTTCAGTGCATGAATGTATTCGTAACGGGGAACCCGTCCCCCAAGGAGCAATCGGGCAAGCTTACGAGCGGCTCGGAAAGTGTAAGTATCCTCACCTATGAGAGTTGGAATGTCATGTTTTAGCACTTCTGTATCCGTATAGCTTACTCTCTATCATTGTTATCTCCGCAACCTCTAATCTAATCTCTTTTTCCTCTCTACAGATATGGCGAAGAGGAAGAAGTGGGAGGAAGCCGCGAGGCGGAAATACCGCGAGGAATTTCCGGCCCTACCTTCCCGATCATCTACCTCCGCCCAAGCTGCGACCCCTTTCTCGGGCATCGTTATCGCCCCACCTCCACCGCCACCAGCTCCGGTACCTGTGTCCGTCCCTGCGCCCGTCCCAGCTCCGGTACCTGCTCCTCGCCATCACGTCCCTCCGACACCAAAGCCCAGGACCCTTCCACCCTCGGCTCGTGTCCCACTCCTGCCTCTTCCGCGTCCATCCCTGCTGCCGGAGTTACAGTCCTTAGATGGTAAGTAATCGTGATTGGGAAATAGGGGGCTAAGACTTCAAACTTGAAATGTTGATCATGTTACTAATCTCTTTTCTCTTTTTCTCAACAGATCTGGCGGCCTACCTCCTGGACGGCGACGTTCCCTCCCGTCCCATCGTCATCCCTGCATCGCCACCACCACCTGTAGTGGCCGACCTCCCTCTCCTCTCCGTCAAGTCGGTGGAGAGATTGTTGGAGGAGCAGGAAATGGAGTTGGAGATAGTGGGAGAGGAGAGGGAGATGGAAGTCGAAAAGAAGGAGGACTTTCAATGCCAGCGGTGTGACAGGGTCTTCGCCTCAGCCTACAGTTTGAGACGTCACATCGCTGGCCGTGCCTGCAGGGGAGGGAAGCGGCGACCGATCCCTCAACGGTCCAAGTGTGAAGGTTGTGGACGCACGTTCTACAACAGCACCAACTTGCGAGTCCACATCGAAGGCAGTTCCTGTGGCAGTGTGAGGCAACCACCGACAACAACAGGTAGGAAGCATCCTTCATCGCACTTTCCTGTTCTTCGTGTCAGAAGACCTTTCCTACAGAGTTCGTTCTTTTTTCGCACACACTCTGTCACACACATTCCACTCAGCTTTACACTGACAACAACGTCACTCTAAGCCTGAGCAAGTTTTCCCTTGAGAGGCTCGTTCGCGATTATCAGTTAGAAAGCTCTGAAGCTGTGCAGGACATTCATCCTTTCTTGATGAATCATATAGGCTTAATTCATCAAATGTTGGCGAGATTAGATAGATTTTTACTTAAGGGCATGTTCTATCTCACTGCTCGTTTCAATAAGGTAGACAGTAGCACGGGAGATGTAGAGTCCACTGTGACCATTAGGATAGCCTCCTGTGCTGCTGATCTCATAGGTGATGTAAACGAGTGGGTAGAGAGACATGCGACCTATCTCGTCAGCAACTTAAATAAATTTAATGAAAGAGACAGCGGTCTGGTCTTTGATGGGATAGAGAAGGTAGACATCAAAATTAATCTTTTAGAAAATTTACAAGGGAGTGGTTGTTTCACCCTCCCCAAAGCACTGGCTGACAAAAAGGCTGTCATCAATGTAGAATGTCAGTCCCAGTGTTTCAAGTATGCCGTCCTCTCCATTCTTCACTATAATGACATAGGTAAGCATCGTCAAAGAGTCATCAAGTATCGTGAATGGGAGGATGAGCTTAAGTTTGACGGGTTAGATGTCAACACATTAGACTTTAAAGGCATCGCCCAATTTGAAAAATTGAATAACATTAAGATTGTCATCCATCTCTGGGAAAAAGGTCTGAAGGGTGTTAGGTATAACAACCGCCAAAGTAACTTCGATCGGGTTGTCAATCTCCTCCTAGTCTATAACGACAACCACCCAGAATGGCATTATTGTGGCATTCCTAAAATTTCAAAGTTATACCATCATCAAACTGCATATAGGAACAATTTCTACTACTGTGATCGCTGCACACGGCGCCTTAGGTAAAAACCATTTTTTGAAGAGCATTACGAGTGGTGCTCTCGGGGTAAACTTCAAATGGAAGTCATGCCCAAAGATAAATTTTATAGGTATGAAGAAAACGGCAATGAGCTCAGTCCCATATGTACCATCTATGCGGACATTGAATGTTATATTGAACAAGAAGATCTAAGTCATGAGCCAGCAGCCATTGCCTGCTATGAAGTCTGGCATCCATATTATAGGAACCAAAATAAGATGCATGTGTGGCAAGGCGAGGAGTGTGTTATATTAATGCACAGGAGGAAATATTTAGAAATTTATGACTAAATGACATCGCTTGTTAAGTCTCATTAAGAGCACTATGCAGAAAGCCATGTCATGCGCATGAGCATGAATTGTATCTATTATACAATCACACATGTTTGAAAGAGGGATAGCAGATATATTTCGAAAATTTGTAAATGATGGCAATCCACTCTAAATGATGAATTCACCAGAGAGTTTCAACAGCATATATTGACAGTGTTTGTAGGGCTGAAATATAATGGCGACCTCGATTATAATGGAGAGCTTAGGCACGGCCGGGAGTGATGCAGCTATATATTGTCTTGAGTGGTTGCACCATGCTTGAGATTCCGGCGACACGCCATTTCCGGAACACTTGAAACATTTTCATTCACATGAAACACGAGGCGACTTCACACGCGATGGAAGACGTTGTGCAAGATGACCTCTAACATCTGGAGATCTCCATCGGACGAGCGAAGGAATGAGCCTTGGATCAACCCTCTTGGCGACGACTGGCGAAAATCGGGGCCTCAACGTTGACAGGCATGACATATGATAAATTATGCAAATAAATCGTTTCTAAACTGAATGGTTGCTCAATCCTAACACCAATATGGGCTTTCTTATTTCTCATGTCTTGTCTGATGCGGTAATGCTGTTCCGACTAGTGAATGAAAAGCAAGGCCCAATGTGAGCTAAATTGGAAGTAGTATCACGACACCCTAAACAGCAACTAGGCCCATCAGAAATATGGTTGGCAGAAGGTGTGTAGATAATCCTATCTAAACTCAAGAACAGACGCATATAAGGAGGTAAGCGACGAGACGAAAAATAACAATGTAGATTTGTTTATAGATTACTTTTCACATTTTTCACATTGGCATATGACGCAGGCATGTAAACAATAGACCCTCCCCCCTCCAATCCAACAATTTTTTTCATTTTTTGAACGAATCTGGAGCCCCAACGAAATTCATCCCAAATTTCCGGAATTTATATTACATTATTGATTTCCTTGATTTACTGACACGCATAATACATGAAAGCATTCGATTTTGAACTTTCTGCTTACCCCAATTTCAGTTTACTTGAAGCTCCTCAAATGTACGTGTATGGTGCTCGATAAAATCATTTCACCGTTCATTTCACCTCACCGATGAAGTGCAAACTATCATGAGACTGATTTATAGTAACTTACCCAAACCATGATTCCACTTTGGCGTTCGTTATGTATCGGTCGATCCTTTTCTCTCGACTTTGTAGCGATGGCTGGCCCCAGAAGCCATACAGGAGAAGCCATACACGATGGATGTATTCCAACGCTTTCTTATTGAAGAACACGTTAGGGGGGTCTTCAGGCTTTTTCACCTCAGCCACCTCAGGGTCACGAAAAAATGTTGAGTATTTCGATTGACTGCGTATGGAATTGGATCTCAAGGCTGAGCCACTGGTACAGGCATGTTCTTCCTCTTCTTCAATCACCTCATCCTCTTCTTCCTCGGACACTTCCGCTCGAATGTCATTGTTGGGCGCTGGTAACTTACTGAGGAGTAGGAGGAGGTCGTCATGGTCTTTCTTGACTTCTTCACTCATATCCAAGGAGCAGAACACTGAAACCATTAAGTTCCACCTCCGACCGGCTTCCAACAGATTCGGTGCGCATATTAATGCGGCCATGCTGTGGAGGAGAAGCTGTCTTACGTGCCTTTGGTTATCCCCTGTACAAAATTTTCGCAGGGCACGTGCGGCTCTTGCCATGAAGTGAGAACTGCAGGTGAAGACAGTACAATCCGGTTCATTGTCGTTCTGTATACCAGAGCATTTGTCGTACGTAGCGTTCAGATATCTGTTGACGGTTGTGCCCGCGAAGACAGATACACAGGAATGCAGCATCACCCATGAGAAATCCACCACAACCACGAGAGGCCGAGATTCTTCCCCATTCAAGCGAGAGTTCTGCAGACGGGCGACGTCGCATCTCACTCGCCGCAACCAAAATTCAACATCTTCCACACGACATCTCTCCGTCAGGCAGTCGCTGACACTAACGGCTGGAATGTTTTCCGTTATGGAGTTGACAACTAAACTCAGCAGAAACATTTGCTTCTTGACATATTCCATGCGTCGTATGAGTCCCGCAGTCGCATCAACATGCAAGATGAGGGATTTGGCCTTCGCAAGCTTTGAATAGAGTTGAAGCTGGTCTGCCGAATGAATCACCAGCCTCACAGGTGACAATCCAATTTCCTGCAAACATACATGTAGATCTCATTTCAACAAATAACGGTACGTCCACTACATTCAACAGCACAGTTCCTTCAAAGGCTACGTATAAGGGATGAGTGGCATCTAATTCTACATGGATCATCACAGCATGCGCAACTGCGCTTTTAACGCATGCGCAGTCACCTGCGGATCCTACGTCTCTGCACATCATATTCAACGAACAGGAATACCGAGCGATGGATGTTGTTTACAATGATTTACAGTTGTTACCCACCTCATAGCTCCACTTTCTTTAGATTTCTTCACAAAATAGACATTTTTTACTCAGTAAGACAGACATGCAAGCGTGTGGAAGTACATGAGATAACCATCACACATACATCACTTATGCTGTTATACAGATAGAAATTGTAAAAGACATGCCAGCTAAAGTGAAAGATTTTCAAAAAAATCTTGAATACACAATACTAGTATAAAGCACTATAACGATAAATTTGGATTAAATGATTTCCTCCTTATACAGACAAAATGTATGAACTTACTTGTATGTACCCAGGAACTGGTGTACATGAAGATATCTCCTCCTCCTGTGTTTCTTTCAGCAGTTGGAGACACAACATCATGTCTCTGGGCCAGCCCGGTGGTACGACCTCCCTCCTTCGTCGGCGTGATGACATCTGCTGGACTGCAGACTCAGTTAAGCGGCTGTCCGGCTGAGAAGCAAGGGTCTCCTCGAACGCTTCAGTTGGACCATGCCCCGAGGAGAGGAGCCGCTCCACTTCACTTCTAGCTGCGTTGGTGCTGTGGTGGCGAACTTGGTCCACGTACTCCTCAGTACAGCCTTCCACGCCACCGAGAACCACACGCACGAAGTTGTCGCCCGACTTCCCGACTGATACTGTCGCACTTCTTGTGCACCTAGGATTGGTGCAATATAAATATGCCCTGAAATAGACAGCACATATTCTACAGAGATCGTTGACTACCCTAATAATAAATACAGAAGTTTGCAAATCTACAGCATCTCCTGCGAAAACATGAGTAATCGATACGGTATATGTATCCTTAATATTACTCTATGTTTCATCCATTCCGACCAAAAAATTTCATTGCAGAGATGGACTACCGACATTGTGGCATTAAAATTCCATTCGCAAACTGGATCGTAGTACAGCGTAATTTCTCGTGTTTCCTCAACTCAAATTCGTTTCAACTTCTTAAATGTAAATATATTGACTGAAGTTGACTGACTTGTCGATTCTCAGCGCATATCTCCTACATGCAGGTATGCAGCAATCTACTCGTAATACATAAAATATACCAATTCTGTATTTTGGATGGCCGTAACATGTTCAATCAGGAACATACTTCAGTTTAAGTTTTGTGGATGGAAAAATTAATGGCAAACATGTTCCCTTATATTACCTGAATTTTCCCAGATTCGCGAGCTTAAGCTTCGAAGTTATCAACTGTCGCTGGCTATCATCACTATACCTATTTACACGTACTTGCAAAGCGCTCTCCCAAACGTGGCTAAATAACATACAATTTTTAGTGGACCTAAAAAATGAACAGTCTTTGGATCTCAAGCGCCACTCTACCATTTTTCCATTATCTGTATGAAATGGCTGCTGTAGGTCGCCCGTTAAGTGTCATATTTCACCCATAACAATAATTTAAAAGCTTTGAGCAGTTAAAACAATTTCAGCGGAAATTGAAATACTGCTGAGGAATTTGAGTTATTTCAGTACCTCATTCGCCGTGTTCATTCATGCAAGGGCAAAATTGGTTACTCAATCAAGATTCATTATTTGATTATTTTAAATCATATTGAATTCTTCAAACTAGATAAAAATAGCCTACTTCTCAACAGTTGATATAATGGCGAGGATGTCCTTCATTTAGGTAATCATCACAGTTTCTTCTAAGCATTTACAAGTCTATGAAGTCATTGGATTCGAGTTTCGATGAAAAGATTAAAAAAAAAGATTAAAAAAACGTCTCAAAATTCAATTCTTACTTGAAAAGTGAACCTGCCGAGTGACTGGGTCTTCCTTGTGTGGCCTTTGAGAAGTATTTCCTTTTCAAGGCGAGGAAGCAGGTTGTTTTCTTTGGTAGGCAGCGGAGTACGTCCCTGAGCCGATCGGCAAGATTCTGGGGATCCTTCAGCAGCTTTTCTACGTAATCCTTATCGACTTTCAATTCGTATTGATTCGTCATCTGAAAGTATGATCACATCAATTACTCAAGCTTGTATAATCGTAAATGTGTGCTAAATTCAAGCAATCACCTTCTTCAGCAATGCAAAGGAGCGTGCAAAAATGTCATGCATTGGATGCGACAAGAATGAGGAAGGTTCATGTATACAATGTTTAAAAACAGAGATTCATCCATCTTTAAAGTGCCCTCATCCCGATTCGGTAATAACCCACACATCAATGCTGCCCTCCAAAATTAATGCAAAGCAACACCAAAAAAGTGATTTGATAGGCAAACGCATTAAAAGATGCGATCAGGTGAGGCAAAATTCCACATAGTAAACCTACGTGTAGTGGAGCAGATGTAGTTACTTGCAAATCAAAATACATCATGAAACTCGAACACAATCAATACATGACATCGAAGTTCTGTCTTCCGCTTCATAATAGCACAATAACATTCAACATACGAACATACAAAATTAGTAACTTAGCACCAAAACTCACACAAATAAGAAGTGTCAGAGAATTTGAAGCTTGCCGGTTCAATTGGTCCAGAAACACTAACTTATACATAGAATTCTTGAATATACTACTATTTTGGGTAAATATGGTGTCTAAGAGAAGTGTTTCCGACCCTCCACCCAGCTCCAACTGATAGATGATGGTGACCAGGGTTAGTGTGGAGGGATGAGGTGGGTGGAAAAATTTTTTCCCGGTTCAATTGGTCAAGAAACACTAACTTATACATAGAATTCTTGAATATACTACTATTTTGGGTAAATATGGTGTCTAAGAGAAGTGTTTCCGACCCTCCACCCAGCTCCAACTGATAGATGATGGTGACCAGGGTTAGTGTGGAGGGATGAGGTGGGTGGAAAAAATTTTCCCCGGTTCAATTGGTCCAGAAACACTAACTTATACATAGAATTCTTGAATATACTACTATTTTTGGGTAAATATGGTGTCTAAGAGAAGTGTTTCCGACCCTCCACCCAGCTCCAACTGATAGATGATGGTGACCAGGGTTAGTGTGGAGGGATGAGGTGGGTGGAAAAATTTTTTCCCGGTTCAATTGGTCCAGAAACACTAACTTATACATAGAATTCTTGAATATACTACTATTTTGGGTAAATATGGTGTCTAAGAGAAGTGTTTCCGACCCTCCACCCAGCTCCAACTGATAGACGATGGTGACCAGGGTTAGTGTGGAGGGATGAGGTGGGTGGAAAAAATTTTCCCCGGTTCAATTGGTCCAGAAACACTAACTTATACATAGAATTCTTGAATATACTACTATTTTGGGTAAATATGGTGTCTAAGAGAAGTGTTTCCGACCCTCCATCCAGCTCCAACTGATAGATGATGGTGACCAGGGTTAGTGTGGAGGGATGAGGTGGGTGGAAAAAATTTTCCCCGGTTCAATTGGTCCAGAAACACTAACTTATACATAGAATTCTTGAATATACTACTATTTTTGGGTAAATATGGTGTCTAAGAGAAGTGTTTCCGACCCTCCACCCAGCTCCAACTGATAGATGATGGTGACCAGGGTTAGTGTGGAGGGATGAGGTGGGTGGAAAAAATTTTTCCCGGTTCAATTGGTCCAGAAACACTAACTTATACATAGAATTCTTGAATATACTACTATTTTGGGTAAATATGGTGTCTAAGAGAAGTGTTTCCGACCCTCCACCCAGCTCCAACTGATAGATGATGGTGACCAGGGTTAGTGTGGAGGGATGAGGTGGGTGGAAAAATTTTTTCCCGGTTCAATTGGTCCAGAAACACTAACTTATACATAGAATTCTTGAATATACTACTATTTTGGGTAAATATGGTGTCTAAGAGAAGTGTTTCCGACCCTCCACCCAGCTCCAACTGATAGATGATGGTGACCAGGGTTAGTGTGGAGGGATGAGGTGGGTGGAAAAATTTTTTCCCGGTTCAATTGGTCCAGAAACACTAACTTATACATAGAATTCTTGAATATACTACTATTTTGGGTAAATATGGTGTCTAAGAGAAGTGTTTCCGACCCTCCACCCAGCTCCAACTGATAGATGATGGTGACCAGGGTTAGTGTGGAGGGATGAGGTGGGTGGAAAAAATTTTTCCCGGTTCAATTGGTCAAGAAACACTAATTTATGCATGGATTGGGCGAAATGATGTCAAAGAAATGTGTTTCCAACCCTCTACCGAATGCTGATGGATGATAGTTGATTTGCCATTTACTTGGTCTGACTTTTACGCTCTACCCCTTTTATAGCTTATAGATGATGGGTTGGGTTTGAGAAAAGGATTTACGTCGATGAGACACAATTTCCTGGTTGTAGCCAGGTGATGTGAACTTGTGAGCGTTGGAAATGGGTAGGAGTGATTTGGTAAAATACGCATAGAAGCACTCCTTTTGCACATGCAATATCATGAAATAAATGACGGAAATGAAGAGAGACATGACACGTGGAAGTTTGCACGTGTTTTAGCAAGGAAACCTTGTTTTTCGTCAATTTAGACACAGCGGTGTGTTGAGTTGATACGTTTAAACAAAAAAAAATAAACTCAAATTATCAAAATTATATCAATAATTTTGAAATATTGTTTTAGTTATAGTTGTTTTGTGCTATTTTTTGTGTAAAATAGGTTTTAGGGTATTTGGCACCAAATTGGCATTGTTTCTCAGACTTGTTTCACAGATTTTCTCAGACGTGTTTCCAAAGTCCGCTACGTAAAGATATCTATTTTGACAATTTTCACACGACTTTAGAGCTTGGAATTGATCGAGAAAACATTTCCCGGCACTAAAGAATAAATTACAACGGCATAATATCTCGGATTTTGATTACTCAAGCACGACAAAAATCATTTGTAGTTGAAGGCATTGATTTCCACAATGTGGAAGGTTGATGTTCCCATAGATGACTATGCAATTCCAGCTCGAGCCAATGCAACTCCTTGATAAGATTGAGTGTCCTAGCCAAGAACTGCTTCGGTCAGCGATTATATTGCCTATATTGGCAATGATTCAGAATTGTGGA
The DNA here is from genome assembly GCA_907163375.1 of Prostheceraeus crozeri. Lineage (NCBI taxonomy): Eukaryota > Metazoa > Platyhelminthes > Polycladida > Euryleptidae > Prostheceraeus > Prostheceraeus crozeri. The sequence continues at coordinate 449,514 of CAJQUW010013018.1, forward strand.
AAATTTTAGGTTCGGCTACAAATTATGCGAAGAATTAACACCAAACATTCAGATGAACCTCATCCTTTTGCAGCTCTACAAAGCGTCTGTCGCACCACTGTGATGAGACCACAATGTGAGATGCCATTTATCTGTGACATGATGTAAAAAGACTGAAAAACAGCTGAAATTTTGTAATAGTAATTCTTGATTTAATTGCAGCATTTCAATCATTTAGCAGCGACAATGGGTACAAGCCACGGCTAATCAAGTTACCGCTTGCAGCATATTCCTGTAAATGTACAAATTGTAGAGAGAAATGCATATTTTCTCAAAATTTTCAGTTGATATTCAAATAATAACAGAAAATTTTACGTGGACGGGAATGCTTCGTGTGTACAGCAATAGCCGGGTGCCCGAACTCAATACATATATCTTCCGGCGACCACCGTTATCCCATTATAATTCCGACCTCTGCCCGACCAATTTTTTTTGTTTTAAAATGGTCTAAAACCACTTCAGTGTCAACCTGCTTTCGAAGGAAGTAGCCCTAGTGAGCACAGAATGCGTCTCAAGTCATTTCATGCTTCACGAAGTTTTCCCGCTACCCAGCTTCGTTACGAATTCGTTACGCGGGTGGGCGATCTAGCGGGTATCAGCAAATCAGTAAATCAAATCAATATAAATCAAATTCAGTCATGGTCACAAATGACTGCGAAACTGTGGAGAAATCTTCAGTGGTTCTCACAATAACCTGATTTTGCAGACTTTTCCTCCAGACATTGAATTTCAGGAGTCCTCCAATTCCGTAGTAAGCTCCCTTGCCGTGATATCCCTTGAAAATTCCAAAATCAAAGTGAAAAATCAAAGTCTGAAATAAGTCTATTGAAATTATGATGATAGATACCTAATGTTTATTGATTGATGACACCAAGTAACTGTAATTACTGCGACATCAGATAATTGCAAAATTGATTGACACGCTCAATTGCGCGTAATTCACGCAAACTACGCGTAATCACGCATAACCCCAAACATCCGTGGCTATGCGTGACATTGCTGCAACATCTGTCGGCAGTCCTGTTATAAAGACTTTGCGTATCATGTGTCTGCATGTATCAGAGGCTAAACAATGTGATAGGACCTCAATTTCATGCTCAGGGAAGACAGAACATGCTTAGCGGTTATCCGTGGTTCAAGCAGCAACGCAGACAACCGTAGACGACGCGCAAACTATAAACGCTCACCCGCGCGTATTCATAAACATCATGTTTTAACAGCATCAGATCAAGTGATTTCTGACTCTTGTGCAGCGCGTATGTACGCGAGTAGAAGAATAGAATGTCTTTAACCACGGATGTTTGGGGTGCTCGGTAATTAGACGTGAATTACGCGTGGCATGTCAACAGTATATAATTGCAATTAATTGATTGATTCCATCAAATAATTTCGTCAAAAATGTTTTTGATAATCTCTGAATCCAACGCCTACCTGACTGTTTTGCATCTTTCATCCGGAGTGTTTCATAACATCAATCAGTGTGAAAATTTTTTCGCTTCAAAAGCTAAATATACAGCATTGATTTAAAGGAGTTGGAATCAATAATGCTTCATAGAGCCAATATGTGGTGTTCAGTTCACATATTAATATTTAACATTTCAAGCTGAATTCAATAAAGCGAAGTATTACTTATACTATTTTCAAAGACCTACTCAACAATAGCGCAAAGAGAAGAAAATTCAGTGCGGATGACGTAATGACATTATGTGCGTAGATGGAAGCCCTATGGACTCTTTTTCTTGTGTCTAAAACATTCAACTAACTTCTCTGTATGGACGCTTTGCAAGGGCTAGCTTATTCGTCCATGCAGATGTGTCTATGGAGTGCAATTAAGTCTAAGTAACCGGGGAGCCCTAAATATTTTGGTCCCACAACCCCCTTGTCATCATCTTTGCGGCATTTCTCTTGCTTAAGGGTTAAATGACAAACGCGAGTCTGGCTAGACCAGTGGTTCTCAACCTTTTATGTTCCATGGCTCCTTTCCAAGTTAAGCATTTTAGTGTGGCTCCTTGCTCTAGGCTATACTAGTTAATTATTTCTCCTTTCAATTTCTTTGTTACGATACTATCAAATTGCATGTCTTCATTATTTGCTTGATGCACTTCATGTCAATGTTCGATTTTTATTTTACAATAAGATGCTCCATTTTCATTTCTAAGTTGATTTACATTAATATACATACAAGTACACTACATTTTGAGGAGACTTGAATTTTGAAACAATACTATAAACCAAAGGACTATTCGAATTATTTTTTTGTTTTTTCTCTAAATTTGTAAGTGGCTGCGGCTAAACAAATCAAACATCCGCTTTTAATAAAAACAAATCATTGTAAACAATAATCTGAGTTAAATATGATAGAACAATTGCACAGAAAAAGTAACACCAAAAGATTCAATGGGATTTCTGTTCTTGTCCCTTAAGCACAAACTTTCTGATATTTGGTTTTGTATTTGAAGTAGATATACGGATATGGGTAAATCCAGATTAGATTACACTTTTTTTGTCGCAAGGGGTTTGAGTATTAGAATTTTGAAATTTTGCCCTAAAAATGTCTGTGACATCATAAGAAACTAAATTGGCATAGTGACAACCACAAGAAGTTCATGTGGCCATATACATCAGACTCGAAGAAAAAATGAAGCGTCCCTCAAGTTACACCAGGCGTCCCTCAAGTTACAATTGACGTCCCTCAAGTTACAATGTTCAATTTATTTTGCTCAGGTACCTTATTTTCGTAGAAGCTTAATCAAGATAACATCAACAGTTATTTACATAAAAGGTTGCAGTTCTAGCATTTATTTCTGTTTGGAGGTCAGCCCACTAAATGCATAATGGTGATTTTTCGAATTTATCTGAGTTATCTGGAGCTAGCATTTTTGGAATTTGTGTTTACCTTGAAGGCAGTAATTGCTCTGCTCAGTGTTTCCTGTGATTTAGTGTTTACTTCTATGTAGAACTGTAGAACTATGATACCCAAATGGGTTCTATCTTTTTTTAATGGCCAGCATAAAAAATACAGCTTTATGGGCACTGCATGATTTGCATTTATTCACAGGCCTATCGCAGGACTACAAGTTTTTTTGAAGAAAAATAAAGTAGCGATCCTGTATTCACTCGCGAATATCAATGTCAGCGAACACTTTTATCCCTCTTCTATCAATAGTTGGATCATCTAACTTTCTCACAATTTCCCAGGGAGATATCACGGAACAATCAGTTACAAGAGAATCGACGAATTCATTAAATAGTCCTCTAAACGTGTATTGCTTCAAAAAACGAACACGAAAATCCCCATTCTCAAATCTGCTGGTAATCTGAGCCGCGAAATGTTTTTTCCTGTTGTCACCCGTTTCGAGACCAACAAGTATCCAATCATCGGATTTGAGTGGGACTGCAACCACAGGAGATGAGCTTGTGGACAATTCAGAACACGTTGTGAGATCACTTCCATTTGTTTTGTCAAACGTGTCAAGTCCACCACTGCTGCAATTATTTGCGTAATTAAATGTCCTTGGATTGAAGCAACCACAAGAGGATTTGCAGTGGCAAGCCAAGTCTTTAATAAGATATCCATTTTGAGCCGACCATTTTAGGCATTTTAGACCTAATGACATTTCGAAATACCTAAAATTTTGAATTTCATGCTTATGACATCGAAAAGCGTTTTTGAAAGCATGAAAATATAGGCAGGCCTAAAGAAGCAATTTCTAGCGTGACACACGGGGAAAATGAAAATGACGTGTATAGGCCTATGACCTATCTCGTGATGCATTCATGATGTCAAAATAATGAATAAAAATTCTAGAATAAGCATAGGCCCTAGATCAAATGTGATTTTATGCATAAAATCTACCAAGCTCTCAATTTTTCTTCTTTATATCAAGTTCAAGCAATTATCATTATGAGACCTCTACAGCAGAATGATTTTTTCAATAGGCCTGGTCAATGTTTGCAGTCAGAAGCTATAGGAAGAGGCTTGATAATGTAGCTTTAGGCCTACTGAATGAGCAAGACTAGAAGGCAACAACAGTTCATTTCTATTCATGTCGCTCTCCATAGATAGGCTACATGTAGGCCACGGTCGGTAAAAATGCAGCGAATCCTGCAGTTGAATTTTGATCGTCAATCATCAGAGTGAGCACTCATATCTACACAAAAAGTGACATGATAAAATATAAAATAACTCACCCTTCATGTCAGGCAAGTTTGACTTCCAATATATCTTTCTGTCGATTTCCTCTTTGGACACAGTGGTTATCAAAATATCCACATTTTTTGTCAAATCGCATAAATCTCCCAGGTTATCAATAAACTCTCCACTCGAAACATGTGAATCCCATGTTCGTTTCAAAACAGCGCCGACACCATCCGCTGCGCATTTACCGTGCCCACTCTCACTGAATACCATTCTAGGGAATCGATATGCAAAAAATCGCTAAGTCGAGCAAGAAGCTGAACAGTAAAACGGTTACGGTACTGTGAACTAGGGCTATCAGAGAAGATGATCAATTTCTTTACATATGTCCTGTCAATCAAATCGAGAGCTTTGTGAATATGTGTCACCACTGCTTCGGCTGTTTTCCGCCTGTCCGTACTTAATGTCGCAAAACATTTCGGTTCCTCATTTTGTGCATATGCTACTCCTTGGTGAATAGTAATTTGCTAATTGTAGCCGAAGTGTGCCGATTGGACTTCATTACCAAATTTCATTGTGTAATTTTCACTGAAATCCACCAGCAAACAGCTGCTTCGCTAGCCTCATTTCATGATATTGGTTAGTGAAGGAGAATTGGTGATATGCATACATTTCCATCGCAGTTTCACATTTCAGAGCTAGCCATGGACAGAATCAGTGAGTTGAACACGCTTGGTGACTGCTACCGAGACTTCTCTGTCTTTGATTCGCTGCCATTGGACATAAGGAATTGTTGACAACGATGACAAAAATGACCCATCTTCCTCCCTTGGACACACACTCCTTGATTGACATTCTGGACACGAGCGCGAACAGTACAACTCTGAATAAGGCGAACATACAATTTGTCGAAGATTTTCAGACATACTTGATGACTTTAGAACTTTGATATTTCGTAATGCCTGGAGGAGCAATCGAGGATTTTCACATTTTATGCACATGCATAACTGTCTGTCAGAAAGCTTGGGCTTCACAACTTGTTTTGGCTTCAATGAAAAGAACAAGGACCGAGAAATCTTTTCTGTTGAATTTTCGGACATATATTTCATGTGCAGGTCACTGATAGAAAACAGCAGATACCTCTTCTGAAAAGACTGTCCACGAATCGTAATAAACTCTTTCTTCCCTGATGCAAGTCTGGAATTATCATCACGACAATAGAAGGAAATGACTGAGTGACGAATTGGATTTGACCGAGCAATGTTGATGGTAGCATCATTTATGGTCCTGCAATCTGTCTGTAGCAACTCTCTCAGATGACTCTTGGCACCAAGAAACTTTCTACTAACGTCTTTTAGCGTGCTGGCTAATTTTCTGCGTATTTGGTACTTTCTCTTTATTGACTTTATCAGGGCTAGGTGAACATTTATCATCAACTTTACTTTTTTTGAAGATTTCATGGCAATTTCTGATGAGGCATTTGGACCATCGTCATACAAAGGTAGGCCCACACTTCCACCTTGGGCTTTCAATCTCTCAATTCTCTTTTGAAATTTGCGCACTTGCTTTTGCAGTGCAATGTTTCTGTAATTTAGGAGTTTGACCTTTTCCCTCCTCTTTTTTATTTCTCGTTTTCTTGCTGCACGCCTCTTTGAATCACTGGCAGATCAGCAGAAGACGAACATGGAGATGATACTCTTGAATTTGTTGCGCTAACAGATTCTGGTTCATTTGGTTCATTTTGTAGAGATTGGTTTTTAGTTGCTCTGTACTCACTCATGTATAGTTTTCTTTTTCTTGCAAGAAGACGTTTCTGCCTAGGATCACCGTTTTCCTTGCATTTGTGATAGGATCTTAGTGCTTGCTCCCTCACCTTCATCAACCGTTCTCCGCCATTTTTCTTTAACTTTTCTCGGTATCTCCTCTTTTTCTTAAGCATCTTTTGTCTATCAGGGGCCATTTTGCAGAATACAGCCACTGTCGTTGTCGACCTAGCATGAACTGATGATTTCGTGAAGCAGCAAAAATCTCTTTGTCTGAGAGCCGTCCAATCACAGCTATTGCTTGTAAGACGATTCGATGACGTACACACGTCGATAGCTTTTTACTTCGGAGTTCTATGTGATGCGCAGGATGTGTTTATTGTAGTCAAAGAATTTGTTTGAAAAGTGGTGACATCTTCGAAACGGAAAAATTTCTAAATGGACCTTATCAGTGGTGACATATTTTAGCAAACCCTGATCATTCACAAAAGGAGGACTCCGTTCGTGTTGCGAAAGGTCTCTCAAACTAGCAAAAATTCAAGATAAATTTAGAGAATTATGTCTCAATGTTCGATAGCTCCGATCACTCTACAAAGTCAATTGTGATCGCAAAATGTGCAGAATTCAACTCACAATGCCCAAAAACTCACGAGACTAATAAAAAACACAATATATGGCTGATTTTGCTGAGGTGCTAACATAGATAGAAATGCGTAACTTGAGGGACGTCCCTCAAGTTACGTCCCTCAAGTTACAATCTGTGCGTTTCTTCATTCTCTATCAAAGTGCAATGACAATTGAGAGGAACTGAATGAATAATTTAGCAGATAGCTCATTGCCATTTCCTGACATACACTTGACTGAGTTCAAACTTTTTCCAGTTGTCCGGGAACTGGTGTCCCTCAAGTTACGAATTTGTGGTGTCAAATATCCTTCATTTTACCTTAAATTCATTCTCAACATTCATTCATGAGCAATGAGACCGATTTTCTTGCGTTCCTTGCTTCATGATCATATAATAGTTTACCACAAGTAACTACTTCCATCAATATGCAGCTGCATCTTATAAAGCAAGGCGTCCCTCAAGTTACAAATTGCGCGAGTTTTTTAGCTACTATTTCCATGCGACAGCATCATAATCAATTCTGCTACCGTAGGTGAAGAGACTTTCAACTCCAATCGAATTTTTCTTTCAATTTCACTTCATGGCAAAGCTAAATGCGAGAAAAGCAATCAATTACAGAAATACTTCTGTACTCTGCGAGTCTGTCCAAGATCGCAACTTACTTCATGCGACAAGGCATTTTCGGACTTTTTTTAAACCTTTACATCTCTGTGCACCAGTTATGATAAAATTACTTTTAATTTTCTACGTGACCAAGTCCTATGGATCATATGAGTCACGATAGAGAGCAAATCGGATTAAATACTATTGAACTTCACTCGACTAGGCAATGGGACAGAATTTTATTAAAAAGTGTAATCTATTCTGGATTTACCCATATTACTCCGAACATCAAGGCGATTTCTATATTTAGCTCTCCAAACGCACACACATGTGAATATATGCTAGGCTAGCTCTTCTTGTTTTCTTGTCGAATGATATTCACGCAATTTCCTCACTTAATTTACGGCGGCGTGGATACAAGGGTGTTTCACGAACGTGAAATCAGTAGATTGATCAACTGATTAAGTACAAAATAAAACATTGCTGTGTAGGCCTTGCATAATATTCCGAGATCCTCTCGTGCCCCTCAGCAAATTGCCTTGTAGTCCCTTGGGGGCCGTTTTGAGAACCACTGGGCTAGACCAATCTTGATCATTTACCTATAGTATTTGCAGAAGAGGTAGTTTAACTATTAAACGGGTCGAACAGACGGTCGATAGTGGCTGTAATTCATCAGATAATATAATAATAGGCACTAATTTGACTCCGCGGACGCTACAGGTTTTGCTATATAAAATTCAACTGACTACTTCTCTGACATATTTTGAAATTTTTGATGTCGTTGACAGCTTACTATAAAGAACAAAGATCAAGCCTTAATTAACACAATAATTAACACATTTCCGAAGTTGCTATTGAAATAAAACGAAGTGGAAGCAAAAACAGAAGCACATGATTTTATCAGCAATGGAACTGTACTGTATTGACACTTCTTCAAACAATAATGTTATGTTATAATTTTTCATACAAAATGATCTGATCGAGGTTTATACAGAAAAAAATGCTTCCATGTACAAAAATATACAGTCGGTCAACATCATTACTTGTACATAAAACGACCTGCAATGAGTAGTACGATGATATGTAAGCTGTAAATTTTACATAGGGGCCTAATCAACAAATGCAGAAAGCAAGTAGAATATAAAACTCAAATTCATAACAATCCACAGCTTGACAGCCAATCTTTCATACTCAACTTTTAACTTCATATTTCCTCATCAAAAACAATTAAAAATAGTACTTCCGAAACGAAGACGATACAAAAGGCCAAAAATGACTTTGCTAAAATGTAAAATGATCTTCCAGCTTGTGCACTCGGGCGGCCATAGTGTAGTAGCACCCGTACGTTACTTCTTGAATATGTTGACTGCTTCTTCTCATTTGTATGCATCACATAATCAATCAACTCTGTGCAAACTTGAAATGCTTCTTGGCATAATGAATTCTCTCTGATAATTGACTTAATTACATGAACTAAAGAAAATATCTCTTGCTTGCGGCATCAAGTCAAAAATGTCTTCATAAAATAAAGTACGGAGGTGTCATCTTAAGAAATTATTTGGCCAAAATGTAGTAAAAAAGCTATATACAGGCCCGACGTTTCGCGTATTCGCCTCTTCAGGAGCAAAACGCTAAAACGTCAACTAAAAACGTCAGTACAGTCTTGATATAACTGTCACACGAAAAGCCTGGAGATAAGCTTTAGCACTTACAAAACTAAGGAAGTCGAAGCATCTGCACGCGCCATGGCCTATAACAAGCTTTGTGTTCAATGAAATTTTCAATGAGTGCAGTCGATTACCACAGCAATGATCTACACAATATACGAATATTCTACAATGCCTATTATCCTCACGTGATCTAGACTAGCATTTAACTAGTTGCATTTATACACAAAAACCGAGAATCATTTCGCTCTTAACCGCAGTGAAGGTGTTGCCGGTCGTGCCCCACGGCGCAAGTGTTTCCGCCGAGTACACAACGATCCATGCTTGCCTAAATTCTATAAATTCTTCAACAGATTATGTGAATGGCCTTTGATGGGATTACGCAATCAGCTGCTACCACTTTGCGTGTAGCAGATCTGTACTAAAACATATCATCTTCGTGATCGGAATCAGCAGTCAGGGGATACAGGTATTCCTTAAATACCTTTTGATATGTGCATAGAGACATGTGGAGATTTTAGGACTTGAAAATGTCATCAGGTAGAAAAGATGCAAAAAGTGGGTTCGACACCTGTGTTCAGATCAAACGTTCTGGAGGAGGAGGTTTGAGCACAGAGTCTAATCGGAGATGTCCGCCTTTCATTTCTTCTGTGTGAGGTGCGTACACTCCGTGTAAAGCGCGACGTCGAATCAACCATCTGACTAGACACATTCCAGCTGCAAATAAAGGGGAATGACTGAAAAATTACATCGAAGAATTGAAACACAAAATTTCAGTAATCATGCAACTATTGTCCGGGTTCCTGCCATACAAACGGAGAAGACTAAAGTCAGCTTATAAAACATGTTTATAAAAATGCTACCAAACTGAAAAATGCTTTTTAATTCTATGTTTTGGGGTTGTTTTGGACTAAACATTGATTTTTTTCAATTGAGCAACGCACTAAATGATTCGGCAGCATTTAAAATCGTTTTGATGGGAGAAATAAGTGCCTGAAAGGTCCACAACATACTAAAGTACACTCCGCTTAATAGGGACACATAGGGAAATTAAACGGCTGTCCAGAATAACTGACTTAAGATTTCAGTATTGCATAATAAAGTTTCGCAAATATGAAAACAAACTTATTTGAAAGATTCTTGTGTCCGAAAAAAACGTCTGACTAGAAGATTCTTGTGGCACGACGTGTTATGCTTGAAGTTGAGAATGATCAAAATTAACTTTCGAATCAAACTCACTTAGCGAAGATTTAAATGCTTTGTTGGAATATTGCATGCAGCATACATGAATCAACTGTCCTCAGGTGAATCTTGCTGGTTCAAATTTTTCCCATGTACCGCAATCTTGGGAGTGAAAGTAAAAATCGAAATAATCTTAAGCACTATCACAGAATGTGGGTCCCCGTTCAGGTGGTATGAAAACATCATAATACATTTGCTTTCATCAAAAACAGCATCAGAAGGAAGTAAAGTCTAATGTCTCCCAAGATGTTCTTGAAGGCCTGCTCATGCGTAACAACTTGACTTGCCATACATCACATAACTTTATCGAAGTAGCCTACAGTATGGTAGACTGTACACCACTCATACTTTTGAATATCCGATTGGCGCTTTTTTCGAGATTGACAAATGATAAACAACATGAGGCTGAAACAAACTGTGTAACTTTCATTCGATCTCAGTCGATTCTTTTAGTCGCGTACGTCTTCAGCTTTCAATCTGTGGGACCTAGATTATGTGATAGCTATTTCCAGGCATTCACGTATAGGGATTCAGATTCTGTGAAAGTGCCAAATCTTATTGGTTGCCTTCATGTAGCTGAAAACTTACTGAATATGAAGATTCCTGGACTGTTAGTATGTCGGTCTATGAATATCATGATCAGCTGCCTGATTGTGTGACCTGCTGAGTCTTGTCGTTCTGTACCGTCAAAACGGAAAGATACACGCATTAACCAAAGGTTTTGGCATAGTAAAATCGCGATTATAAATAGGGAATTGTCCGACAAAAGAAGTGTTCTCATTAGCTAGCTATATCTGAATGTTTATATCATACTACTTGTGAAGACTGTCGGTATCGACCATAGAAATCCGACTGTAGTTGATGATGATAAAGGCAGAAAGCATCCATGGACATTGAAAACAATAGAACGTCGTGGACATGCGCAGTCATGTGGTGGCGGATTCCAGTGTCTGACATTAGGAAGTTACGGACAGCTTATCAGTGTACTTTGCAAATATTGACGGTCTCCGTGGCGCAGTGGTTGCGTGCATGGCCTAGCGATCTTTTGGTCCAGCGGTCGAACCCCGAAAGTGTCATCGGAAGTCGACAGGAAGGACATCCGGGCTAAAAATTCCACAACTCTCCAGAAAAGTCTGACTTGTCAGCACCTTAGGGGGAGTAGTGCCGTTAAAACTTCATTATTATATCTCTTTATCTACAAAAGCATTTTGACGAAATAACTACAATAGATCGTCATGCAGCAAGAACCTACAACTGCTACATATTTCAGTAATTTGCTTCTTCCAAATATCCAGCAGCCGGCGCATAACCGAGCAGCTGAAATAACCATTGATAGACAGCTGTTGTCCATTGTAGTCTCACTAACTTAAATAATGCGAAAAGTCGAACTCACAGAATTAAATATTTTGTTTATCTGCTTCGGTTTGCTAGAAGTGTGATTAATACGAAATCGACGGCACATCGAGGAACCTATTAAGTGGGCAAAAAGGAATTCCTTATACCTTACAGAGATAGGAAAAAAATCGCGCGTCGCTTGCGGATTAATGTGAGTTCCAGCAAAGTGCTTCGATCGCCAAAATTCCTTCAGATTCGAATAATTCAGATCATTGCGCACAAGTTTTAGTCCATACTGTTGGTCCTTCCGATCATTAGTAAAAAAAGTAGCAGGCGTCCGAAAATCAGTTCACTTGATGCTTTCACATCCTCTCCTCGGCATTTCTCACTGTATAGTGTATACACTAATTCTGTGGCTAGAAGATGTGCGTTTTGGTGTGTGCGAAGTGATATCACAACACGCACGCATCTCTCATTTGCTCTGGTGTCCTCTGCTGACAGCTTATTGTTTGCCATTTCCAATAGCAAGCGATACACGAATTATCCATTCGAGAAGGAGCAGGTTGTCTAGTTCTGTGAAGTGCCATTTCGATATTAAGGTTACATACAATTCTTCCTTTCTAGGAAACCGAAGCGCGCGCAGATGAATCTAATTCTGTGGTCGAACTTCTATGGTACAGACTATACTTTTGGCAGTATTATAAGCATTCTAACAAACCATGGATGGACAGTAGGATAACTGGTTCATTTGTACCAATCTGCTTTGGCTTTAGACTTCAGGCAGCGATCAACAGGCCAACATTAATAATGGCTTTTGTTAACTGTGTAAAGCTATTTCAGCATTTTAAATCACTGTTTTCTTTCATTTTGACTTCATTTTCCATGATCTGATCCCCCCACTCACTGCTGTATCTTGAAATCGCAGTACATCTTGTCATCAATCATTACCATGCGGTGAATTAGACTGAATCAGAAGAGTGCAAGTTTGTTTTGTGATTTTGATTTATGCTGCAGATGACTGTGATTATTGTTGCCTTGACTGATTCTTTTTATTTCATCTCAGTGCCTCATTGACTTGCCTTATCACAAGTCTATCAGTTGGCCATTGTTATCAGTGTAATTAGCTATGAATGGGAAAAATAAAAGAATACATTCAATGAACAATAATTGCTGAAGAAACTGCATCGTGCTTGTGGCCAGTACGCACTTAAACCCAGTGTTTTTACATCAAAGCGTAAGGGAAGAGGATGAGGCTATACGGCCCGAGTGGGAACCAGGCAGAAGTTTTCGGCGCGGGTCCGACCTGCGATCCGCTTGCATCCAAACGTTTTGCGAAATCCCCACATTTGATGTCTTAGTTCAATAGCTACGTTTATTTCATCTCCAAAAATATCTATTTATTTCATCTTCAATCTCATTAACCGAATCTTTCGATTTTAAAGTCGTAGACTGCAGAGCAACAGAGTGCACTTCAGGGGCAGCGAAACAACGGAGCAGGTTGCATAGGTAGCGGAGTGACAGAGCTGACTGTAGGGGAAACGGTGTAGCAGAGCAAACTACAATGGAAAGGAAATAACGGAGCGGAGTGCGAGGGATAACAACATGTCAACGGCGCGGACTACAAGGCTATAAGCGCTTGATCCAAAAATTTCATCGCGGCAAAAATATATTTTATTTGAGGATATCTTTGCAAACGTCGGGAGAAAATGAGTGAGTCGAAAAGGATCAAACAGACTCGACAAGTGAAAAAATATACCCTGACTAGAAACTGGAACCGAAGATACTTTTTGAGAAATAGTACTCATGGCATGGAAAAGTAAACAAAGTAATCTGTAGGCGTTTTCAAGAGAGTTCAAAATGCAGAAAAATAAAGGTGTGCACATCTGTGGTCGATAGTTAAATGAGTGCATGCATTACGCTTACGTTGACACACCTGTTGGAACCAGCATTAAATGAATTCAGAAGTCCAAGGGCCCAAGTTGTGACAATCTTGTTTTGTTCCACATATGCTTCTGTGCAGAGAATCTTTCAGGTAGTCTGCTGCAGCTACGTCCAGGGATTGGCAACAATTGATGCATTTTAATGACTATTTGCCATTATCAATTAAGCTCTAGAATGTCAATTTGAGATTGCTAACCATAGATTAAGTATAAATGGCTAGAATGTCGACCATAGAGTAAATATATTAGGTAGAGTGGTAACTCCGCATTTATTAAATCCCCAATGTATATACAATTTCGATTTTATTAAATTAACTCAAAGGACATACAGTCGGAATTGTTTCCAAATGTGACATGCACATTTATGTAGTTTTGAAGAAATTACAACGGAATTGACTGATCATCATAGCATAGCAGAAGGAAATGATATTATTTTACAGATCGTCCGTGTCATGACAGCCTTGGAGAGGTAATGTTTCTAAAGTAAGCAACTCGATGACCTGCTATTGCTTTTGTGCTCAACCTCAAGAGAATATCCTTAAGCGTGATCATAAGCAACCTGCCACTGGTAGAGCAAAATCTAGATTCAAAGACAATGATTTCAATTAACTTTGAAAGATGTATATGGGTCCACATCATTATGCAGATTCAAGAAATGAAACATGAATTTATAGTGAATCATGAAATCGTGCCGTGAAAATTGAATTAAAAACTTGAAATTTCAGCCAAGAAAGCACGGATAAGATCGCGACTTTTTCATGAAGACTTCCATTATAATGCCGTTCATTAGATTTCCTTGATAATCAGCTTAATTTCCGCTTAGTTAGGATGTTTATTAGCAAATAGTCATTCCTATTGATATCCAACTTGTTTCATACTACTTATATAGGAGAGTCATCTCGGTAATATTCAAATATGCAAAACTTTGGCATTTTTGAAACTGCTCAAATAATTTTTTGGACCACGGGAGCGTAATCTCCGCAAAAAACTGAATCTCTTGATATAAAAATTTTCACTGTATACAGATACATTTTTGAGTCGACACTCTACCTATATATCCCTACTCTATGATGTCGACTAAAATAAGTATCTATGTATACATATCTATATATCTATGTATAATTTTTATATCAAAAGATTCAGTTTTTTGCGTAGATTACGTTCTTGCTGTTTAAAAAATTATTTTAGCAGTTTTAAAAAGCTAAAATTTTTCAAATTATTCCTGTATTTATATACTACCGAGATGACGTCCCCTTTATAAGTAGTGTGAAACAAGTTGGATATCAAAAGAATGAATATTTGCTAACAAGCATCATAATTAAGCGGAAATTAAATAAATACTGAGTTACCACTCAACCTAAATATACTTGCTCTATGCTGTTAACTTTTCAATAATAGTAATGGTTTTTCGACTATTTTTCAGTAATTGTAGTTAGAAGCGCAAATAAAGCAGACAGAACTTATAGAGCCTACTTATCAAAGAAATATGTGATATTCACAGCCAGCATCATCAGTAGACTCTAGCGGAAAGAAAATGTATTCAGTATCACGAAGGCATCAGTTAAGAAGGTCTTTGAAAACGACGGTGTGAAATTACCATATGGCAAGCAACTAACTAGATTCATTCTTGGAGAAGTAAAGGAAAGAAAGTCTGCTAAATTACTTGTGTCAAACAGAGCTGTATCTTTCCATCCTAAATGAAAATATCAATTGCGTTTGTTGAGTGTAGTCACCTCAAGAATCATTTTAAAAAGCTAATCATTGATTGCATGATCGCATGCTGTAGGGTATAATCGTATCTGCAGGTGAATTGATTACTGTTGACGCAGTAAAGTGAATTTGTAAACATTTAGTACATAGTCATTTTTTATCTGTTTCAAATATTGTACATGTATAACGCGTTTGTCTATCACAAATAAAATGGATCTCATTTGATGTCCCGACAGCTGTCTATTCTTGTAAGTTATATTTAGGTTTATCAAAGCAGGGAAACAAAGGCAATGAAGACATGTTGCGTCTCTGGAAAAGTGAAGTCATTACGATTTGGCCGCATTAGTCATCAGTCAAAGGAAGTCGATCATTCTCTTATTAAGTATACAAACTGGTCTAGAAATCATATGTGTGACTTATTCCGTCGTATGACGACATTTATATCATCTTATTGCCTAGGAATCATGTTGATAAGCCATCACATGAATTGCTTCAAAGAATTTAGATGATCAAATGAGGAAAATATCTTTATCCCGAGAAATAGATATTTCAAACCAGGCCCAAGTCCGGTCCGGGCCCGCTTCCACCTGTGATGTCAAAGATATAGTAATACAAGCTGTCATGCTGGCATTAAGCGAAAACCGTAATTGAACGCGCTCTTTAGCTAATAAAATGAAATTTCATGAAATCCGTGATTGCGGATCTGCACATCAAGGAAAATGTGAAATTCTATTTCTGTTTTATTTATTGTCTTACCAGGTGGCCCTTGCTATATAACTACGATCAATCGAGTTAAAATCAAAACTATTAGGAGCAGTTCAACAATTAATGGCCGTTTTCCAAACTTTTAGCCATAATCGATCCTGCAATCGTCCTTAAATTATCTCCCAAACGACAATTATTGCATAATAGCTCGAGTAATCGCCTCAGGGAAGGTCAACCATCCCGGAAAAGGCATGTTCCCAGAATTTACTGTGAGCATTTGGTGAGCATGAAAGTATTCAGATATTTCAGCAAAACCAAATGATTTGGCGAGTATATTTAATTAATAAGTTGGAAACCTGGTTTCATCGCTTGGAAACTTCTGAGTCCTTCTAAGTTAATAATTGATTTAGCTTGGTACATTCTGCGAATAGAGCTGCATGTCACAGATCGATAATATCAAAAAGTATATCAACAATCGAAGTCGAAGTGCCGATTGAAGAAAGAACTAAATTCCCAACGACTACGGAATCGCTTCGAAAAGCCTCTACACCCGTCGGACCGTCGCCATAATAATTTCAGACTTACCATCACCGTCTAGGCGACTACGCAATTGTTGAACGATCCCTTACTTGAACTGTTCACCTACGCAGAATCGTGAAATTCTAAAGTTGGGCCGGAAATCGATTACGCAATTACCTAGAATAACATTGATGACCTTGTTGATATTGAACACGCATTGTGCTTCGTGTCATGAGCTGATTTAAAGCTCACACGATATCGAACAGTTGCTGTTAAAGGCAGCATCAGTTACTCATAAAATGTCATTTCAGTTTATCAGCACCAGAATTATACACATAAAATCGACTTTGATCGCCGTTTGCAAAGAATAAATTGAAACTGGAAATCAGAGCAATCATGTGATTAAGACGGACAATCTTTGCGATCAATTCGTCGAAATTTGGAAATTACAGCTATCAATTAAATGAACTTTGGAAATTACAGCAATTGGAATTTGAAATTACAGCGATCAGTTGATTAAAATTTGAAATTGCAGCAATCAATTGAATGAAATTTGAAATTACAACGATTAATTAATCTAGTCCAGGCAAACGGAACGAGACTACAAGGAGCAAGGCTGAAAATGAGACTTTCACAGATTGATGCACACCCTATGACTACTGCGAATCTGCGCGTCTGCCGAGTTCCAGTTAGCACCTCTTCTTGTCAGAAAGGATTAAGTAAATCCAAGCATATGTTAATCCAATAGGATTAAATTTGAAGTTTTTGGTTAAAATGAAATTTTCTGTGCTTTCTCTCATTATGTAAAAAGTACTTAGTCTAGAGGAACCCCTGTCTATGAAGCAAGACATTCAGATTTGGCAATCCTCCTACTGTCGGCAAACACATAAACTTGGCCAGTTTTATCCACATTGAACCACAGCCTCGCATACACCGCCGATCATAAACATGATAATGATGCATGCAAATCATTGGAAATGAACTGAAAACATTGTATACCAAAAATGATAACTCTAGACTTAGCACTCTTCGCAAAATGAGAGAAAACATAGAAAATTTCATTTCAACCAAAAATTTCAATCTGCGTCTCATTGGATTTACATGTGCTTTTCTTTGATCCTTTCTGACAAGAAGAGGAACTAACTAGAACTGGACAGATGCGCAGAGTCGCAGTTGCCATTGGGCGTGAGTCTCTTTTTCGTCCTCGTTCTCCGCAAAAAATCGCTCTGGCTGCCGGACTAATTGTGCTGATTCCTGAAATTGCAAATTTTGCTTGCAATGAACACCGCTATATAGGCTAAACACCGCATTGCAAGTCTTTCTTGTCCTCAACATCTACGTAAAGTATTTCCACAGGTTTGTATTATTGATCACATGGACTTAAATCACTTTTAGCTGTCCCTGCCCTGGTATAGTTTCCATCACTAGAAATATATGCTCAGTTGGGAGAGACTACCTGAGTCACTCAAAATTTCAGTCATTTGGGAACTGAAGTCATTTTTACGCTGGATCTTCACCAATGACCAGAGGTATTCGATAGAGCTCAAGTGAGCCAAGTAGGGAGCCATCTTGAGGATGCGTAATCCGGAGCATTCAAATTTTAAAGCTATGAAATTCTTGACTGCCAGAGCTGTACTTGACAAGATAGTGACAGCTAAAGGTGATTTAAGTCCATGTGAGCAATATTATAATCATGTGCAAGATTTTACGTAGATGTTGTGGGCAAGAATGACTTGCTATGCGGTGTTTAGCCTAGTCATACATTGGTGAGTTGATGAAAACTTCTTGGACAAAATGTTTCCGTGTATATTGTTGTTTTATGGCCCAATTATTAGGAAGACTTGTGTAATTTTATTGAGCAGATTCCATGAAATAACATAGCAATAACAATAGCAGATAGCATGAAATGTTATGATATCATTGATTGCTTCAATATAGTTTTGCTTTTGTTATAGAGTAAAACTCGTTTAAAATTGAATGTTTTAAATAGAAAAGACAAGTCTAAATTAGAATGGAAAACGGTGTAGACTATGCGCATTTCTTTCTCAAGCGAATACTATGAAGGAGACCTAGCTTACAGACCTCTAAGACATGAAGAATGATTCAATTTGTGTCTCTTACCGCTCAAAACAACGCAGCCCTTGAGATCACTCCGTTAGCATCCAGCAACACGTTAGCAACGACAAGTGAATAGTAACATTTTATCAAGTGACGATTACGTTAGCGCACTGCAGCAGGAATGTTGTATTAGTTGCTAATGATCTTATTTGCCAACGTAATAATACATCATCGCACAGTGCAGCTTCACCTAGATTACTCAAGTCAATGATGTAAAACTCAACAGTGGATTATGACAGTCAATGAGTCACCCATTGGAATGCGATTTACCTGCCCTCTAAATAATTCACAATCATGCGATTCATTCATCCGGTCATTCATGTCGCAAGCTGAGACAATAGGAGACACGAGGTAGAATATGATATTGTCTTTAGGTGTCACGAGAAATCGCAAGATTGATGATTGTGAAGAACATGCATAAAATCACATTGCAGAAATATTTGTATGACTAGATCCGAACCTGATCTCGAGATTTACTCTGCGATTTTTAAAACATTGCTTAGCAGCCTTAGACTTATTTTTAAAACAGCCTTAGAATGACCAAATAAAAATCACATATGAATGTGAAGTGATAATGCTGTCTCCGTGGCTCAATAGTCTTTCGGTCCAGAGAACGAGCCCGAAAGTGTCATTGGAAGTGGCCAGGAAGGGCATCCGAACTAAAAGTACCACAACGCTCCAGATTAAAGTCAGCAGCTTCCAAGCCTCCAGTATGGGGGATTGGTGACGTTAAACCATATGAAGTTGCTAAATGAAAATCATGGCATGCAAGCATCAGCGCTAGCTCTAACAGAATTGAATTCAGTTTAATGATTCCTTAGTTATTCCAAATTCAATTAATTGATGGCGCACACATTCGATTATCAATTAATTAATCTCATCTCAGTTCATTTTTATTAAATTATTATATTATCAAAATCCCAATTACAATAAATTGTTTGCCTATAAACAGATTTCTGATTGATGTGATTCTCTGAAATTAAGTTTAAATTAGATCTACATGTACATTATTCAGATATATACCTGCGTCTGATTTTTGTACCTCTCTAATATCGACCACATAAGGACTTATCCTACAAAGCATTCGATTAGGTAGAAGCTCGCAGAAAAGTCTAGTGCATGGGATTTACGCTCTTTGATTTACGCTTTAAATAGCACACTACTCCAGCGCACACCTGCATTACCTGCCTACAACAACAGGACGCGACACGCGCGCACTCACCCACTATTACGTGCGAGTCAATGCTACAGGTTTGCACTCGTGACATGAACACGATCGTGTTGAGCCTCTGACTTAACCTGTTTCGAGCTGATCATAAAAAACGGACCACCTAGATTTCGCTCAAATTCAATCGATTATTATGTCTTTCAATCGTGAGAGCTTGCATTCTCAGCTTTAAAATGCGCTATGATAGACTTGCATTCGTTGCTGTATTTACTGAGCAATGCTAAGAGTACAAATATCACTCAATTTACACATTGCAATTTTTCACTGCAAGAAAGCATGTGAGCATGATAATGAATCAAGCACGGGGAGTACGAGCATTTTCCGAGCTCTCTTTTGATATGCTGGTCATGAAAAAAATCGGTGAAGTAGGAAAAAATTAGGGATATCGTAGAGTTATCACAAAATCATGACTGAAAATGAAAATAATGTATTTTTCATCAAAAATGTTCATGTTTGGTATCTTAAGAATCCTTGCGATGTAAGGAGTGCGATTATTCAAACAAGTTCAATAGTTCTTTTCAAACTTCTTCAACTTTTCTCCCATTACCGCAATAGACAAACAGCATGTAAGGTGAAGGAAGGTTAAAAAAACAATTAGCGAAGGCACGTCTTTGTTCTCTCACAGCGCCTGCAAATTGTTCACTTTGTATGTTTGTATAGTTAAGCGGTAATGACAAACAATGTTGAGGAAGTTTGAAAAAGAGCTATTGAGCTTATGCGAATAAAACTTGCATATTCGCAATCCTTACATTTTCAGTCAAAAAGGATTTTGCACATGATAATTTTACGATATCAATGTTTCTTTCCTAGTTCACCGATTTTGATGACCAGTATATCAAAAGAGAGCTCATAAAATGCTCGTTCTCACCGTGCCTTATTCATTAACAGGCTCACTTTTTTTCTCATTGATTTTTTTCTCATTCAATTTGTAAATTGATTGATTTTCATACTTTAAGCACTCATCAGCAAATACAATAACTGATGCACGCTGATACACGACAGATTGGAAGACAAGAAAATCGATTGAATTTCAGTGATATTTAGGTGGTCCGTTTTTTGTATCAGCTAGGATCCATCCTATTCCACGGCGATAAAGGAAAGATAAACGTTTTCTTTTGTCTTCGCTGCACGGATAGTTTGGCTAAGGATGCAATGCAGTTGACCATTACATGGCTGAACCTCGAGTATCAACCACCTCGCATGTGAGCCGTCTGCAATGGTGGGTCTAGCGAGCTGACCAGTATACCCGAACATGATGTGTTTGATACACAAACATCAAACGTCAAATTCTGAAAATGTAACAATCAGAATACATAGAAATGAAGATGAAAATCCCTCCATAATCTCGAAATTGATTATCACTGTCTCAAATATGAATGATTTTTGTGACAATTTTGATATTTTCGCAATATGAAGATGGATAAGTTTGCCCAGAACACTAATCAATTATTGAATCCATCACAAATCACTCAATCACTCATTTTCTCCACGCTAATGCATATTGCTTTGCTGACGACGCCACACTACACAGCCAAGTAAACGCCAAATCAAGCCGTCACTGAATTTGATCACAACATGTCAAATCAACTGTTTATGTTGACATCTGAACAGTAGAAGCACACAGTTGAAAGCGGATTGCATTGATCGAATGCACAGAGGTATTGATTTTGCATTCCAATGAACGAGCAAACAATCAGTTTTGAAGGAAAATGATACTCGGATCTTTCACACCAGTGTATTCGAACTTTGGAGTGAGAGAACGAGGTTTTGAGTCGTTCATAGTGACCAGCGAGTAGAGCGTCTTCGGTAGCCGTACCTGCCCATAGCCGTGAGCAGCTAGCCGCACGCAACCGTACCCGCAAGAAACCTATCCGTACGTAAATATCTATCACTAACTACAGATTGTTTCATAAAAAATGGATCACCCTTAAACATCGCCTTAACTTCAACTTTGTCTAACTCCGCCAAACTTGAACGAATTTCTCTGAAATTTGGAACATATGTCAGTTGTGCTTACTAATATCATTGTTGGAAATTTCAAGCATGAATATTGAGTTGTTTTCCTGTTATAGATAAAAAAGTAGTAGATAATTTGATCTTCATTTAGCAATGTTACACAAAATCATACCTCACTCTTATAAAATTACATTTGTTTCCTTTGTTATGTAATATTTGTTAATTTGTTATGTTGGCTTCTACAAGCCAAAAGCTATCAAGCAAAACAAAAATAAAGAAAATCGGTCAATCAGAGCCAGTATAGCACCATTATTCATCAACAATAATGTAACTGCTACATGTGATTAACTGGACTTCATGTTCCATAGCTTCCTGACTTCGTTGCGGTGGTGTTTGCAGCACTCCTGATTGCTTTCAGCTAGAAATCTATCTCTTACCGGTTGAAAGCAATACAAAGCACAAATGAACAATAACGAGATCGCATTCACAAAAGGCAAAGTGTCAGCCTTCTTAGAACTAAGGTTTTCTTTGCGAGCTACAAGCAAGCGACTAAATGTCCCTTACACAAATGTCATTTTACACAAATTGGCATAATGATGATTTTCGACTCTGTCGTAAAGAGGACTCTGGCCGTCCACGCAAAACATCCAAAAGTAGAGACCGCCTAATTTTGAGATTTGTTAAAGTTGATCCAAGTCTCTCGTTAACTGAGATGGATGCACTAGACTCGTCTATTTCTAAGTTCACTATTCGTAGAAGACTTATTGAGTCGAATTTCAAGAACTGTAAGAGGCCCTCTCAGATCGAATTATCAGATCAGCATACAAAAAGACGTCTCAGATGGGCAATGAGTCATTGTCACTGGCGAAATCAATGGGATCGGGTTGTCTGGTCTGATGAGGCATCAGTCTGTCTGAAGGATAGTGATGGTCGATTGAGATTATGGATAAAATCTGATCAGGAAATTCCGAGACATTTACATCGTCCCCGGGTACAAGGTGGTCCGACTCTACTGATTTGGGCTGGCATTTGGACCAATGGCCGCTCTGAACTTCACATACAGCAAGGAACCATGAATTCTGAACGCTATGTGAATGTTTTACGAATGAACATTGGCCAAATGACAGATCAACTTGGTGATCCATCGACTTGGTTATTTATGGATGATAATGCTACGTGTCACAGGAGTAGTAGAGTCAACTTATGCAAGTCTCAATTAGGGCTTAGGACATTATCTTGGCCAGCTCGTTCTCCTGATCTGAATCCCATAGAAAATGTATGGAGTATTCTAAAACGTAACGTTCGTCGTTCACTGCTGCCTACAGATGGCGTATTACAACTTACGTCACTGTTAAAAAGAGAGTGGAGAAAGTTAGATCAGTCAAAAATCAACGATATCATCGAATCAATGCCTAGACGGATTGGTAATGTCATTGACAATAAGGGTAGGGCCACAAAATATTAGCTTCTTAAGAACCGTTACTGTATCATAGCTTATCAGATTATATAGGGACATTTAAATATATTAGGGACATGAAATAACATGAAAAATGCTTTCTGTATCATACTTATGTTTTTTTGTCAAATTTTAGGATGATCCACTTTTTATGAAACGGACTGTACTATTGCGCACAATAGCTGAGATAGGATCATGCCCGTTCTAGTACACGCGAATGTATCTATCTCTGTGGGACGCATGTACCCGTGCGTCCCCGTACATGCCCGTACCTGTACAATCGAAAATTGAGCAAGTCAGGGTGTATGTCGCATAAACTACTCCTTTTGGAAAGAAAATGTGACATGCAAAGTTTTTGCTCGATTGGTCAAGGCATACAGAGAGGTCAAAGTCAGGTAAAATGCGCAAAAATGGCTTAAAATAGCATCAGACCTCATCACGTGACCTCAAATGGCCTTGAGAAAGGATTAGGGTTATATTTCTATCTCTTGGTGATGCATTATATTGGTCTAAGCTGCTTGGTTTCATCTCAAAATAGCATTTAAGGTCTGAAAATCATGGTATGAAATGCAATAGTATGGCATTACATCATAAAATGTCAATAAAATGTTTTTTGCAACTCTATTTTTGCCTGCTCTATTTGAAGCCATAAAGTTTTTCTTCAATTTAGCCTTTGATATTTCCTCTAGATCACAAGCAGAGAACAGAGAATGATGCACAGTCTAGCCTCAGTTGTGCCGTTGCAAATTCCTTTCATGTTGAAGAAAAATAAATATTTTGGAATGGAATGCGTTTACATTACTGGAGCGTGCAGAAACACACACTTACTTCAATGTAATAATGCATTTTTATAATGAAAGCACAATTTTCACATTGTGAGTGATCTGATGATAGACAAGTGATCTGCATCGCAGTGCAGGGTTGCTTACAAAATGAAAAATAAGTACGATTTATTTTAATTATTTATTTACTATCATTTAGTATTTTACTATTATTAATAATTTTTTATTTTATTTTGAATGAGACCGGATACATGTGTATAATTCAACAGACTGAAATATCACAGTAAATGAAATCTATTCTATCAAAATATGGCTCATGGAATAAGTTTATGTATAAATCAACTAGCCACTTTTATTCTAATAATCACAGTGAAAAGAATTTTGTTACAAATGTATTGAAATTGTGATTATCGGAATCTGGTTATTCAACAGAAATTCCGGGATCACTAACTTGAGCAATATTTTCAACATTTTTTGTTATTTTGCTACTGATGATAAATACTGAAAGACTTTTGTCATCAAAACACAATCGAACTTGTTTTAGCCGCAATAACCATCTGTGTGAATAACAGCCATCTTAATAACAAAAACAAATCAAGCCTAATTAGATGTAATACTACATGGACAATGTACATGTACATATGTAGCGAGATTTGATATCGCATAAATATTGAAAGTGCATGATTTATCAAACCTGCGCATAAATTCAATAAAACTTAAATAATTGCGCTAATGAGCGGAATATAGGCATTCACTCACGATAAGCTTTTGTAAACAACACTTAAAATCTTCGCTATTTATTTCTTCTCTGCAACTATTTCTCATAATAGATCCGGTATACAATAATTCGACTATATTCAATTTATAGATAACGCCTGCATTGTAAAAATTCATGTTGATCGAATACGGTTAACCTGATTAATTCTAAGATGTGAGAAAACTTGAATCAGACTCATAGGTGAATTAGCAGTTGTTCAAATCGACATATAAAATTGCACAATTTAATAATAAAAAACTGACACTATAGATGTGTTTACAGAAGTGAGACAATCGCTGTATTAGAGTAAATATTGTAAAAAGTTGAAACAATCACTGCTAGTTATCAGCTTCATCAGAATTCGATTCAGTTCCAACCATCTCGAAGTATCTACGTATTGCGCTTCGTGGAAGCACCAGCAACTTGTCATAGTCATCGAAGTTCGAGCAACCGCCAATATTTCATAAATACGATGAAATGGTGATTATGAAGTAATGATTCGTAAATGAAGTAAGATAAATTCAAATTTGTTATTGAAGTTTTCAAAAGATTATGACAGTAAGATACTTATGTAAATTACAAGTACAAACCTTCAAAATTCCAAAAATAATTACAATAAGTATGTACTTCGTGAAAAAGTAAGACTGGCAACCCTGGCAGTGTTTTTCTTTGGCCCTGTCTGACAAGAAGATAGATAGTTAGAACTTGACAGACTCGCATATTCCTAGTAGCTATAGGATATATCATCCCTTAAAAATCTGAATTTCGGTCTCGCTCCGTGTAGAAACTCGTGCTGGTGGTTTGACTGTCGAAGATCGGACAATGTCTATGTATCTTATGTTCTATCAGCCAACAACGGCACTTACCATAACAATGACGGCAATATCAGCAATTATTAACAAACAATATTGCTGCTTTTGAACTGAAAATATCCTATATTTTTTTCAAAATTGTCGCTAAAACTAAATAAAACTAAATAAACTAAATAAGCCGTGCTTGAATTGACTTTACCACTCTTTTTGCGTAAGGGCTTTTGTTAGCCGACAAAACCTGAGCTTCGATGGCACAGCTATCCTCTACTGATAATAGATAACTTTCTGGCATGCTTCACTCTCATTCTATTTTTCAACTTATACTTTATTTCTGTCCAAAATTACTTAATTCATCATAGAAATTTCATCATCACATGTATTGACGAAATGTTTGAATGACATATTTGAATCTGTCGCAAATCACAAATGTATTTTCTACACAGCTGATCACAAAAAACGGACCACATAAATTATGTCAAACTTAAATCGATTCTCTTGCCTTTCAATCTCATTTTGCATTGATAAGCCATGCAGCATTTGAGAGCTTATGTTCTCAGCTTTTTAATGAGTTATGATATAGTTGCATCCGCTACTGTTTAATGAGGACAGAGGTCGAAATGTGAAAATCACCTATTTTAGAATTTTCTATATGAAAACATGTGAGCATGATAATGAATCAGACAGAGTGAAAGGGCTATCTGAGCATTCATTCGATGAATGCTCGTTGAAATCGGTGTATTTTTAGAGAATTTATGAATTCTTATTCTTCTCAACTCCTTTTTTCGATTGTTGAAAAGTTGTTTACATTCCTTGGAGCTACAGAAGTCATTTTCACGATTTCACTATCTATGTTGTCTTTTTCTATTCAGTCTATTGGAGCAACTTCATTAAAGACAGCTTTCCTTAGCGTCTCTAAGCTGCACGGATCCAAGGAGATCCCAGTATTTTGGTAGATGGAGCAAACAGTCATTTGTCATCGAGCAAATGCCAAAACATTGATTAGAAATAACCTCTATGAATGGAATTTGTTTCGGTTGACCATTGCGTCTCCTGCACTGGTGCAATGTGTGTATAGCGTGCTAGGATAAGTTAATTATCTACTTTTTTGTCATTTGACTCACTTACTTTCTTTACGTGATGTATTTTTATCTTTTGTCACGTAGTGAGATGAACTCACTTATAACAAGATCCATGAAAACATTTCACATTGTTGACCAACTATTTTGCACAGCAGCTAACCTGGCAACAAATTGATTGCTAATGATTAACGTGAAGTAATCTGATAGCATTGTTTATGACCTTAACTTCAATTAGTGCCGGCGATGATTGAATTACCTTCTAAATACATTAACGACGCATTTAATGAAAGATGCAGCTTAATCTGATTACAAAGGCGTGCGGTGCACCGAAAATGTTGCTTCGACTAGGAACAGACGAAGAAGACGATTAGCTCCGAAGTTTATTCAAAATGAGAAACACCTGACGCATTCCGTCTAAACCAGTAATCCAAGGTATCCCAAGGGAAGATTTTGACGTTATGGGGGAGAATATAGGTCCATGAGGAAATGGGAACGGTCCACACACTGCAATATTGCAACCTGAGTTTGGGGTTGTTCAAGAATATTGCGTAATCGCTTTTTTTAGAGATTTTGAACCCCCTTACCCCAGAATCGGTCCCGCAATCGTCGCTGAAGCCACCTCTAAACAACACTGATTATGTCGATCCAATGCCCTTCCACGGAAGATCGAATTATTTCGCTATTTTAGTTGTGACTGTATTCTCTAGGGTCGTGCCTAGGCCTCCTCCTGATTTGAGGCCTTTCTGTACTGGGCATAGCTGAGACATAGTGTCATGTCATCCTTTTAACATACGGCACCTTATCCTGTAGTGCAAATTGTCTTTCAATCTTGACATTATTTTTGTAGGATTTCTTACATAGGAATGGAAATTTTGTTACACACAGATGAATTTCCTTTCGTACCCGGACGAAGCATGTTAAGAATTCATGAGGCAACTATGAATTGGAGACTTTATAGAAGTTTTCAGATCATGACAGCGATTCTAGTCTATCATGCCTAAAAGTGTTTAAAAGTGGAATGACAAACAATAGACTTCAGCACTAACTAAAGCGCTGGACAAATAATATTAAACTGTAAACTACGAAAAAATAGACTTCCCTCCACCTAGGCGATTACGTGATTCTTGAAGGACTTCTTACATATGATTTCCTGTTTTCCTTTTAACTGTTATTATCTCTTTGCATTGTAACGAACATCATGTGGTGCTCATGGATTTCTCTCTACAAATATACACTGTAAATCGCTGGATACGAAAAATACATGCAAACATACGAGTATACCAAATTCGCATACAATTTGAAGCTAACATTTGATACGAGATTCTCGTATGTTTACAGAGATTTGGTATGCTTTTCAAACGAAGTCTCACTTACTTTCGTGTGTGATTGGTATGTAGCAATACGAACTATTCTATCTGTGATTGGCTGTTTTACAATGAAATACGAGTTGTTGGTATGTTTTATATACGAGACCCGATGCAAATTCGTCCTCCTTCGTATGCTTCTGGCATGAAGACATTTAAGTCACATAGCAAAAAAATATATAATATGCATGTTGCATACTACTGTCAAATAACTTTTCAGTAATACCAGTCGTGAATATTTCTTTTTGATAGTGTGGTATTTAACCAAATCAGATTTATTGTGAACTTTATGCTGTATATCGTCGTTGCTACTTGCCTAGTAACATTAACAGGGCACGTGGTTAGCTCTACTTTAAGAAACAAGTTGATTAACATCAATTTATTCAAACGATAACTTGCGGGCAACCATGTTGACTTATATATCTCAAACATAGCTATTTTTGCGTTAAAGAATTATAGTGTGTTTCTATTTCGGATTGATAATATGCTTAATTTCAAAAATACATAATGTATAATTGTTGATGGTCGAATACTTATTGATTATTTATGAAATGCCTTAGACTTACATGTATTAAAATCGAATTCAGTATTTTAAGTTTGACTCTTGAATGTCATTTTCTCACCACTTACAAAACAGTAGCAAGTACCATGCAACATAAGTGTGATTTTTATTGACAAAAGACCTTGAATCAACATTTTCTACACATCATTGATGCTTTTTTAACATTGTTCTGGTATAGCTTTAGTATGTAAAGCATACCACACTTGAAATAACATACGAAAAGCATAGAAATAGATACAGAAATATGCCAAAAAATATTTTAGTATACATCCTTCGTATGTGATTAGTATTGAGCGATTTACAGTGTAAAGGGATATCTTGATATCAAACTTGAATATAGTTGATGATATCTGAGAAGATGACATAGATGTGACAACCGACAACGTCGAAGAACTACTCGAATTTCAAAGTGATCAATCATCGCAGAAAGTATTTGGTAAGATGAGAATGACAATGTGGTTGGATTCATGTGTAGTTTGCATGCAGTTCCCAGTCTGTCATTTTCGCACAGAACCTTTTCCAAACTACAGCATCCAGTGCAGGTTTTAGACAGTGAGTGAGATTTTGGCAAAAACAAACTCAGCTACAAATACCTGATCGACGTGATTTGCGTCTGAAACTCGCTTCTTTCATCTTGACATAGAGAGACTAGTGAAAAGTCACTGTTCTCAAGAACCTCACTGAAATATATTCTGTTAGTCACGTTATAAATGTTTCTACTAAAAAACTGCATACGTTATTATTGCTAATAGGAAGCTTATTAGTTGGGGAGGAACCGATTTGTAAAGGAGGAATCTCTGCAGATAGGCTATGAAATGAGAACTACTGGTGTCGACAGACAGTCACAAAGGATTGTCGAAAAAAGTTATATTGTTTTTCAATTTGGAAGACACATTCCGGACGTGAAACCAAAAACTGCACGGTTTTTCCTCAATTGATACAAGTGCGATTGATGATAAGTCGTATTTGATGCTTCTCAGCAAACAATTTTTCGGTGAAACTTATTTATATTGCATCTTATTGTACATTCAACGAATCTTAAAAACTCTAAAATTATGAAACAGCTAATGAGTTAGGCTGATGATTTTTCTCATTATCGCTAAAGTACATAAGCGCCATGTAAGGTGAACGAAGGTTCAAAACAAAACAATTAGCGAAGGCATGTTTTTGCTCTCTCACAGTGACTGCGAATTGTTCACCTTATATGCTTGTGTACTTAAGCGGCAATCACAAAAATGTTAAAGAAGTTTGAAAAATAACTATTGAACTTATGTGAATGACACTCCGCACTCCTGACATCATAGAGATACAAACAAGCTACCATCAAAACACACCCTCATCATGATTTAGCCAGCAAAATAAATCGTGAATGTACAGTCCTAATAAGAAGTGTCTGTGATCGGGATGGACTTCGATGACGAAAGAGACATAATGCAAATTCAACAGACGGAAAATAACTGCGCGTCTTGATGGATTTTAACCACCGACCTCTGGCAGTTTAGGCCAACGCTCTACCAACTGAGGTATTCACGAGCGACAGAAGACATAAGTCCTCAATTGAAGAACCCGCGTAAGAGAATCCGATAGCTTCATCCCCCAAGATAGCATAGCATTAACCGTCAAGCTAAACTACTGAAGCAATTTATCAGTAACTCAAAGCCAGCATTACACTTTGAAACGGGGACTTAGTCCACACAAGTATTCAAAGAAAGCTGCAATGATAATTCAACAGACGGAAATAACAGCACGTCTTGGTGGATTTGAACCACCGACCAACGAACAAGAACGATGGTAGATGACATGTGGAAACTGGCCAGTTAGACATCACTTAAGGCGTTGTTACTGTCAGAGATGGATATAATATCAAAAGTCCTTGTTTGATGTCATCTTAAGTAGAGCTAGAGATATTAAGGCTGCAATGTTACAGCTGCTTCAAAGATATCGAGAAGCACGTAATGCTAATGATAAATGTTAACATAGCGCTGAAAATGTTGACTTCTAAATCTTCTAATTTGCATCAAAATTTACAATGCTAAAAGTTGAACTCAAAAAATACCTGCAACCAATTTGACGGCGTTCTCCTGCTAGTCATCGCACCAGAATGACTTTTACATGTTGTGACACAACCGGAAATTTCCTTCCTTTACATAGTAAAATCATTCATGGTGTAAACAAAATTTAGTAAAAGCAGCCCGTTAAAAAGATATATATGTCTTCAATAGTTTGGATCCACCAATTCCAAGAAACATTGTTTTTGAAAAGTGAAGTCTGCAATGACAACTTCAGGGCATTGCCCAAAGGCAGTCAAGATTTTGTGACTGTACTCGAACAGGAAATGTCTCTAAATTTAAGAAAGAAAAGAGTTAGAAAATACGCGGCTATGATTTATGGCCAACTGTATACATTACCGTTCAAATGACAGCAGAAATCGTTTGGCGCCACGCGCCGACGATTTAGGCTGTCATTTGAAAGATAATATATATTCATTCATTCAGATGTGCTTAAACTTGAATCTTGACCAACTCATTATTGCTCTTGATATCTCATAAAGATTCCCTTGTAGTATCTGTTCATTCAAATTGCTATGATAAGTCGCAATACACCTGAGTTTTACGCGCATTTATATAGGGAATCGGTTGAAAGGAGATTCTGGACCCAGTCAAGAAGTGACTACAGAATTACAAAACTCCCACAAGAATAAACAACTGTCAATAACAGCTGCAATATCAACTGATAGTGATTAAAATTGTCCACCTACGGCATGTAGCATCAATGGCTATTGGTGTGGATTCTGAACATTTTATACATGTCTATTTTTTGTGAAATTAGCAGGCCTACTGCATAAAAAAATTGCGAAAGGCGATTCAGCGATTCATTTCCTTTTTGGAGAGAGGTGGACTCTTTCTGGAAAATTTTTGATAATTTCCTTTGTTCAAAGGAGTCATGGACTAAATGACAACTGATCAGTGATTAGTTGTACTGTCGACCTTTATACATCCTCTATGGATCCTTATAGATCCACTTTTTTTAGATCCTCTATCAACATTTTGGTGGAAAAGTTAAACCAGTGTTGTCTGTCCAAGTGCGACCAGGTCTTACACTATTGGGCAATTCAGGAACAGCATTGATAAGGATTTCAGTTGATCACGAAATCCGTATAAATTTCGTCGGTGAACATGAAAATGGCCATCAATTTTCGTCTAATGAAAGTTGAGTAATCCAAGGCCAGAAATAAATCACACATGTTGTGTCGCTTCGTTGCTCTTGAATTCTCGAATAAAGTCCATCAGTGGTCCAAATAATTGTACAGGAAGTTTTAGATAAGACAATTGGAAAATCAATGAATAGAAAGTCACAATTCATTTGGAATTGACCACTGATGATATGCCTGTGTGTGTAAATATGCACTGCACAGATTCTTCCAACAATTTCTTAGCAAGACTGGACTGGACGTATTAAGTAGTATGTACAGCAATCAATTCAGTTGGATTCTGATGTATTTTACAATAATTAAGTGAATTGTTTACCACTTGTTCCATGGTTTTATTCAGATACACACTATCCTCATTAATCAAGTCTACCACAGTAACTGACCTGCAGTCCAGTACATGGTATGGGAGTTGAGCGTACCTTAGAAACCTTATATTAATTATAATTGTCCTTGACACAATTCAGTAGCAGGAAAAAAACAGATATAAAAGATCAAAATAAAATTAATATCGAAACCATAGCATGAAGATTAAAATGAGAATAAAAACTGGGGAAAATGAGCGAAAATGAACCTTAAGCTTCACTCCTTCATTGCAGAAGAATTTGACACGGTACTCATGTAATCAGTTGTGATAATTTCTATCCGGATGCCCTTTCTATCGACTTCCATTGAAAATATTTTAAGCTGAGGCGAGCAGCCGCGACTTCAATCATCTTAAAGAAGTGAAGCCGAACCGTGCCGTGGACAGATTATCTTAAGCAGAGCTGCCGCCGGCTCGGTTAGGCACATCACTACCATGACCCATGTTCCTAGGCAATTGTCGCTGCTTCTTCATCATCAAGTCACAAACCCATCTCAAGATGCCCTTATTACCAACTTCTAATGAGCATCGACCTCAAGACGAAAAGATCACTGATCCAAGCACACAACCACTCTGCCACGGTGACCATGCAGAGAACAGTGATAGTGTTACCCAACATCTCACAAACAAACATCGAGAAAACTACAAGCAATACAGAACAGAGCACTCAGGATCTCCACAGGATGCAGACGCGACACAAATACTCAACACTTACATAACGAAATACATTTCCTC
The DNA here is from genome assembly GCA_907163375.1 of Prostheceraeus crozeri. Classification (NCBI taxonomy): domain Eukaryota; kingdom Metazoa; phylum Platyhelminthes; order Polycladida; family Euryleptidae; genus Prostheceraeus; species Prostheceraeus crozeri. Next base: position 482,221 of record CAJQUW010013018.1, read on the forward strand.
CCCATTGCTGAACACCTCACACTACAAGCAAAACAGGTTCTAAATAAAGCAAAAGGTCAATACCACCCTCTTCATCTCCTCACGAAACAACCACCACCTCACACAACAAAAACAATTCACTCCCATCCACATAGTCATCCAACGCAACAGCAAGACCGCTATTCAAACAAGCAAACAAACACTCACCACATCAGCACATACCTAACACGAAGACAAAACAACAAACTCATTAACGCAATCCCCCCCCCCCACTGTCTACAAATCAGAGTAAGCACTCGGACGTATACACGCAGAACATTGGCACAACTCCGCACCAACAAATCATTCATCTTAGAAGAACACCTGCACAGTATTAAACCGCTCTGTTCACTCCTCACCTCATTATGAAAGTGAAGCTCTAACGTCATTACTCCCCATACTGAAGGGCTCGGACGCTGCTGACATAGTCAGACTTTCTAGAGTTTTGTAGTACTTTTTGTCCAGATCCCCATCCTGCCGAATTCCAATGACACTTTCGGGGCTCGATCTCTAGACCCAAAGATCGCTAGCCCAAGCACTTAGCCACTGTGCCACGGAGACCACCTAATTCGTCTATGCAAATTTCAACCACACAATATAAGACACCTGCACACACATGCACAACGCTCCATGGGCTCCCTCCTCTACTCCGCCGATGGGAGCGGTAGATTGGACGGCCCCTGGACCCCTCCCAAGAGTAGGGAAGGGCAGGGCCGACACCAGCGCCACCACAGCGATAGCGCAAGTGATAAATTAGAAAACGATTACATAATCACAGAATGGTCGAATCCCAACAGCAGCTTCATTTGCTCCCACCACTAAAACATTACTGTTAGCAATAATAATTGATTATCTAATATTTCGCCATTCAGTTTAGCCTCCTTTCTCACGTGACTTCCGTCAACAACAAATTTCACGTAACGAATGCGATGAGGTAAACTCACCTATAAAAAGGCCTATGAAGAGAAGCACTCCGACAACGATTCCCACTATGGCACCAACAGAAAGCATCCCGCGACGGCGCGATTCTAACACACATGAACTCTTCTACGTAACAACGCTAGATAGTGACAACATGAGAGCACATGGAATGTTCACTCGAACTGTTTGAGCACACTGCCGATTTTACGTTATCGAGTGTAAGTTCAAGACCTCTGCATGTCCAATAAGACGTGATGACACACCTGTATGCGGACTGCAGCGGTGATGACGATGAAAACTAAGTTAACTGCCGTCTATTCAAACAGTGTGCAGCACAATGGGTGAAGTGTACAAGCCGACGATCGGAGAACAATAACAGGCGAAATGAATTGTAAAGTGAAAACAACCAAGCAACGGGCGTTCTTGCCGAGTGGTTTAGAAACTGTGATTGGAGGGGAGATGGGGACATTCTGTGGTGAAGAGAAGATAGCAAATCGTGCGGATGGCGTCATTTTGAGAGGAGAGAGGGAGACAAGGGAGTATTTTGAATTTTGAGAGCAGGAGTGAATACAGAATTTTGAATGATCGGAGAGAAAATGGAAATTTGATACAAATGTGAGAAATTCAGATGAAACTTCTAAATTTAGAGAGAGAGAGAAAAGTTGAAGTTGACTCTTCTTTTATTCGTCTTCTCTTATCCATATAATGAAAAAAGTAACAAACTCGATAGAATTTCAAGCATCGGTGGCGGAACGAAAAATATAGTGGGGGTGTATCCAAGTAAGCTTGGTACTTATGGGTTATCCTCTCCCCCCCCCAGGTTTTCAAATCTGCAAAAATAAATCGATCGCTACCAAACTTCGCGTACACGTACTTACGCATATTTTCTACCTATTTGCAAAATTTTATGCAGATCAGACAAGTACTTCATGCATTAGAGGCGATGACGTGAAGTGTAGCGATGTCAACAGCTTGATCTGACTTCGTCTGTTCGACGCATCATTGCTTCTTGTGTGTGCATTGTTCTCTCTCCCTCTTCGTCTCATCCACTGCCATTCGAAATCTTCCAACGGCCACTACTTTGCCACACCTTTTTCAAGTTAAACATGTTTGTGTAAGGGATGTGTCCTGGTCATCATCACTTCACGAGATGTCCGGAAATTACTTTGTTGACTTCAAGTGCCTTCTGTTGAGACGATGAGGTCGCTGACAAGTCAGATCAAGCTGCCGGCATCGCTGCACTTCAAGTTATCGCTCCTAATTCAAAAAGTGCTTCTCCGATTTGCCCAAAATTTGCTATGTAGCTAAAGAATATCCTCACTTACGTGTTTTAAGTTTTGTGACGATTGATTCACTTATGCAGATTTTAGACAAATTTGAAAACGTGGGGGGTGAGATAACCCATAAGTACCGACAGCTTCATCCAATTTCTAGTCGCTCGCCTTCCCCCTTCTCACCCTTTCTCCAATTCTCTTTCAAATACATTATAACAATAGGCTAAATGCCTAAACAATATTCAAAATCAATATTCATGTCATTACATGAAGTTTGATTTTGGTGGAGGAAATTAATTTTTGATTTAAGGAGGCAAAGCAATGCTTTACGCATTCGAGCTATTATTCATGTTAAGTGTTAAAGGCTGCTATTTACGTACAACATGCATATTAACTAATTAGAACAGCATTGATTCAAAATTGATTGATAAACCCAATACTAAGAATAAATAAACCGATTATTTGGAATGGTAATTCAAATACATTAAAGGTTTATAGAATTTTCAATGAGCCATTATTATTGTTACCATTTTCGTGAAAGGGTTAGCTATAGCGAGCGAGAGAATATCAAGTACGTAATGCAAGTCGTTATCGGGTTTTCCCTGACTGATCTCGTCAGCTGGTGCAACAGCCAGCCTGCGATATTTCACAAAGAGCAATAGGCTATTCTAAATGGGGATATTCTAAACATAATCTCGATCGCCACTTTCGCAGAATTCTTTTCTTTACCTCAACCTGTATTTCACATTATGGACACTTTTAACTTTTCTCGGGATTAAATAACTGGAGGGGCTAATTAAGGATTAGCCCCATTATTTTAAAAGTGGGGGGAGATTAAGCCCCTAAAGCCCCACCTTCCGCCATCGCTGACAGTAAGTATATAGAGATAGAGTGTCGACTCAAAAAATGTCAGCATACTGAAATTTTTATATCAGTTTTTTTCATGCGGTCTAAAATAAATATTTGATCACTTTTTAAGAAGCTTAATTTTTGCAAATTATTCCTCTGTTTATGTACTATCGATTAGGTACGTCTATATAAGTAGTAGTATGAAACTTATTGGATCTCAAATTGAATGAGCATTTGCTAACAACAGGTATCTTAATTAAGCGGATATTGAGCTAAATACCAAGGAAATTCCATGAAACGCATTCAATATAGGGCTTCGTGGAAAAGTTGAAATCTTTTTCTGCTTCTTGACTGAAATTGAAAGGTTTTAATTAAAGTTTCATCGGCATGATTACATGATTCGCTAAATTTATGTTTCATCTCTTCATTGAATCTGAATATTTATGTGGACCCATTTAAATTCAAAGTTGCATTAGTTTATGATCATGGTCTTTGATTATGATGTCTTGCTCTTTCAGTGGCACGTAATTTGTGATATATCACGCTGAAGAAAATACTCTTATTAATAAGGCTGGGCCACAAAATTAGATTCATCTGCGCGCGTCTCCGGTTTCCTAGAAAGGAAGGATTGTATGTAGCCTTAATATCGAAATGGCACATCACAGAATTAAACAACTTGCTCCTTCTCGAATGGATAATTGGTGTATCGCTTGCTATGGGAAATGGCAAACAATAAGCTGTCAGCAGAGGAACCAGAGCCAGTGAGAGAGGCGTGCGTGCTGTGATATCACTTCGCACAAACCAAAACACACATCGATGCCTGGCTTCGATTCAATGTATGCACTATACAGTGAGCAATGCCGAGGAGAGGATGTGAAAGCATCAAGTGAACTAATTTTCGTACGCCTGCTACTTTTTTAATAATGATCGGAAGGGCCAACATTATGGAGAAAACTTGTGCGCAATGATCTGGATTCTTCGAATCTGAAGGCATTTTGGCAATCGAAGCACTTCGTTTGAGCTCACATTAATCCGCAAGCGACGCGCGACTTTTTTTCCTATCTCTGTAAGATATTATATTAGGAATTCCTTCTTGCCCACTTAATAGGTTCCTCGATGTGCTGTCAATTTCGTATCAATCACACTTCTAGCAAACCGAAGCAGATAAACAAAATATTTAATTCTGTGGGCTGGGCACTCATCGAATTGCTAATTTAACAAACATTAGCTCTCCAAGGCAGTCATGGCACGGAGTGTTCGTAAGATGCTTCTATCATTCCTTCTGTATTGCTATCATAGTCAGTCAATTCTGTGTAGATTTCTCCAAAAGTGTAAAATTTTGTATAAAACATATCTCACATTTGGTGCTGGGTATCAACTCGAGTTCATTCAATAAAATCGAAACAACATACAATGAACATTAAATTGCTACTCTACCTAATCTAATTACTCTATGGTTCCAACTCCAAGTTTGTCCGTTGGTGGAAGGACTCTATGATCGAAAGTCAACTTTACAACGACTGTTTTCTTTCTTATTTATTGATAGCTTTGAATAAACTTCATTATTTTATTTCAATTATTTATAATGTAGACAGTAACATATAACCTGCTTTAGCTTGCTATAGAAGGTCGTGGGAGTTGCCAGTAACATAGAATTTGGACAGTGAGTTTATAGCATAGAAATATATTGTTTAAGCGTCTCAATTTAAATCTTTTTCAATTTTTTTGATCCAGATCCAAAATGATGGCGCATTCTGGAACCTGCCAAGAGGGCAACAAGAAATTCTCAATGCCTGAGATGGATTGGTCATCGCTTGAGGATTGTTGTGAATGCCTTCAAAATGCTCCGTCTATCTACTCATGAGCCGCCACGTAAATCTAATAAATGTTTTGCAAGTCTTTGAAAGTAATAAAAATACTAAATTTTAAATTTCAAACCATAGAAATTAATCCTTACTTGCGCGGGGTTTGCTAGAACGGACAGAGTGTATCTTATCAATGGATGCAAATTGGTCACACGCGATTTCTTTCGAGCACGAAGATCGGCCGAGAAATCTTCCATACTGATTGGATGATAGAGACTGCCAACCACACTCCTATAGAAACAAGGTGTAGGCCTAACACGAGTCAGCTGTATGCAATTTTGAACGCAGATAAACAAAATAATTTATTTTTATGTTCCAAACCACCTGAAGTGGCCATCCAACTAATCTCACTAAATCATGTGCAGTATAGGCTCGTGAAATAAGAGAAAATTAAAAAATAAGAGATGACCACACAGATGAACTAATCAAAAAACTTATTACACTGATAAGCCCATCTGCATAGATACATCTATATCTTATCCTTAAGTTTACATTTAAGCTATTTGAGTGCAAGTGAATTAGATTTCATTCTACAAGAATTTTAGAAATAAGTTATACAGTGTTGTAGTCGAGGCTATGTATTTTGAATTTTGTCCGGCTCAGTAAATGCCTATGATTTAGTACAATTCTGATGATGGCCACTTCCTATGGTCGAAATATAAATTTGGTATTGCTAATACTCGCTAAATTGATAATCTTATTATACTCGGTACGTGAAGTGAACGTATAGTGGATTGGGTGAGAGCATGCGATTTGAAAGAAATTACCCCGTCATCAAGTGACACGATTAATCTTCTAGGGACCAGGATTAGGCATTTCTACAGGATTATTGGGTTCTACTGTAGTTCAACGTATGTTTAAATATACGGTTTAAGAAACATGCTAAAACCTATAGTCTTGAAAAAATATATTTGAAACCACGGCTCACTTACTTACTTTACTGTCTCCTTTTAACGTCTTCTTTTCCTCTTCTGTTGAGGGTTGAACGATGTGAGACTTCTCCATCGAGGACGGTCCTGAGCATCACTCGCATCACGTCGAGCACCTGCCTGATTGGTTCATCTACATTTCGACGCTGAGATGTGCTCACTTGATCTTTTTAGTCCCTTTGACAAAACAGCTATTAAATTCAGATGACCTCTAAATATCATCAGTAGCTCTAAATCGCCAGTAGTAAGCAAAACTCCACTTCTGGACCGCGCAAGATGGCGGCCATCGCTGCGTCCCCCCCCCTCTGGCACGGCAGAGTGTCGTGGTCGGCCGCCGTGGTGCTTCGTGTCTGAGTCCCCCCCCCCTCTGGAACGACAGAGGTTGTGGTCTGTCGTGGTGTGCCGGCCAGGTGGGTCCACGTTCACAACATGTTCGCTGACGTCCCCCCCCCTCTGCAACGACAGAGTGTGAGACTCGGGTGAGTTGGTCCGACCGCCTGGTTGACGTGGGCGACCGTCTAGGTTGACGTGGGCGACCGCCAGGATTAGTCTTGAGGCTATAGTGTGTGATGTTTTTGGTGCAATCTGCTGAATGTTGGGTTGTAAAATGGGTTGTTTCGAGTGGAAGGAGTGGTCGGATGAGAAAACGGAGGTCAGATTCGGATTCAGCGTGAAATTCTGCATCGGTAGGGTGAGTTTCAAGGCAATCGGTGAGAAAAAATTTTCAACATTTTTCGAAAAACGACAGAGTTAGAATTTGGGACGTTTTGGTGTGTAGCGCCCAAACGAAGCATCGGATGAGAAAACGGAGGCCAGATTCGGAATCTACGTGAAATTTTGGGTTAGGAAGGATGTTTCCAGCGAAATCGGAGAGAAAAAATTTTCGGCTGACGTCCCCCCCCCTGGACAGCTTGCTTCCAGTGGACGGATTTTGTCGTGCGATAGCTCGTTTGAAAGCTAAGAGTGAGACAAATTCAGTGAAAGAATCGGCTTGTTCCTATCTGTCTTCGTTCAAAAGTTAGAGCGGTTACAAGATTTTAGGTCGGAGCTCGCTCACCTGAAAAAATCCTAAGTGTCAGAGTGACTTTGTATGGGTAAAATTTTGAAAATTTTCCAAAGTGTGGAATTTCGACCTGGGACCGTCACCAAAACATTTTTCATCAAATTTCACTGACCCCCCCCCCCCGACAGCAATCTTCTAACTTTGGTTCTAGTGGACGGATTTTGTCTTACAGCTACTCGTTTGAAAGAGGAGAAAAAACTGCTCGACAACATTTTTTGTTGCGAGTCAATCGGACCAGCCGTTCACAAGTTAGAGCGGTTACAAGATTTTAGGTCGGAGCTCGCTCACCTGAAAAAAAAAAAAAAATCCTAAATGTCAGAGTGGCTTTGTATGGGTAAAATTTTGAAAATTTTCCAAAGTGTGGAATTTCGACCTGGGACCGTCACCAAAACATTTTTCATCAAATTTCACTGACCCCCCCCCCCGACAGCAATCTTCTAACTTTGGTTCTAGTGGACGGATTTTGTCTTACAGCTACTCGTTTGAAAGAGGAGAAAAAACTGCTCGACAACATTTTTTGTTGCGAGTCAATTGGACCAGCCGTTCACAAGTTAGAGCGGTTACAAGATTTTAGGTCGGAGCTCGCTCACCTGAAAAAATCCTAAGTGTCAGAGTGACTTTGTATGGGTAAAATTTTGAAAATTTTCCAAAGTGTGGAATTTCGACCTAGGACCGCCACCAAAACATTTTTCATCAAATTTCACTGACCTCCCCCCCCCGGACAGCTAGCTTCTATCTTGGCTTCTAGTGGACGGATTTTGTCGTGCGATAGCTCGTTTGAAAGCTAAGAGTGAGACAAATTCAGTGAAAGAATCGGCTTGTTCCTATCTGTCTTCGTTCAAAAGTTAGAGCGGTTACAAGATTTTAGGTCGGAGCTCGCTCACCTGAAAAAATCCTAAGTGTCAGAGTGACTTTGTATGGGTAAAATTTTGAAAATTTTCCAAAGTGTGGAATTTCGACCTAGGACCGCCACCAAAACATTTTTCATCAAATTTCACTGACCTCCCCCCCCCGGACAGCTAGCTTCTATCTTGGCTTCTAGTGGACGGATTTTGTCGTGCAATAGCTCGTTTGAAAGCTAAGAGTGAGACAAATTCAGTGAAAGAATCGGCTTGTTCCTATCTGTCTTCGTTCAAAAGTTAGAGCGGTTACAAGATTTTAGGTCGGAGCTCACTCACCTGAAAAAATCCTAAGTGTCAGAGTGACTTTGTATGGGTAAAATTTTGAAAATTTTCCAAAGTGTGGAATTTCGACCTGGGACCGTCACCAAAACATTTTTCATCAAATTTCTCTGAACGAGGGGGGGGGAGGTCAGTGAAATTTGATGAAAAATGTTTTGGTTAAGGTCCCAGGTTGAAATTCGGAAGTTTTAAATTTTTCAAAATTTTCACCACACTGGAGCTCTCACACTTAGGAATTTTTTCACTTGTGGCATGTTACATGGACATGTGCTGGCGGACCAACTTCCCGTGGTCATATGAGAATGGTTCAGGTGTCATATTGTAAAGAATGATGAGACAAATCGTTTGCAACAAACCGCATGTCGCTACGATGAATACTTTCGGAGATAGAGCCATTTTAAGTTTTCTTCCGAGCATATATAAACCCGCGACAACGTAAGTCTGATCACTTCATCGAAAGACGAGGTAAGCGACGGTCGTCGCTCTGAGCTCCCGATATCGGGTGCAAAGGACTCTATCTTTTGAAGTAGGCAAGCTATCTTGCTACTTCAAAGTTTGTATGATAGAGTTTGATAGTGTCTTTACTACTGATAAAATTTTTTAAAAGTAGTATGAGTAGTAAAATGCGGAATTTTTTTTAAAAAATTCTTAATTTTCACTTTTTTCAAAGTTTTAACATATAGACTAAGGTTTTCAAGTATCCTGAGTTCAAATATGCTATCAGATTTGAAATTTAACTAAGTCTAAGGCAGCTTTGAGGGGTTAGATCCCAGCTACTGATCACTACCTTTGACTCGGCGTTCCTGTTACCACTTCGGGGCAGTGACAATGATGTCTTCAGCTGTAAAGAGCGGGTATCGGGGAAGATCTCTCACTTCCCTAGTGATCGGTACAAGGCCTTCGGGCTGTCGACGGGATCGAGTGCCACTCACTACACTCTTTAGGAATATGACTGTACTACATGATTCCAAACTTATACAAATTTCATTATCTTACAGTTCACAATAAAATCTAACATGGCCAATGACAAAAATCGTAAATATCACATCAAAATGTGCTCTTGTGGGCGAGTTAATCGCAGTGCGGACGCCAAAGGTCATGTGAAGAAGGCGGGCACCCGCCACATGATTGTCTTGAATAGGGTTGCTTGCGTAAAGTGTAGAGTGCTGAAGGGTGATGAGGATGAGGTGCGTTTTTACAGAGTGCATGCTGACTGTAGTGGTGGTTTAGTGACTGATTTGAGATTTACGCAGTTGATTGTGGAAGAGAGGGAGCGAATGTTGGCGAATGTTGTTGAGAATGTTGTTGAGAATGTTGTTGAGAATGTTGTTGAGAATGATGAGTTGGCGAGAGCGGTTGCGTCGTTGGAGGGTGAGATTGAGCAGCGGAAGAGAGTGCTTGAGAGTGATGATGAGGATGATGTGGATTTAGATAGGGAGCGTGTGAGGAAGCGTGTGAGGAAGTTGAGCTCTTCGTCATCGGAGGTGTCCAACATCGTCATCACCGACCCCCCGAAGAGCTCATCTTCCCCAAAAGTGAAGAGTGGTGGGATTCGTATGCAGTCGGCGAGGTGGTTGAAGGATGAAGAGAAGAGGCATGTTTCGCAGCAGATGGCGCATGAGTTGTTAGTGAATAAGTTTGAGAGTTTGAAGAAAGTGAAGGATGAAGTTGTGAAGGAGTTGGATGAGTTGAAAAAGAAGGATTTGAAGTCGAAGGAGGTGGCGGATGAAAACATTAGAATGAGGCGTTGTGTGACTGATTTGAAGAATAAGACGCGAGAGTTGGAAGAGAAGAATGATGCGTGTGAGAAGAGGGCGAGTGCTGCGGAGAGAAGAATGAGAGATGCAGAGGCGAAGTTTGAGGAGATGATGAAGGAGATGAGTGTGTTGAGAGCGAGGAATGTTGAGTTGGAGAGGACTGTGGCTCGGCGGGGTGATGAGAGGCAGGCGTGTGAGAAGTTGGAGCGCATGAGGGATGAGTGGGAACGTGTGAATGAGGATCGTTTGTTTGAATTTCACATCCCTATTCGGGACAATCATTTGGCCGGCGAAGTATTGGTAAATAAAAATCTGGACGAGTCAATTATTTGCTACAACGGTCATCCGAGCAAGAAGTGTCTCCATGCAAGCTTACGAATGCGCGGTCACTTGCATAAATTTTCGATTCGGAAACGCGCGAGACTACCTAAGGATGACTAACTTGGTAAGTGAAAAGCAAATAAGATAGTATATCCTATTCTAATACATATCATTTTCATTGCAGATCTTTGCCCGCCTTCACCACCCCATCAATTTACTCCCGAGAACGAACCATCGGCTCTCTTAAGGGCCACCTAGGGGCAAGACATGATAGAACCTCCACGCGGTTTGCCCTGGGCAGTCTTCGGACTGGCGAATACTATCATTAAGTTGAATCTGCTATCAGTCAACTTGAACGTTGCGTCGCGTTAGAGGGGTATATAAACCACTGCCTCTCATTTCATTTCATTTCAATCATGCAGACGCCGAACAGTCAAGTTAGCTCTCCTCGCGGACCGCAGATAAGGCCGCGAAATTTATTTGAGGAGTTTGTCAGGCTAGAGGAGCAAGACAGAGTCCACAACAATCTTGCTCGGATTGGCAATCCGATGACAGCAACTGCTGTCAATCCAACGGAATGGTGCTACATTCCACTCTATACTCACATGCCAGTTAGTGTGGAAGTCGACAGTGCTACCAAAGAGAGAGTCTTTGACTCTCTCAGCAGAATTGGTAGGGTGTAAGATGACGTTACTCCCGAGAACGAACCATCGGCTCTCTTAAGGGCCACCATGGGGCAAGACATGATAGAACATCCTCGCGGTTTGCCCTGGGCAGTCTTCGGACTGGCGAATACTATCATTAAGTTGAATCTGCTATCAGTCAACTTGAACATTATGCAGTCGATTGCTATCCCTGAAGCTTTCTGATTCGCTGTTGAGCAATTCATTGTTGAAAACCCTATATAAGCCAGAAGATTGTAGCGCTTCTCATTCAATTTGAAGTCACGATGGAAGCGACATCTGCCGACAATATTCCGTCTTCACTGATGAAGACAACGGCATTCCCGAGTTCGTCATCCTCGACGAGTGGGATGAGGATGAGAAGAAGGGGAAGATCAAGAGGATCGTTTGGACGGATGAGGTGTGGACTCCAAATACCACCGCATCCGAAAGGTGCCAGATGCACCACCACGGCTTAGGCGGTATAGGGTATACGAGAACCTAACCGTCATACCTATTGACTATTCAAGCCAATAGTCATCTTGTTACTCCCGAGAACGAACCATCGGCTCTCTTAAGGGCCACCATGGGGCAAGACATGATAGAACCTCCTCGCGGTTTGCCCTGGGCAGTCTTCGGACTGGCGAATACTATCATTAAGTTGAATCTGCTATCAGTCAACTTGAACGTTGCAAATGAAGTTCGGTGTAATACTTCTTTCGACGCGGCGTCGCGGCCGCGCTCGGCGTCGCGCGCGGCGTCGTCGCCGCGCGCGCGGCGGCCGCGCGTCGCGCGCGCGCGCGCGCGCGCGCGCGCGCGCGCCGCGCGCGCGTCGCGCCGCGCGCGCGCGCGCGCGCGCGCGCGCGCGCCGCGCGCGCGCGCGCGCGCGCGCGCGCGCGCGCGCGCGCCGCGCGCGCGCGCGCGCGCGCGCGCGCGCGCGCGCGCGCGCGCGCGCGCGCGCGCGCGCGCGCGCGCGCGCGCGCGCGCGCGTCGCGCGCGCCGCGCGCGCGCGCGCGCGCGCGCGCGCGCGCCGCGCGCGCGCGCGCGCGCGCGCGCCGCGCGCGCGCGCGCGCGCGCGCCGCGCGCGCGCCGCGCGCGCGCGCGCCGCGCGCGCGCGCGCGCGCGCGCGCGCGCGCGCCGCGCGCGCGCGCGCCGCGCGCGCGCGCGCGCGCGCGCGCGCGCGCGCGCGCGCGCGCGCGCGCGCGCGCGCGCGCGCGCCGCGCGCGCGCGCGCGCGCGCGCGCGCGCGCGCGCGCGCGCGCGCCGCGCGCGCGCGCGCGCCGCCGCGCGCGCGCGCGCGCGCGCGCGCGCGCGCGCGCGCGCGCGCGCGCGCCGCGCGCGCGCGCGCGCGCGCGCGCGCGCCGCGCCGCCGCGCGCGCGCGCGCGCGCGCGCGCGCGCGCGCGCGCCGCGCGCGCGCCGCGCGCGCGCGCGCGCGCGCGCGCGCGCCGCCGCGCGCGCCGCGCGCGCGCGCGCGCGCGCCGCGCGCGCGCGCGCGCGCGCCGCGCGCGCGCGCGCGCGCGCGCGCGCGCGCGCGCGCCGCGCGCGCGCGCGCGCGCGCGCCGCGCGCGCGCGCGCGCGCGCGCGCCGCGCGCGCGCGCGCGCGCGCGCGCGCGCGCGCGCGCGCGCGCGCGCGCGCGCGCGCGCGCGCCGCGCGCGCGCGCGCGCGCGCGCGCGCGCGCGCGCGCGCGCGCGCGCGCGCGCGCGCGCGCCGCGCGCGCGCGCGCGCGCGCGCGCGCGCGCGCGCGCGTCGCGCGCGCGCGCGCGCGCGCGCGCGCGCGCGCGCGCGCGCGCGCGTCGCGCGCGCGCGCGCGCGCGCGCGCGCGTCGCGCGCGCGCGCGCGCGCGCGCGCGCGCGCGCGCGCGCGCGCGCGCGCGCGCGCGCGCGCGCGCGCGCGCGCGCGCGCGCGCGCGCGCGCGCGCGCCGCGCGCGCGCGCGCGCGCGCGCGCGCGCGCGCGCGCGCGCGCGCGCCGCGCGCGCGCGCGCGCGCGCGCGCGCGCGCGCGCGCGCGCGCGCGCGCGCGCGCGCGCGCGCGCGCGCGCGCGCGCGCGCGCGCGCGCGCGCGCCGCGCGCGCGCGCGCGCGCGCGCGCGCGCGCGCGCGCGCGCGCGCGCGCGCGCGCGCGCCGCGCGCGCGCGCGCGCGCGCGCGCGCCGCGCGCGCGCGCGCGCGCGCGCGCGCGCGCGCGCGCGCGCGCGCGCGCGCGCGCGCGCGCGCGCGCGCGCGCGCGCGCGCGCGCGCCGCGCGCGCGCGCGCGCGCCGCGCGCGCGCGCCGCGCGCGCGCGCGCGCGTCGCGCGCGCGCGCGCCGCGCGCGCGCGCGCGCGCGCGCGCGCGCGCGCGCGCGCGCGCGCGCGCCGCGCGCGCGCGCGCGCGCGCGCGCGCCGCGCGCGCGCGCGCGCGCGCGCGCGCGCGCGCGCGCGCGCCGCGCGCGCGCGCGCGCGCGCGCGCGCGCGCGCGCGCGCGCGCGCGCGCGCGCGCGCGCGCGCGCGCGCGCGCCGCGCGCGCGCGCCGCGTCGCGCGCGCGCGCGCGCGCGCGCGCGCGCGCGCGCGCGCGCGCGCGCGCGCGCGCGCGCGCCGCGCGCGCGCGCGCGCGCGCGCGCGCGCGCCGCGCGCGCGCGCGCGCGCCGCGCGCGCGCGCGCGCGCGCGCGCGCGCGCGCGCCGCGCGCGCGCGCGCGCGCGCCGCGCGCGCGCGCGCGCGCGCGCGCGCGCGCGCGCGCGCGCGCGCGCGCGCGCGCGCGCGCGCGCGCGCGCGCGCGCGCGCGCGCGCGCGCCGCCGCGCGCGCGCGCGCGCGCGCGCGCGCGCGCGCGCGCGCGCGCGCGCGCGCGCGCGCCGCGCGCGCGCGCGCGCGCGCGCGCGCGCGCGCGCGCGCGCGCGCGCGCGCGCGCGCGCGCGCGCGCGCGCCGCGCGCGCGCGCCGCGCGCGCGCGCGCGCGCGCGCGTCGCGCGCGCGCGCGCGCGCGCGCCGCGCCGCGCGCGCCGCGCGCGCGCGCGCGCGCGCGCCGCGCGCGCGCGCGCGCCGCGCGCGCGCGCGCGCGCGCGCGCGCGCGCGCGCGCGCCGCGCGCGCCGCGCGCGCGCCGCGCGCGCGCGCGCGCGCGCGCGCGCGCGCGCGCGCGCGCCGCGCGCGCGCGCGCGCGCGCGCGCGCGCGCGCGCGCGCGCGCGCGCGCGCGCGCGCGCGCGCGCGCGCGCGCCGCGCGCGCGCCGCGTCGCGCGCGCGCGCGCGCGCGCGCGCGCCGCGCGCGCGCGCGCGCGCGCGCGCGCGCGCGCGCGCGCGCGCGCGCGCGCGCGCGCGCCGCGCGCGCGCGCGCGCGCGCGCGCGCCGCGCGCGCGCGCGCGCGCGCGCGCGCGCGCGCGCCGCGCGCGCGCGCGCCGCGCGCGCGCCGCGCGCGCGCGCGCGCGCCGCGCGCGCGCGCGCGCGCGCCGCGCGCGCGCGCGCGCGCGCGCGCGCGCGCGCGCGCGCGCGCGCGCGCGCGCGCCGCGCGCGCGCGCCGCGCGCGCGCGCGCGCGCGCGCGCGCGCCGCGCGCGCGCGCGCGCGCGCGCGCCGCGCGCGCGCGCGCGCGCGCGCCGCGCGCGCGCGCGCGCGCGCGCGCGCGCGCGCGCGCGCGCGCGCGCGCCGCGCGCGCGCGCGCGCGCGCGCGCGCCGCGCGCGCGCGCGCGCGCGCGCGCGCGCGCGCCGCGCGCGCGCGCGCGCGCCGCGCGCGCGCGCGCGCGCGCGCGCGCGCGCGCCGCGCGCGCGCGCGCGCGCGCGCGCGCGCGCGCGCGCGCCGCGCGCGCCGCGCGCGCGCGCGCGCCGCGCGCGCGCGCGCGCGCGCGCGCCGCGCGCGCGCGCGCGCGCGCGCCGCGCGCGCGCGCGCGCGCGCGCGCGCGCGCGCGCCGCGCGCGCGCGCGCCGCGCGCGCGCGCGCGCGCCGCGCGCGCGCGCGCGCGCGCGCGCGCGCGCGCGCGCGCGCGCGCGCGCGCCGCGCGCCGCGCGCGCGCGCGCGCCGCGCGCGCGCGCGCCGCGCGCGCGCGCGCGCGCGCGCGCGCGCGCGCGCGCGCGCGCGCGCCGCGCGCGCGCGCGCGCGCGCGCGCGCGCGCGCGCGCGCGCGCGCCGCGCGCGCGCGCGCGCGCGCGCGCCGCGCGCGCGCGCGCGCCGCGCGCGCGCGCGCGCGCGCGCGCGCGCGCGCGCGCGCGCGCGCGCGCGCGCGCGCGCGCGCGCGCCGCGCGCGCGCGCGCGCGCGCGCGCGCGCGCGCGCCGCGCGCGCGCGCGCGCGCGCGCGCGCGCGCGCGCGCGCGCGCGCGCGCGCGCGCGCGCGCGCGCCGCGCGCGCGCGCGCGCGCGCGCGCGCCGCGCGCGCGCGCGCGCGCGCGCGCGCGCGCGCGCGCGCGCGCGCGCGCGCGCGCGCGCGCGCGCGCGCGCGCGCGCGCGCGCGCCGCGCGCGCGCGCGCGCGCGCGCGCGCGCGCGCGCGCGCGCGCGCGCGCGCGCGCGCGCGCGCGCGCGCGCGCGCGCGCCGCGCGCGCGCGCGCGCGCGCGCGCGCGCGCGCGCGCGCGCGCGCGCGCGCGCGCGCGCGCGCGCGCGCGCGCGCGCGCGCGCCGCGCGCGCGCGCGCGCGCGCGCGCGCGCGCGCGCGCCGCGCGCGCGCGCGCCGCGCGCGCGCGTCGCGCGCGCGCGCGCGCGCGCGCGCGCGCGCGCCGCGCGCGCGCGCGCGCGCGCGCGCGCGCGCGCGCGCGCGCGCGCGCGCGCGCGCGCGCGCCGCGCGCGCGCGCGCGCGCCGCGCGCGCGCGCGCGCGCGCGCGCCGCGCGCGCGCGCGCGCGCGCGCGCGCGCGCGCGCCGCGCGCGCCGCGCGCGCGCGCGCGCGCGCGCGCGCGCGCGCCGCGCGCGCGCGCGCGCGCGCGCGCGCGCGCGCCGCGCGCGCGCGCGCGCGCGCGCGCGCGCGCGCGCGCGCGCGCGCGCGCGCGCCGCGCGCGCGCGCGCCGCGCGCGCGCGCGCGCGCGCGCGCGCGCGCGCGCGCGCGCGCGCGCCGCGCGCGCGCCGCGCGCGCGCGCGCGCGCGCCGCGCGCGCGCGCGCGCGCGCGCGCCGCGCGCCGCGCGCGCGCCGCGCGCGCGCGCGCGCGCGCGCGCGCGCGCGCGCGCGCGCCGCGCGCGCGCGCGCCGCGCGCGCGCGCGCGCGCGCGCGCGCGCGCGCGCGCGCGCGCGCGCGCGCGCGCGCGCGCGCGCGCGCCGCGCGCGCGCGCGCGCGCGCGCGCGCGCGCCGCGCGCGCGCGCGCGCGCGCGCGCGCGCGCGCGCGCGCGCGCGCGCGCGCGCGCGCGCGCGCGCGCGCGCGCGCGCGCGCGCGCGCGCGCGCCGCGCGCGCGCGCGCCGCGCGCGCGCGCGCGCGCGCGCGCGCGCGCGCGCGCGCGCGCCGCGCGCGCGCGCGCGCGCGCGCGCGCGCGCCGCGCGCGCGCGCGCGCGCGCGCGCGCGCCGCGCGCGCGCGCCGCGCGCGCGCGCGCGCGCGCGCGCGCGCGCGCGCGCGCCGCGCGCGCGCGCGCGCCGCGCGCGCGCGCGCGCGCGCGCGCGCGCGCGCGCGCGCCGCGCGCGCGCGCGCGCGCGCGCGCGCCGCGCGCGCGCGCGCGCGCGCGCCGCGCGCGCGCGCGCGCGCGCGCGCGCGCGCGCGCGCGCGCGCGCGCGCGCGCGCGCGCGCGCGCGCCGCGCGCGCGCGCGCGCGCGCGCCGCGCGCGCGCGCGCGCGCGCGCGCGCGCCGCGCGCGCGCGCGCGCGCGCGCGCGCGCGCGCGCCGCGCGCGCCGCCGCGCGCGCGCGCGCGCGCGCGCGCGCGCGCGCGCGCGCGCGCGCCGCGCGCGCGCGCGCGCGCGCGCGCGCGCGCGCGCGCGCGCGCGCGCGCGCGCGCGCGCGCGCGCGCCGCGCGCGCGCGCGCGCGCGCGCCGCGCGCGCGCGCGCGCGCGCCGCGCGCGCGCGCGCGCGCGCGCGCGCCGCGCGCGCGCGCGCGCGCGCGCGCCGCGCGCGCGCGCGCCGCGCCGCGCGCGCCGCGCCGCGCGCGCGCGCGCGCGCGCGCGCGCGCGCCGCGCGCGCGCGCGCCGCGCGCGCGCGCGCGCGCGCGCGCGCGCGCGCGCGCGCGCGCGCGCGCGCGCGCGCCGCGCGCGCGCGCGCGCGCGCGCGCGCGCGCGCGCGCGCGCGCGCGCGCGCGCGCGCCGCGCGCGCGCCGCGCGCGCGCGCGCGCGCGCGCGCGCGCGCGCGCGCGCGCGCGCGCGCCGCGCGCGCGCGCGCGCGCGCGCGCGCCGCGCGCGCGCGCGCGCGCGCCGCGCGCGCGCGCGCGCGCGCGCGCGCGCGCGCGCGCGCGCGCGCGCGCGCGCGCGCGCGCGCGCGCGCGCGCGCGCGCGCGCGCGCGCGCGCCGCGCGCGCGCCGCGCGCGCGCGTCGCGCGCGCGCGCGCGCGCGCGCGCGCGCGCGCGCCGCGCGCGCGCGCGCGCGCGCGCGCGCCGCGCGCGCGCGCGCGCGCGCCGCGCGCCGCGCGCGCGCGCGCGCGCGCGCGCCGTCGCGCGCGCGCCGCGCGTCGCGCGCGCGCGCGCGCGCGCGCGCGCGCGCGCGCGCGCGCCGCGCGCGCGCCGCGCGCGCGCGCGCGCGCGCGCGCGCGCGCGCGCGCGCGCGCGCGCGCGCGCGCGCGCGCGCGCGCGCGCGCGCGCCGCGCGCGCGCGCGCGCGCGCCGCGCGCGCGCGCGCGCGCGCGCGCCGCGCGCGCGCGCGCGCGCGCGCGCGCGCCGCGCGCGCGCGCGCGCGCGCCGCGCGCGCGCGCGCGCGCGCGCGCGCGCGCGCTCGCGCGCGCGCGCGCGCGCGCCGCGCGCGCGCGCGCGCGCGCGCGCGCGCGCGCGCGCGCGCGCGCGCGCGCGCGCGCGCGCGCGCGCGCGCGCCGCGCGCGCGCGCGCGCCGCGCGCGCCGCGCGCGCGCGCGCGCGCGCGCGCGCGCGCGCGCGCCGCGCGCGCGCGCGCGCGCGCGCGCGCGCGCGCGCGCCGCGCGCGCGCGCGCGCGCCGCGCGCGCGCGCGCCGCGCGCGCGCGCGCGCGCGCCGCGCGCGCGCGCGCGCGCGCCGCGCGCGCGCGCGCGCGCGCGCGCGCGCGCGCGCGCGCGCGCGCGCCGCGCGCGCGCGCGCGCGCGCGCGCGCGCGCCGCGCGCGCGCGCGCGCGCGCGCGCGCGCGCCGCGCGCGCGCGCGCGCGCGCGCGCCGCGCGCGCGCGCGCGCGCGCGCGCGCGCGCGCGCGCGCGCGCCGCGCGCGCGCGCGCGCGCGCGCGCGCGCGCGCGCGCGCGCGCGCGCGCGCCGCGCGCGCGCGCGCGCGCGCGCGCGCGCGCGCGCGCGCGCGCGCGCGCGCGCGCGCGCGCGCGCGCGCGCCGCGCGCGCGCGCGCGCGCGCGCGCGCGCGCGCGCGCGCGCGCGCGCGCGCGCGCGCGCGCGCGCGCGCGCGCGCGCGCGCGCGCGCGCGCGCGCGCGCGCGCGCGCGCGCGCGCGCGCGCGCGCGCGCGCGCGCGCGCGCGCGCGCGCGCCGCGCGCCGCGCGCGCGCGCGCGCGCGCGCGCGCGCGCCGCGCGCGCGCGCGCGCGCGCGCGCCGCGCGCGCGCGCGCGCGCGCGCGCGCGCGCGCGCGCGCGCGCCGCGCGCGCGCGCCGCGCGCGCGCGCGCCGCGCGCGCGCGCGCGCGCGCGCGCGCGCGCGCGCGCGCGCGCGCCGCGCGCGCGCGCGCGCGCGCGCGCGCGCGCGCGCGCGCGCGCGCGCGCGCGCGCGCGCGCGCGCGCGCCGCGCGCGCGCGCGCGCCGCGCGCGCGCGCGCGCGCGCGCGCGCGCGCGCCGCGCGCGCGCGCGCGCGCGCGCGCGCGCCGCGCGCGCGCGCGCGCGCCGCGCGCGCGCGCGCGCGCGCGCGCGCGCGCGCGCGCGCGCGCGCGCGCGCGCGCGCGCGCGCGCGCGCGCGCCGCGCGCGCGCGCGCGCGCGCCGCGCGCGCGCGCGCCGCGCGCGCGCGCGCGCGCGCGCGTCGCGCGCGCGCGCGCCGCCGCCGTCGCGCCGCGCGCGCGCGCGCGCGCGCGCGCGCGCGCGCGCGCGCGCGCGCGCGCGCGCGCCGCGCGCGCGCGCGCGCGCGCGCGCGCGCGCGCGCGCGCGCGCGCGCGCGCGCGCGCGCGCGCGCGCGCGCGCGCGCGCGCGCGCGCGCGCGCGCGCGCGCGCCGCGCGCGCGCGCGCGCGCGCGCGCGCGCGCGCGCCGCGCGCGCGCGCGCGCGCGCGCGCGCGCCGCGCGCGCGCGCGCGCGCGCGCGCGCGCGCGCGCGCGCGCGCGCGCGCGCGCGCGCGCCGCGCGCGCGCGCGCGCCGCGCGCGCGCGCGCGCGCGCGCGCGCGCGCGCGCGCGCGCGCGCGCGCCGCGCGCGCGCGCGCGCGCGCGCGCGCGCCGCGCGCGCGCGCGCGCGCGCGCCGCGCGCGCGCGCGCGCGCGCGCGCCGCGCGCGCGCGCGCGCGCGCGCGCGCGCGCGCCGCGCGCGCGCGCGCGCGCGCCGCGCGCGCGCGCGCGCGCGCGCGCGCGCGCGCCGCGCGCGCGCGCGTCGCGCGCGCGCGCGCGCGCCGCGCGCCGCGCGCGCGCGCGCGCGCGCGCGCGCGCGCGCGCGCGCGCGCGCGCGCCGCGCGCGCGCGCGCGCGCGCGCGCCGCGCGCGCGCGCGCGCGCGCGCGCGCCGCGCGCGCGCGCGCGCGCCGCGCGCGCGCGCGCGCGCGCGCGCGCGCGCGCGCGCGCGCGCGCGCGCGCGCGCGCGCGCGCGCGCGCGCGCGCCGCGCGCGCGCGCGCCGCGCGCGCGCGCGCGCGCGCGCGCGCGCGCGCGCCGCGCGCCGCGCGCGCGCGCGCCGCGCGCGCGCGCGCGCCGCGCGCGCGCGCGCGCGCCGCGCGCGCGCGCGCGCGCCGCGCGCGCGCGCGCGCGCGCGCGCGCGCCGCGCGCGCGCGCGCGCGCGCGCGCCGCGCGCGCGCGCGCGCGCGCGCGCCGCGCGCGCGCGCGCGCGCGCGCGCGCGCGCGCGCGCCGCGCGCGCGCGCCGCGCGCGCGCGCGCGCGCGCGCCGCGCGCGCGCGCCGCGCGCGCGCGCGCGCGCGCGCGCGCCGCGCGCGCGCGCGCGCGCGCGCGCGCGCGCGCGCGCCGCGCGCGCGCGCGCCGCGCGCGCGCGCGCGCGCGCGCCGCGCGCGCGCGCGCGCGCGCGCGCGCGCGCGCGCGCGCGCGCGCGCGCGCGCGCGCGCGCGCGCGCCGCGCGCGCGCCGCGCGCGCGCGCGCGCGCGCGCCGCGCGCCGCGCGCGCGCGCGCCGCGCGCGCGCGCGCGCGCGCGCGCGCGCGCGCGCGCGCCGCGCGCGCGCGCGCGCGCGCCGCGCGCGCGCGCGCGCGCGCGCGCGCGCGCGCGCGCGCGCGCGCGCCGCGCGCGCGCGCGCGCGCGCGCCGCGCGCGCGCGCGCGCGCGCGCGCGCGCGCGCCGCGCGCGCGCGCGCGCCGCGCGCGCGCGCGCGCGCGCCGCGCGCGCGCGCCGCGCGCGCGCGCGCGCGCGCCGCGCGCGCGCGCGCGCCGCGCGCGCGCGCGCGCGCGCGCGCCGCGCGCGCGCGCGCGCGCGCGCGCGCCGCGCGCGCGCGCGCGCGCGCGCGCGCGCCGCGCGCGCGCGCGCCGCGCGCGCGCGCGCGCGCGCCGCGCGCGCGCGCGCGCGCGCGCCGCGCGCGCGCGCGCGCGCGCGCGCGCGCCGCGCGCGCGCGCGCCGCGCGCGCGCGCGCGCGCCGCGCGCGCGCGCGCGCGCGCGCGCGCCGCGCGCGCGCGCCGCGCGCGCGCGCGCGCGCGCGCGCGCGCGCGCGCGCGCGCGCGCGCGCGCGCGCGCGCGCGCGCGCCGCGCGCGCGCGCCGCGCGCGCGCGCGCGCGCGCGCGCGCGCGCCGCGCGCGCGCGCGCGCGCGCGCGCGCGCGCGCGCCGCGCGCGCGCGCGCGCGCGCCGCGCGCGCGCGCGCGCGCGCGCGCGCGCCGCGCGCGCGCGCGCGCGCGCGCGCGCGCGCGCGCCGCGCGCGCGCCGCGCGCGCGCGCGCGCGCCGCGCGCGCGCGCGCCGCGCGCGCGCGCGCGCGCGCGCGCGCGCGCGCGCGCGCGCGCGCGCGCGCCGCGCGCGCGCGCGCGCGCGCGCGCGCGCCGCGCGCGCGCGCGCGCGCGCGCGCGCCGCGCGCGCGCGCGCGCGCCGCGCGCGCGCGCGCCGCGCGCGCGCGCGCGCGCGCGCGCCGCGCGCGCGCGCGCGCCGCGCGCGCGCGCCGCGCGCGCGCGCGCGCGCGCGCGCGCGCGCGCGCGCGCGCGCGCCGCGCGGTCGCGCGCGCGCGCGCGCGCGCGCGCGCGCCGCGCGCGCGCGCGCGCGCGCGCGCGCGCGCCGCGCGCGCGCGCGCGCCGCGCGCGCGCGCGCGCCGCGCGCGCGCGCGCGCGCGCGCGCGCGCCGCGCGCGCGCGCGCGCGCGCGCGCGCGCGCGCGCCGCGCGCGCGCGCGCGCCGCGCGCGCGCGCGCGCGCGCGCGCGCCGCGCGCGTCGCGCGCGCGCGCGCGCGCGCCGCGCGCGCGCGCGCGCGCGCGCGCGCCGCGCGCGCGCGCGCCGCGCGCGCGCGCGCGCGCGCGCGCGCGCGCGCGCGCGCGCGCCGCGCGCGCGCGCGCGCGCGCGCGCGCGCGCGCCGCGCGCGCGCGCGCGCCGCGCGCGCGCGCCGCGCGCGCGCGCGCGCGCGCGCGCCGCGCGCGCGCGCGCCGCGCGCGCGCGCGCGCGCGCGCGCGCGCGCGCGCGCGCCGCGCGCGCGCGCGCGCGCGCGCGCGCGCCGCGCGCGCGCGCGCGCGCGCGCGCGCGCGCGCGCGCGCGCGCGCCGCGCGCGCGCGCGCGCGCGCGCGCGCGCGCGCGCGCGCGCGCGCGCGCCGCGCGCGCGCGCGCGCGCGCGCCGCGCGCGCGCGCGCCGCGCGCGCGCGCGCGCGCGCGCGCCGCGCGCGCGCGCGCGCGCCGCGCGCGCGCGCGCGCGCGCCGCGCGCGCGCGCGCGCGCGCCGCGCGCGCGCGCCGCGCGCGCGCGCGCGCGCCGCGCGCGCGCGCGCGCCGCGCGCGCGCGCGCGCGCGCGCGCGCGCCGCGCGCGCGCGCGCGCGCGCGCGCGCGCCGCGCGCGCGCGCGCGCGCGCGCGTCGCGCGCGCGCGCGCGCGCGCGCGCGCGCGCGCGCGCCGCGCGCGCGCGCGCGCGCGCGCGCCGCGCGCGCGCGCGTCGCGCGCGCGCGCGCGCGCGCGCGCGCGCGCGCGCGCGCGCGCGCGCGCGCCGCGCGCGCGCGCGCGCCGCGCGCGCGCGCGCGCGCGCGCGCGCGCCGCGCGCGCGCGCGCGCGCCGCGCGCGCGCGCGCGCGCGCCGCGCGCGCGCGCGCCGCGCGCGCGCGCGCGCGCGCGCGCGCGTCGCGCGCGCCGCGCGCGCGCGCGCGCGCCGCGCGCGCGCCGCGCGCGCGCGCGCGCGCCGCGCGCGCGCGCGCGCGCGCGCGCCGCGCGCGCGCGCGCGCCGCGCGCGCCGCGCGCGCGCGCGCGCGCGCCGCGCGCGCGCGCGCGCGCGCGCGCGTCGCGCGCGCCGCGCGCGCGTCGCGCGCGCGCGCGCGCGCCGCGCGCGCGCGCGCGCGCGCGCGCGCGCCGCGCGCGCGCGCGCGCGCGCCGCGCGCGCGCGCGTCGCGCGCGCGCGCGCGCGCGCGCGCGCGCGCGCGCGCGCGCGCGCGCCGCGCGCGCCGGCCGCCGTCGCGCGCCGCCCGCCGCCGCCCGGCGTCGCGCGCCGCGCGCGGCGCGCGCGCTCGCGCCGCCGCGCGCGCGTCCGCCGCCGCGTCGCCGCGCGCGCGCGCCGCCGCGCGCGCCCGCCGCGCGCGTCCCGCGCGTCGCCGCCGCGCCGCGCCGCGCGCGCCGACGCGCGCCCGCCGCCGCGCCCGCGCCGCGCCGCGCGCGCCGCCGCGGACCGCCGCGCCCCGCCGCCGCGCGCCGCGCGCCGCCGCGTCGCGCGGCCGTCGGCGCCGCCGCGCCGGCCGTCGCGCGCGCGCCGCGCGCGCGCCGCGGCGCGCGCGGCCGCGCGCGCGCGCGCCGGCCGCGCGCCCGCGCCGCGCGCGTCGCCGCGCGTCGTTCCTGTAAAGGGCGGCGGTGAAACCCGTAGATATGTATACCGCAAGGGACATTCGGCAATGGTCAATCTTGTTAAACCTCTCTGCGTCATGTTTGCAAGTGATTGCCTCTGTCTCAACGTAGTATGCATTCGCGCCAGGGCGACATTTAGCCAACTGTCGAAGGTTGCCTAAAACTTTCCATTGCATACGTTATGAGAACCATGAAGTTCTACCTGTCTCTATCAATGAGACGAATTGATGAATGGAATGAAATGGGAGGACACTCACGCGCCACACGCAACATAACACACTTCTCTCTTCCGTAGTCTAACAAGCTCTTTACACATGGATCGCAGTCGATTGCTATCCCTGTATCAGAAGTGTAAGCTATCTTAATTTATTTGACACTATTTTATCTACCATCATCGTCCATATGAAATGTTTTTTTAGATTTACAATGTCTAGACTATAGCGTGCTACTATTTCCAAATGAAAAAGTATACATGGTTAAATCATCCACTTAAAGCCCATCCGTAGTCTAACAAGCTCTTTACACATGGATCGCAGTCGATTGCTATCCCTGTATCTGAAGTGTAAGCTATCTTAATTTATTTGACACTATTTTATCTACCATCATCGTCCATATGAAATGTTTTAAGATTTACAAGTTAGACTAAGCGTGCTACTATTTCCAAATGAAAAAGTATACATGGTTAAATCATCCACTTAAGCCCAACCGTAGTCTAACAAGCTCTTTACACATGGATCGCAGTCGATTGCTATCCCTGTATCAGAAGTGTAAGCTATCTTAATTTATTTGACACTATTTTATCTACCATCATCGTCCATATGAAATGTTTTTATATTTACAAGTTAAACTAAGCGTGCTACTATTTCCAAATGAAAAAGTATACATGGTTAAATTATTCACTAAAACCCCATTCAAGTAAGTCAGTATGAAAGCAAAGATAATACGAAATAAACATTTATTATGGCATGTATTTCAAAAGGTCTTCATCGTCAATATCGTCCCAGAGTCTGGCTTCACATAGATCACAAAAACAGTTGAGCTGCTTTAAACGTTCTTCTGCAGCGTCCCTCACTTTCTCAATGTACGCCCACTCCGCCACGGTTCGCGGTTGGGAGTTAGGGGTGTACCACTCCCATATTTGATGCAAGTGCGACTTGCAGGTCATCTCCATCACCCCTTCGGCATCATATTGTAAATATTTCCACCGTATGCCTGTTAGGTCGGGCAACTCCTCTTCATCCTCCTCCGATAATGATAACTTTCGTATATTGTCGAGATTGTATGTCTTCTCCACCTTCGCCTTTCTTGGTGCATTTGGTGTAACGAGCACCTTTGCTGATGTATATGGAGAGGAGAACTCCAATGCGGTATTTGGTGTTGTTGGAGGACTTGTCATGTTGTCTTTGAAATGCTGACTTTGAATAATGATAAACTTTAACATTTTTCTAATTCTTAAGTATACACAAGCAGCCAATCAGAATGAACATCCAATGAATGAAGAGGATGAAAGTATATAAGCAAAGTGACATTCAGGTCATTTCATTTAATCTGTGAATCATACAAGTGACGAACGCACGATCTCTCTCTTTGACTATTATTTGAGTGAAGTCTCTATCTTGTAGAAGTATCAACCTTAAACTTGATTTCGTTGAAATGGTAAGTTGAAAATTTCCTCTCATCTCCCTCAAACGTGGGACTAATAGCATCTTCCTCAATTTCAGGCATCAACTTCATCACCAACGCCCTCTCTTCTCGAGGAAAGTTTAGAGTTATTGAGTCAAGGTAGGTTGTAACACTACACTGAGGCTTGAACAGAGATGAAAGAATGATTTCTCTTTCAGGTGATGTGAGTTCCAGCTCAGGACTCTCGCGGCAAGGCAACGAGTGGGAATGTGCCGACTGCGGACATATGTTTACAAGGAAGCACAGTCTCCTTCGACACATCAAACAACGTGTGTGTCAAAGCAAAGCGGCGTCAATCTCCGGAGGTGAAGTTGATTCTGACGATGACATCTCCTTTCCTTGCGATTTGTGCCCTCTTTCTTTTGATAGTCACTTTCAGCGATCTTCGCACAGACTTCAACACACGCATGCAAATGATCACTACACCAACGGTACCTCTACCATCTCCCTCATTAATGTTTCACATAATAATTTAGTACGCGACTACTGCATGGAGTCCAATACTCAAATTGTAGATTTTCCTGAGTGGCTCCTTCAAAATTCTAACATTATCGAAGCGCTCTTCAATAATTTAGACAATTTTAGAATGAAGGCGCTCATCTACCTTAAACTAAAATATATTAAAATAGATTTTCAAACGGGTCAAGTGACGGAGAGAATACAGTTTCATATTCCTTCCTCTTCCGCAACCGAAGTTGTAGACTGCGAGTCTTGGCTAAATTTTCACATTCAATGTTTAAAATCAAATGTAGATAAATTCAATCAACGCGACAGCGCTCTCATTTTTGATGGTGTGGACTCAGCCATATTCAAAATTTCCCTATTAGAAAGTCATGCAGCTCGAGGCACATTTAAACTTCCAAAAACGTTGTATAATAAGAAAGCTGTCATCAATGTTGATTGTAAATCACAGTGTTTCAAATATGCAGTCCTATCCATCCTTCACTATAATGATATCAACGCGCATCGAGATCGCACCTATAGCTATAGACAGTGGGAGGATGAACTAGACTTTGAAGGTTGTGATAGTAAAAACATGAAAATCAAAGATGTAGAAACGTTCGAAAAACATAATAAGATTAAAATTGTCGTTCACGTGTGGGAGAAGGGGTTGAAGGGTGCCCGCTATAATTCACGTTCAACTTGTTATGAACGTGTAGTCAACCTCTTATTAGTAAAACAAGATGATAGCGAGGAATGGCACTACTGTGGTATTCCCAAAATCTCTCGCTTGTACACTCACTTGGGGCACTCTAAAAGAGGTGAACATTTTGTATGCGACCGCTGCATCCGCTCATTTTGGAGTAAAGATAAATTTGAAACTCACTATGAATGGTGCAAGCGAGGTAAATTACAAATGGAACGCATGCCCAAAGATAAAATATTTTCACATAGGGATAATGGTGACGAATTAAGTCCCCTGCGTGTCATTTACGCAGACATAGAATGCTACATTGATGATATCATCCACAAGCCAGCAGCCATATCCTGCTATGAAGTATGGCATGACCACTTTAGGAATAGACAAAACAAAATGCATACTTGGCAAGGTGAAGATTGCATTTCAAAATTTCTAGAATTTCTCGATAAAGCTGCAAAATTTCAACAATCATATGATTCCCAATTGCAGCGTAAGTCACTACATATGTCAGATGAAGACAAACAAAAATTTGAAAGTTGCACATCCTGTCCTAAATGTCATAAAACGTTTGATGACGATAAAATTAAGAAAGTGCGTGATCATGATCACATCACTGGTAAATTTAGAAACGCACTCTGCTCCAAATGTAACTTTTCACTTAGGTTGAGACGTCGTGTACTACCCGTCATTTTTCATAACTTTAAGGGCTATGACAGTCATATGCTCATAAAAGGAGGGTTGAGCCAGATGAAATCGTGGCAGTTTAATGTAATAGCACAAACGAGAGAAAAATTCATGGCAATGACAGCAAAAGTACCAGTAGATAAAACTAAAGAAAATAAGACAGTCTTCTTCGAAATAAAATTTTTAGATTCATTTCAATTCATGTCAGCGTCACTAGCTTCTCTCGTTCGTAATCTCAAGTTTCTTCCCAATAGTCAAACTTTGAAGAAACACTATCCAAACTTAACGGATGAAATAATCACTCGCAAAGGAGTCTTTCCTTATGCGTATTTTAGCTCAATGTCTAAACTAAATGAAACAACCCTTCCTTCCATTGACAAATTCAAAAACGATTTGACGGGTGAAGATTGTCCAGTAGAGGACTATGAACATGCTCAAGAGGCATGGTTAAAATTTAATTGTAAAACGTTTGGCGATTATATGATCGCTTACTTAGAATTAGATGTCATTTTGCTGGCTGATGTCTTTCAGGAGTTTCGACGAGTGGCATTAGAAGAAGACAAATTAGATCCTATCCACTTTGTCAGTCTACAGCCATGTCCTTTAAATCAGCCTTTAAAATGACTGGTGAGACCATTCATCTCTTACAAGACCCGGAGATGTATAATATATTTGAGCGCGGAATACGCGGTGGTCTCACATTTGTAAATAAACATCATATAAAATCTGAAACAGTAGGTGATGATCATATCCACCTAAAGTACTATGACCAAAATAATTTATATGGCAGTTCACTGTCTAAACCACTACCTCATTCCGAGTTTAGTTGGTTAAATCAAAATGAGCTTGAGTATTACTCCAACCCTTCAAACATACTGAATATTCCAGATGAAGGTGATTGGGGATATTATTTTGAAGTGGATTTGATTTATCCAAATAGTATTAAAAATAAAACTGCTGATTTCCCACTCGCACCTGAATCTGGCGAAGTGACTGAAGATATGTTTTCACCATTCATGTCACAATTTCATAATAACTTAACAGAGTGTGGACAGCCAAGGTACAAACCATGCCGCAAACTTTTACTCACCCAATATGATAAGAAAAATTATCTCGTACACTTCTGCATATTAAAATTCTATTTAGAAATGGGCATGCTTCTAAAGTCAGTTCACCGCATTATCAAATTTAGACAGAAAGCCTTCCTCAAACCCTACATAGATAGTAACAGTCAAAAACGTGCACTCGCCCAAAATAATTTTGAAAAGGATTTTTATAAATATAAGAATAATAGTCTATTCGGAAAGACCATGGAGGATGTTAGAAAACGTATGAATTACAAACTAGTCGTTGATGAACAAAAATATCACAAATTGACCTCATCACCTCTTTTCATTGATAGAGACATCATCGATGAGGATCTTGTAGGTGTTAAAATGATTAAATCAGAAGTTGAGTTGTGCAAACCCATCTATATTGGGCAAGCCGTTTTAGATTATTCCAAGCTTGAAATGTATCAACTCTTCTACAAAATATTAAAACCATGCCCTCTCGTAAAAGAGGTTCGCTTGCTGGGTGGTGATACAGATAGTTTCTTTTTAGGAATTACCACTCAAAAAGATTTAAATTTTAATGAAGTAGGTAAGTCATTAGAAAAATATTTCGATACATCTAACTACAATCCCACTCATCCACTCTATTCCATACAGAATAAAGCCAAACTTGGTTGTTTTAAGGATGAAACAGCAGGAAAGGAAATAGATGAAATGATTCTCCTCCGTCCTAAAATGTATTCCATGAAACTAAAAGAATGTGCAGATAGTATTAAGCGTGCTAAAGGTATATCAAAATCCATTGTTCATAAAATGAAACATCGGTCCTATAAGAAGGCCTATAAAAATAAAACTATAACGTTTGTCAATATGACAATCTTAAAATCTCAAGTTCATACTGTGAAAACGTACACGTTCAAGAAACGAGCACTTTCAGCATGGGAGGATAAGAGGTGTTGGATAGGACATAACACATCTCTTCCACATGGACATCCTGACACAAACATACCTCCACCCAAAAGAATAAAACTCACGCTACCACATTCAGGAGATGTATTGACATAATCAACTTTAACTCAGTATTTTGATGTTGCTTTTTGTAGATATACATGGTTGTTTTATGTATCGCATGAGATCGTTTCTTCCTTGTGAATATATGCCTACAGTCAGCCCATTCCCCCTATATCTGTGAAAAGACTTTTTCATATACATATTTTTATTTCAATAAACATATCACAATGACTTCACTTTGTTTTCCGAAACACTAAAGTTACGAGGGATTTAGTATCTTTCACATGGATACACTCTTGTAAACCATTGGTAATTTTGATAGCAATAGAGGGTTATAGTTTGTTTGACGACGGGATGATAGAAAATAGATTCAAACATCTTCTCGACTATTCCATATGAAGCGTCTTTATCATGAATGAAATCACGTAAAATGTATTCTTTTTTCTCGCCAACAGAAATAGGTAAAATCAAATCACTTTGAATGTAAAGGTGTTGTTCATGTTTATCAAGTGTCATTGGTGTTTCTATACCAATCGTATGCGCAGCAGCAAACACAGTTTGTAGCATTGAAAAGCCAAAGAGTTTTTTCAAATTTTTACTCAATTGACATTGAATGTCATCACCCAGTTTCAGAACAACGCGTTGTTTTTCAATTGAAAACGAAATGTGGTGTGTCTTTACATCATATTTACTTTTCATCACATGCTTCAACTTCTGTTGTATATAAGGATTTACTACATGAATGAAGCTTTCAACTGTATGATATAGACGCGGCATTATATTGATAGCAACTTTAGATTCTTCATAAGACTGGTAAATTTTCTTGATGCGATCGCCATAGATGTCCACCCACCATTCATCATTAACTGAATCAGCTTTAGTGTGATATTCATGAGAACCATACACCACACCGCTTCCAATAATAGGCGTATAATGTCTTACAAAATGACGCAAGGTTGGAGAGAAATAAACTGTAAGTTTGTCATTATATTTCTGAATAACCAACTTATTTTTGTCCGCCATAATTTTCTCTCCATACTTCTTACCCACAGTCTCATTCCATCGTTTTACTAACTCAATAAGTGATAAAGGTTGAACACCACGCTTTTTCAAAATGATGCGTTCTTCGCATTCTACAACATCTTCATCAAATATTTTAAATCTATAATGAAATTTGTTGATTCGAGTTGAATAAACTTTTTTAACATTTGCAGTAGCAATTGACGTTAGATGTAGTCCATGACCAAAACCAAGATGTGGATAGAATTCACTATCCAACCTCAGCGTAAGACCTTTAGTAAAAGAATGAAAGCGGAGGAACTGTCTCCCACTCCAATGATAGATAGTAAACTCATAAGCTTTCTGATTTTTATTCTTCATGATGGAAGTATTACCACTGTTGAATGCCTTAATAATTTTCTCATTCCCAAATGGCTCATAAGAATCTGATTTTATCTGAATCCATTCATAGTTCCACTTTCCATCTGATGTTAAATTGTATGGGAACTGAAATGCATTATTCATCGTTATTCCATCATGGGTGCGAGGAGTCAATATCATTTCTTCCAAATCATTCACATTCTGAATATTGCTATCATAGCAAATACTAGAAACGCCAACTTCCCATTCACCTTCTAAATGCAGTGGCCGATTTAATTCTACTCGATAGTCTGATGGTTTATTTTTGGGAAATTTATTCATAGAAGCATTACTGGGCAAGTAGATTAGAAACGAGTCCTTATTTTCACTTTCCATATTATTCACATTGGAAAAATATATTAGCATACTTTTGCATTAACTCTTCATTCGGAAATGGAGTGTAATACTTGTCACAGCATCTTTATGAAAAGGAATCAACGCACCAGCATCATCATAAATGGCAATATCAATTTGTGGGATGTAGTTTGATTTCAGCTTTGTATAATGCACTTTCTTGAAAGTATGCTCAGATAAAATACTGCAGCTTTTTGGCTGGTATGGTATCATTGCTAGCAATGGAGCTTCAACATCTCCCACACGTACATCTTCACCAATATTGGAATATATCTGAAAATAGTTAATACGACGCGATAGCGACATGTCTGCGCTAGCTTTGGTTACAGTACCACTTTTAAAGATATTTTGATCAAAACCCAAAATGTCCATTAGAGTTTTATCCATAATTAGTTCAATACCTTTTCCATTTATAGTGAGAGACAAAGTACCTTCTTTTTCAGAAAATGAAATATGTTGCTCATTAATCACTTCATTTAAATAATCTACAACCAATTTAACCGAAGTAATAATGCGAGGCATCAACACTCTTGTTTCATGTAAGAAACCACCAAAAGGCTCTACACACTTTCTGTATAAAGATACGGCCCATTCTGTATCAAATTGATTTGACCTTTCACATGGTAAATGTTGCATATCAGATTTTCCATGAACAGCTGCAGAACGATGTCGTAAGAACTGATGAAAATCTTTTGAACAAACTAATACTAGATCATCATCATTTAATTTGCTTATTGCAATATGATTAGATGATTTAATATAAGTCAATGTTGCCACTTGTTTGTCATCAACTCGAAGGAGATAATTAAATTTCTTCAATAATGTTTCAGGAGTCATGTTTGTCTTTCTTGGCTTAATCACAATCTTCTTCACCAACGTCTTCTCATTTCTTGGAATAAGATCTACATAATAAGCTTCCTCTCGATATATTAACTGTTTATGACCACTTATGTGGTAATTAACGTTAAAATTATCATAGCTTGTTAAGGCGCTAGCGAGGTAGCCTAAATCATTTCTTAAACTTGGACTTAAACCAACAATCCAATCTTTCTCAACTACATGATGTACATAATTATAATCATCATTGTGCGGAGTAAATTGGACAATATGTTTACACGCTTTATTCAAGAAATCATATATAAACTTTTTACATGATAAGAGATCTTTCTTTGGCCACTGTGGAATGTATATTCGGCACCCCTTTTCACATTGATAAGCAGCTGTACGCCTCATATTAATAGTCATCACCTCATGATCAAAAGTATAGACACAGTTGCTATAAACAAGTTGAGTGACACCCACTTCCCAATTCCCATTTAGCTGTTGTGCATGATCAATGGGAGTAGAAAAGAGTGCGGCTCGATTGCTAGTAAATCTCTTTGTAGCCGCATTGCTAAGCAAAATATGATAAAACGACATTTTTATATTGCTAATCTGCAACTTTGCATAACATCATGAAGACTTGGATTTTGGACTCTCTACAATATATCAGAGTTGATCGTGATGGAAACGTACATTTCAAAAATTCTCATGGTCATACATCAAGAGGAATTACATTAACATGGCGACAATTTGTCAACCTCAATGATATCATGAGGGATTTGGAATATTTTGAAACATTAAGATTCATCTCCTTGGGTGATCAAGTTTGGCTTCAACATTACAGAAATGAAATTCAAATCTACCATTCTCATTCCGCAAACTGTTTCTCATTTCGCAAATACAATTGGGAGAAGTATAGAAGATACATACATCGCTCCATCATGACATTTATTCGTCGTGAGTTCATCGCCCTACTATGCAAATCTTAATCAGATATGATTACCACGCACCATGAGTTGGAAATTAGATTCCCTACAACGTATTGAAACGGATCATGATCGAAACGTCTATTTCAAAGATTCAACTGGAAATGTGAGAAGAGAGTTTGTTTTATCTTATCGTCATTTTCAATCTCTACATCATATCATGAAGGACTTGAAATACTTCTATATGAAAAGACATTCACGTATTGGAAATCGCATCTGGCTGCGCGTCAACAATCGGCGAATTCAACTCTATCATTCCCAACTTCATACTAACTTCACATTTCATCAAGGTAGTTGGGAAAAGTATAAAAGGAAGGTACATCGCTCAATTTACTCATTCTTTCATCATGAAGCGCCATCGCTACACCATCGTCAACATTCTCCGTCGCTTCAGACTCTACACCAAAATCGATCTCACAACATTACGCCAACAGCTTCCAAACAGCAAGTATTACCCGGGCCGTCCTCAAATGTTAGTGGTGAAGATGAACAATTCACGGAATCTTCAACTCTTCCCAAATGGGACTGTACAGATTCTCGGCGCCCTTTCTCATTCATCGGCGCAGTCAATGCGCTTAGAGCTACAAAGACTACTACGTCGGATATGGAAGAGGGAGAGGTGTGTGATGTCGAATCTGACTGTGGACAATATGGTGATCTCTACTCAATTGAGTGACAGTCTATCATTTTTGAAGATTCGTACCAGCAGTTACAGTTTGTGTTATGAACCCGAACTTTTTCCTGCAGCTCTCATTAGTTGTTGGTTGCCTGTGCATGTGGCAATCTTTCATAATAGTAAAGTGATCATTACTGGACTAAAATCTCATGAACAAGCAAATATGATCCTAGACTATCTCATTGAGTATGTACGTACCCAGCGGATTGTAAAATAAAAAACAATTTTTCCAACATGATGTTTTTATTTCAAATCATGATAGAACTTACAAATCATTTTTTCATTAGAGGATGGATTACATGAAAAGTTTTGAATAATAGATGCAAATCGAGATACATGTAAACGTTTTAAGATGAAGTACAGTACAAAAGCACCACACGTTGATGAAAGTGGATGTTGTAGTATGCGTTCATTTCGCTGATATTGACGCGTATGTTTTCTCAACCACTGCTGTGTTGGTATATTTGGAGGTTGAGCAAGAGAGTCAAATAGTTCACCACGTCGGTCTTCTCCAATAAAGATCGCTTTCCAATGCTCACCGCCTAAATTCTGTGAATGAGTGTTTAGCACAATAAAGATGGGATAGTGATTTACTGCAGGTGGTAAGGTATCGAGTGAATAGACATTATCGAAAGCTTTCAACGTCGCTTCGTCTGCATTATGCTGCACTTTAGTCTTAATATCGTCAGCAGTCAACCAACTCATTAACGATTATACTGAAGAATCACGTCACGATACTTTGTAATTTCAATATTTGAATCGAAGACTGCATAAATTAATACATTGATCGTCTCAGGTAGTGTTCTTTTGAACGTCAAATCCAAACGAATATTATGAGGCACGTTCGCTTGACGATAGGGTGCACTAATATCGCTGTCAGCAGTCAAATCAAATGCATAAATAGTATATCCACTCTTAAACTCTTTCATAGTCAGTCCGTTGGTATCATCCGTATTGTAAAAGCCAAAGACATCCATAAAATCAACATAACTGCGCATAAATTGATCCGAAGCAAAATCTGGTTTGTAGGGTGGACCAGGATGACTCACACCATTAACACGTAAAGCAATTTCACTTAACTGATTGTGTTTAAAATTGAAAGGATTCTTCTTTATATTACCATTAAATGCATCATTTTCAACCATTGCCACCATGAGGAGCTTCGGTGCTTCCGATGGAAAGAGGCCATCTTTCATGAAACTCTTTTGATCTTTCGGAATTGTAAAGGTGAGAAGCTTTGTATGCTGAACGGGGTAAATGGCATTTTGGCGGTTAAGACCTTCAGCATGCCCTCTAATGACACTTGGATTCGGTACTACTCGACGAATGTAAAGTGCAATATCTTCCACATGAATTCTAAAATTGTCAACTTTAGCAAATGCATTCAGCGCAAATTCAGGCTTATTCAATGTCAGCTTGAGTCGCATGCTGGTATTACAGAGTAAAAACTTTGACTGTCTAAAGAAGTCTAAATTCAGCGGACCATATAGCTGACATACTCTACTATCTTTAATCATAGCAGATCGCTTTACAAAGCCACTGTTTGTTTCAACATCAAATTTTCCTGCTTCATCTCTGTACCATCCCATGGCTTCCATATGACTTTTTTGTGCTGCTGGATGAAACTGCGATACATGATTGAAATATGATTTATAGGGATAATCGCTTTGACCACCTTCCACCTGCTGCTCTCCAATCGTTAGAGAAACATCGCGAAGTAATGTAGTCAATGGTAAATTGTTCAGTCCAACTTTATGTGCATCGTCAATAGCAGTTCCATCTGCTTGCTGAATTCTAAACCTCAAATCAAGCATCGCATAACTCAAATCTATGTAGTCATCACTACCACCAGGAATAACAAATTCAATGGGGCCAGCATTCTCAGCTGTTCGAGGATGATAATCTACAATACTTGAACTAAGAATATCTGTCTGTATGGCTTGTTGATCGAACAAACAAAAACCGGAAGTTTTACACTCCATGATTAGAAGTTATAGCAGCGTCGTCGTTTAGCGCCTGATGAATGATTAGAGCCTCTGCGACGTTTGCGTGAATGCCTTTTGACTGAAGATTGCACCTTACCAGCTCCGCGATGTTTCCTCCTTCCTTTTCTCATTCGTTTAGGTGATTTCTTTCCTTGAGTAACACCAGCAATGGTCTGCTTCAATGTTTTTAAACCGCGTTCCTTCCCACGATTCAACAAACTGCTCTTGAAACTTCTACCTCTGGAAAGATCACTAGCAACATCACCAGCAAAGCCAACGGCATTACTTAAAACATTTCGTTTTAAAGATCTACCGACATTGGATATGAGAGGTGCTACAACAGATTTCAGTGCACCAAGTATGCTACCTCCACGTTGGCGGCGAGCACCGATGTAAATTTGTCCTCCACCACTTACGTAGGAGGGTCGTGAATAAAATGAGGCAGTTGGATTCATAGCTCAAACCCTAAACATTGTTAGTTACAACTTTGCATGAATCACTGTCGATCACTTAGATGAAAGATGTCGGCACGACGCATCCAAGAGTTCATACTTGAAGGATAACCAGTCCATTTAACAAGACACCATTCTTCACCTTGCCGTTTTTTACATCGAATGATTTTCTCTACCAAATATGTTTCACTTTCAGTGACTACCTCAATCTCATCGCGGTAAAAGCTACCCTCAATTTCTTCATTATCGTAATCTTTCAACTTGTAGGTGGTCGGAGAGTCTTTTTGATTAATCCTTGATACTGTAAATACCTCCTCTGTCCAATTCGGGAGGTACCCTTTAGCAAAAACACTTTTCACTTTTGAGATACGAACTTTATCGCCAATTTTCACATCACTTTTCACATGAGTGCGTTTACGTTGGAATGATTCGCGCACTTTATCTACATTGTCAGCATTTACATCTACTGGTCTGAGTCCAATAGAACGATGGATAGAGTGATTGTAGGCATGGAGTGTATCTTGTAGAACCTTTGTCCAATTTTGTGTCAAGTTGGCAGTAAAATGTCGCCACAAACGATTTTTTAATGTGCGATTAAAACGTTCAACGAGTGCAGCTTTATAAGCGCTCTTTACACTAAACAACTCAATGTCATGCCTCTCAAATAATCTTGTCACATGCTGATTTTCAAACTCTTTTCCTTGATCACTCTGAATTCTTTTTGGAATGCGACCTTCTCGAAAAATTGTTTGGAATGCTTTTGCTACTCCTTTCCCTTCTTTAGTTTTTAAAGGTTGAGCCCACGCATAACGCGAGAAAATATCAATGACGGTTAAAATAAAATTATTGCCCGAGTTATGTTTTGAAATGGAGGCAACATCGCACAAATCTGCTTGCCACTGTTCATCGATGTCATGAACAATATAATGGCGGGTGCGGTACTTCTTTTTCGCTTGTTTGTGGAGTGTATAGGTAGCCTGACCCTTTAACCATCGTTTCACTTGTGATTGTGGAAGACCACTCGCTTTTGATAATTTCTTGATAGATGCAAATCTGCCGGATGTTTTACATCATAATAGATTGACTTCAAACGTTCAGTCGATGACGGCTGACTCTTTTTCCTCCTTCTCATCTTTTTTCTTTCTTGCCTTTCTACATTTACAACAACTGCAGCATTTAGCTTTAGCGGTTTTGCGATCGTGTTCACATTGCTTAGGGGTTTCATTATGAGAGCTGGCGCAGCAAGTGCAAGTGACAACGACATTCACCTCTGGCGGCTCATTACATGGCAAGCAACACATCTGCTTCATATTAATAGTCTGAGAACATGTATTTCCTAGGAGGAGCTGTTTTACGTTTTCCTTTTACCAGTTTTAGTGGCGATGTAGATCTACGTCGAGTTCTTCCTCTTGTTTGCTTAGTGAGTGTGGGAGGGGATGTAGCAGGTGACGTCTTAAACCAATTTGTTGGCATTTTCATCGCCTGAAGCATTGGAGTAGTAGCCACTGTTGAATCAAGTTCTTTCAATGTCTCATTATTTAAAGCAAATTTTGGCACATTATGCTTTTTCAATAGTTTAAGAAAGTATGACCAACCAGGTGGAACATAGCCTGACGGCGCTTTCTACGTGTCGCATACTGAATCAAGTCTTCATAACGTGAAGCATCAATCACTTTATTTTCATCTGTAATGATTTCTCCTCTATCATTTACATTGAGATGGGGTTCAATACTGTTGAAAAGAGATATGGCATGTGCGCGAGATGCTAAAGGTGTAGCAGTCGATACAGAGTCACGCATCTTATTCTTCAAGTTTTTCAATTGCTCAACAGTTTCCGATTGTAATAATACAGCACGATGTGGATCTTTGATGTGAACATTTTGCTGATAATCTATTTCTTTCCTATACATTTGATTTGCAAGAGGTTGCTTTACTTGCTGCATGGCAGTCAATTGTACATATTCATCCTGAGGAATAACAATCATGCGAGAATAAGAACTCATAGTTTGTAGATAATCATGGGAGTTTTCAAAATATCACTTCGAAATCTAAATTCTTCCGGACACTCTTGCGTAAAGTCAATGAATAAGTAACCGTATGGTTTTTCAGTAGCTGCTTGAAAAATTTCAATTAAGGCTTTTGATCCTCTGGGTGCAACTTGTCGCGCTAAAATTTCAAATTGACTTTTATCTCGCGGATTCTTGAAAATAGCATAATAGTGTGTATTCAGGTTTCGTGTACGAGCTTCTTTTCCATCAGGAAACAAATTTTGTGTAATATAGATGATAAAACACCTTTTATGGTGTGCTGCGCGAGTGAACATATCTGTAACATCTTTTGAATTCTTACTTTCTTTTAATAAATCATCCAATACAACAACATCATTAGACTGAAGTTTATCCACTGGAATAATTCCTTCATGTCGAATAAAGTTGCGACTTTGCAATTCCTGAAACAGCGACGGTTGATAAATACCATAACACCAAATCACTCGATTGATAGGTTCCTTAAACAACTCCCTTCTTTTATCCAATAAATTCAGCGTGAAAACAGTTTTACCTGCATGAGATGGACCTGATACAGTCAGAACTTTATCACATTGAAGTCTGAAATCCATTTTATTACTTTGAGACTCAACATTTGCATAATTAACGCTTAGAGCCAAAGATATTTCCCAATAGGTTGCCCACGGCAGGAGCTATCATTGGAAGTATTGCTGAAAGGAAACCGCCCTTTTGTGTTAGAGTTTTCCTCTTTCTTTGAAGGGCGACTTTAGGATTGGAGATGAAACGCAATTTCGTAGCATATCGCTTAAGTAACTTTCGTTGTTTTGGCGCTAATTTCTTCGTCCTCAACTTCCTCACATGAGAAATAATTTCACAAATGAATTTATCGTTAGCATGTCGTATAGCATTGTATCGCTGATTTGCTTTCATTCGTCGGAGAGCTTGAATGGCTGAAGAAAACTTTTGACTTTTACGTTTCGTCATTTTACGTTTCGCCATTTTCCGTGTTAGTCTTTGCTAAAACCTATCTTTACCACATTTGCATAGGTACTAACTATTGCGACATAAGTGACACTCGAAATGAGCAATGTCACAGTGGTTACATTGGCAAAGTTGAATGCAATTACGTATGAAACAGCGTTGACAAAAAGCATGCTTACATCTCTTGAAGATGCGCTTTTCATTTCCATCCTTTCGCTTACATACATCGCAACACATAGTTTCACCGTTACTGATGTCTATAGCAAGTCTTTTTGAAGATATGAATTTGCTAGCCTTTTCTAAATAATAGAAGCATGTACAGAAGGAATATACTTCGAGAGTGAGCAGACATAGCTCGAAAACCAGTTGTGCTACAATCAAGTACCACTGCATTTTCAATTTTTCTTTATGGAAAGTTGAATGTGAATATCTGAAATCGCTTCAATCACTAGACTGCTACCATGATGGTTAAATGCGTTAAGACGTTCAGCAATTTTTATCATATGTCTTTTAAAAAATTCTTGGGGGTGATCTACCACTTCCATTGAATAAGAAGCAAAATGGAAGAGCGACTTTCCACCTCTTCCTTTCCAAAATGACTAAACTTAATTTTCGCAACTAATCGCGCCATGATAATGCTATCAGAGAATGTATTCATTAACTCTAGAAATAGAGTGCTAGCATCATCGACCACTGCTTCGATGTCGGTCTCATCTTTATGAAATTTTATCACATAATCTTGAACAGCTCCTTTTAAACTTTGCCTATGAAAACGTAATGTTCCGCAGTCGTTTGAGAAAGACATGATCGCCCTTTATCTAACCCATCCATTGCATGAAAACAACCACTCTTCTCATAGTAACATTTATTGAATAATGGTAACAAGCATGCATTATAAATCAATGGTTTGAAAGAGATAAAATAGATACAGCTGGTAACTATCATACAGCGAGCAATGATAACCATACAGGACTTTGGCAGTGTTGAGGTAAGGAGGAAAGAAGCATTGGTTATGAACGTAGCTACTACAACGAACAGACAAAATAGGAACACACAAATCCTTAAAACGTTTTGTGACTTCATGATAATGTTGATTCACTCTACTATCCCAAGGTGGGAGCAAAATATCATCAATGATTAGATTGGGAAATACTTTCCTCTCCTTACCAGGATTATTACAAAAGATGCGTATAACATTGAAAGCAGCTAACCATCGTTTAAAGTCAATAAGAAGAGCACTCTCACAAGAAAAGCCATAGTCTTGCAAATATTTCAGATTAAGTCCATGAATGTGTTTTCTCGCCCATTGATCAACATTGGGATCGCAGTTGGCATGTTGATGATAGACACTAACAATCTGATATGTCCAATTGTTCATAGCAATAGCACTGAGCTCCTGTACAGGTTCACCCTCACAATCCATAAAAATGATGATAGAAGCCTAAAACGGAAATTTACACATCTAAGGAAACGTTCTATAACATATTACAAAATGAAGAATTACATCGATGCTTTTCACGACAAAATACACAAATGATATGATGGCAACGAAGAAGTAAAATGTATCTAATAAGACCACGTCTACGACACTCAAAGCAATAAGCGAATTGTCATAGGGTAGAGTTAGGAAAGGACTAGCAATTCTCCTTCTTTGATTTGCGTTTTGATGTAGCATTCTTCTCCGACTTGCGCTTCGTACCACTGCTGTTAAGGATTTGATCAATTATGTCGTCCACGTTGGGTGGTTTCGGAATATATAGGATGGATTCCATATGCATGGAGAGAGAGGCTATTTTATTATCCTTGTGTCGACCATAATATAGCCCATTCACTTTGAAAAGGATATCCCAAGTACCTTCTCCGAGCTCATCACATCTGATGGGTATTGAATGATCTCCCTCCTTCTTATAGTAAGTACACCAATGTGATACCGGTAGGCAAATGTGATTACCATCCCAAATCTTTCTATAGGGAGTATCCTTGTCATCTCTCGCCTTCCACTCTTGAGCAAGAGGAGTAGGAATGTCCATATTTAATGTCACGTACTCCTCAATAATATCAAGTTGGTGGCGAATGTACGGACTCACGGGGATCAGTATGTAGTCCCATACTGATTGTGCATTATCTTGACATCCGTGGAAGGGAGCATTCCCGTTTGGAGTACTACGCTATGATCATCATAACGCAAGGCTTGTTTAAATTTACGCTGTAGCGGTGTAGGATTATGTACCTTGGATGTTTCTTCCACTGGCCTCAGTTGTAGATGATCTGACCGTAGCGAACCTTGTAACGTTTGACCGCCATTTTGTCCTACTAGTGCAGCAGATGGAGTAGATGCCTGAAAATGAAAAAAGATTGTATTAAGTTTACGTTCAAGGGAGGAGAGGGAGGGAAGTAGCGACTTACCATTTTAGTTGGATAATAGAACAGGGAACTAGAGAGAGAGAAAATGTGCGTCCGTCACTCGTGTGATTCAACGATGGAATGATTCTCACTGTGGAAGGCTCGCTATTTATAAAGAAATGCTTGATTCTCATTGGATGATGATCCTCATTGGACAATAACATCAAGTTGATTCCAAATCTGGCATCCGTTTACCAATCCGATAGTTCGTTTTGAAGCTACAGCCCAAAACGTCCCAAATTCTAACTCTGTCGTTTTTCACCAATGTCCCAAAATCTTAAATGGCGTCTCACATCTAAACGAAGGCAGATACGAACAAGCCGATTCTTTCACTGAATTTGTCTCACTCTTAGCTTTCAAACGAGCTATCGCACGACAAAATCCGTCCACTGGAAGCAAGCTGTCCAGGGGGGGGGGGACGTCAGCCGAAAATTTTTTCTCTCAGATTTCGCTGGAAACATCCTTCCTAACCCAAAATTTCACGTAGATTCCGAATCTGGCCTCCGTTTTCTCATCCGATGCTTCGTTTGGACGCTACACACCAAAAACATCACACACTATAGCCTCAAGACTAATCCTGGCGGTCGCCCACGTCAACCAGGCGGTCGGACCAACTCACCCGAGTCTCACACTCTGTCGTTGCAGAGGGGGGGGGACGTCAGCGAACATGTTGTGAACGTGGACCCACCTGGCCGGCACACCACGACAGACCACAACCTCTGTCGTTCCAGAGGGGGGGGGGACTCAGACACGAAGCACCACGGCGGCCGACCACGACACTCTGCCGTGCCAGAGGGGGGGGGGACGCAGCGATGGCCGCCATCTTGCGCGGTCCAGAAGTGGAGTTTTGCTTACTACTATCGCCACTTATTGTTTGCTATCAATCGGCGGATTTTTTTCTACCAAGTTAGATAATTAACTATAATCAATGGAATTTGAAATCCGTATTGTGACAATAGCCTAAGCGACGTGATGACGACCATAATCAAATATAAGGGCTCAGATTAAGTGGTCAATCGATCATCGCGAATGGACAGTGGAATGAATTGGAGAAGAGGTATAAAGTGATAAGGACTATGGTG
This sequence comes from Prostheceraeus crozeri, assembly GCA_907163375.1. NCBI lineage: Eukaryota > Metazoa > Platyhelminthes > Polycladida > Euryleptidae > Prostheceraeus > Prostheceraeus crozeri. The sequence goes on from CAJQUW010013018.1 coordinate 523,903, forward strand.
TATGCAAGCCTGCCCAGTCACTTCGATCTCAATGCAATTGAAACAGAGACTCGGAGATTAAGAAATAATCTCACAGCGAAATAGCATCTTCGCTTGGAAAAAATATGGAAATTGAGATGGAGAAATTCAAGCAAGTTCAATTCACAGTTATTCGGTGTTCTCTCAGAGGTGATCGACAATCGCAGAGGACACAAGAAATAGGGCCTACTCATAGAGTAAGGGCATATATAGGTAGAGTATCGACTCAAACAGTATCTGTTATACAGTGAAAATTTTATATCAAAAGATTCTAGTTTTCTGCGCGAGGATTACACGTCTCCAGTGGTCCAAATTTTGCAAATTTACTATAATACCGAAGATGACGCTTATAAGTAGTATGAAAGAATGTGGAATCAAAGGAAAGACACATTTTGCTAATAGGCATCCAAGCTAAGCAGAAACTAAGATGATTATCAAATGAAATTATCATTATCCGCATTATAATGGAAGTCTTCATAGAAAAAATCGCGACTATTATTCGTGCCTTTCTTGGATTGAATTTCAAGTTTTTAATTCAATTTTCACCGGCATGATTTATGATCACCTAAATCATGATTCATTTCTGATTTGAAAAGTGATGTATACACATTTACATCTTTCAACAGTTATATGAAGACATTGTTCTTTGATATGTGATTTTGCTCTAACCAGGGGAGGTTGACGGTGACCATGATCAGCTTAAGAAGATTCTCTATATAGGTTGAGCATGAAGCAAATTAAAGCAGGTCATCGATTTGCAAATTTGACAAACATTACCTCTCAAGGCTGTCAGGCACTGAGAATTTGAATATACCATCATTCTTTCTGCATTAAAATCATGATCACTCAATTCCGTTGTAATTTCTTCAAAAACTGCAAAATGTTGCATATCTCTCCATTCGCTAAACATTTACCAACTATATCAGGGTTGCGTGGTATGGGGGTTTCCTGTGGGCCGATATCCATGGGTATGGGGTTGGTATGGGTGCTAGAGGACCATCCCCACGGCTGCCACAGCGCTCCTATGGGGATTCTGTGGGGATTTTGGAAGATGTTTGAAGTTCACTTAGAACAATCAGACGCTGACATCATATCACAAACACATCAACTTCGATGTTGAATTACAAAGCATACCCGGCCTCTAATCCGATTCGCATTAAATGCATGAAATATCAGTGGTGATCATTTTCAATTAGTAACACAAGTTCAATAAGTTTTTGTATGACTTCACACGTTCAATAATGTTGAATGACTTATAATGATGGTTTTCAGGTGTGTCAAGGCGCTGTTGAATGTGGAAGAATTCTGCATGTCTTCTCTGCTGCAGATCCGAGACTTACAAATATTAGCCTATAACGATTATAATAGCTAGGGACAAAATTACTTGTGATATTATTATGCTTGCGGGATGCATGTGATTAAATCAATTATTAACCTAGACTAAAACTAATTGCGATATGGAAAGAACATGTCTGGTACAGCACAAAATGAAAGACACATGAAAATGTTGAATGATTTTCGCAGGATACATGGGACATTTTTTTTTAACTCCAGAGGAACCGCAGAAAAACGGATGTTGTTCGCGTTAAAAAAACAATTTATCGTGGCCTTTCAGCGCCGCCGGCAGTCATCGTCAGGCGAAGACTCATGGACAGTGTCACATGGACATATTATCACATGGACAGTGTGATATATATTTCTCCACCAACACAAATTCATTAAACTGTAAGCTCATATAATAGCCATTAGTGTCATAGTTATAATGAAAGCTCAGATTTTTCACTTGTCCACGACTTGTCAGAAAACTTTCATTTTCTTCTGATGGGCATTCCCTTAAATGCTCAAGTAAGTGTACCTACATTAAATGGTCTCATGTGCTGACATTTCATCATCTACACATAATGGGTCAACATCCTCCAAAGTTCTGTCGTAATAATTCAGTGACATGGATAGTGGGCGAGTAAATCAGGATGATTTTACTATTAATTGTAACTTATTTAATATCTACAATAGGAGATTAGATTGATTCAAAGCTTTTTCATTCCGCCTCGTGTATATAGTCGATTCTCTAATGCGAAACATTTTCTAGGAACTTTCTGCGGAAATTTCTAGGACTTGAGATGCATAAGGGCCAAACTCTGGAGATAGAATTATATAAATGATTGCGTCATTAATTAATTAAGAATATTAAGACGGAATGTTCACACATGAACTGGCATCATACCACTGAGCCAATAAACGATGGCTATAAAATACACTATTGCGTTAGACTGACAAACATATAGTGATGGCCTGCATAAGAATTTTTGACAGGTTACTTTTTTGCTGACAGAGTGACATTTTGAGCAGTAGTATGCAATGCTAGCAACATATGATTTTTTAAATTTATGTTAAGGTCCTGTCTTTGTATGTTGTCGGACTTTTATTATTTGAAAAAAGCACCACTTAAGCAACAAAACGAATATTTAATCCTCCACATTAGTAACCCCCATACCAACTTACCAGGGAAGCCAGGATTATATTCTTAAATATGGAACCAACATGAAACTCGTATATAATCTATCAAAACAGTTTCAAATACATGCACCTTTGAATTATTTTTTCTGCAGTCTAAAAATCGAGGCTTCACGAAAAACCAGTGACCGATAATATTGTGGGAAACATTAGGTCCTTCAGCGACTTTATAGTAGGCAGTTAAATTTCAATAGTTATTTGATAAATATTCAATGCTTGGCATTTGTGAAAAGTACTGTACTTAATCAGGATTGTCTACAGGAGGATTTAATCATAGTACTTTTGAAATGAATGGGTGTAGCATGTATTAATGATGCAACGTCAGTTAGGATTGATTTTACTTGATGAAAGCTTGTTGTTTTGTGCTATAAACAGCGAATCTCAAAACAGCAAACGGTTAAATGCGAATA